>JADLZL010006683.1:0-577412 GCA_015844335.1 Chrysopogon serrulatus
AGCAGCTTTGGCTGCAGATTTATCTCACATTGCACACATGTTTCTTCCATTTCAGCAATCAAATCATCTACAAACTACATATACAACTTATGATACAAAGTATCTGCAGAGACCTCTATTATTACATGTCAAATGAGTATAGTACTGAAATAGAAATAGAATTTCATTATCGGCCCCCAAACTCTTAGAAGCAATTAGGTCTCTGAATTAACTTGAGTATGGTACTGAAATAAAAATGGAATTTCATTATCGTAAAAAAAAAACTTCTGTAAGGGAGAATTTTTCGAGTTGTGAAAGAACAAGGTCAGATTTAAGGTTTCACATGCATTATCCGTGTACTGAATTGTATCTAATGTATAGGTTAGTCAGAATTTCATTAGCAGTTGATCATTATTCAGTTGCTCCTCTGAATTGTTGAAAACTACGAGCAAAAGAAGGTAGGACAGATGTAAAATTGTAGTCTACTTGAAATATAGCACAATCAATGCATCAGATTAACGATGAGCTAAGCATTGTAACTTAAAAAAGCCTTATAATTTGTGCTTTCCTCAAAGAGAATATTATAGTCCGAGCAAAAACTGGAACCATGTTTTATGAACAAAAAGTGTTTGTCTGATGCCACTACTTGCTACACTACCTGTATAAGAGAGAGAGAACTTGGCAATATCACTTCCATCCAGTAGAAGTTCATTCAAAAAGTGAAATCTACCAGCTGCCCCCACTGTGAGATTTTATTTAAAAAAAACAAAAGCCATGAACTGTACAGAGGAGAAAGAACAACAAAAACAAAAAAACCACCCAAGAGGCAGAGAGAACCACTGGTCAGCTAAGAACTAAGAAAAGGAGTCTAAACAAGGGAGGAAAACATAGCGCTTGTCATCTGGATAATGATTTATTTTTCATTAATGAAACAATAACTAAATGCTGGAACTAATTTTTCCTGCAACCAGGGTCACTACCAAATTTATTACAGCTGCTGCATTAACAAGAGCTCTAATAAATCATATGAAAACAAAAGAGACTAGGCCATTAAGTATGTGATAGTCTGACTGAAACTAACCTTATAACCTTAACATGATTCAATTGGCTCATGCCTTCAGATCAGTAGACAAGCCAATCCACTCGACAAGATGATCCCCTGCAAAGAGAAGAGATGAAAAAAATGGTGTATTCAACTAATGTAGTAACAGAAGTTCAGTTATCTCTTACAGAAAATTAGAACAAGCTCTAAATGTACAGAAACACTGTTGTTCTAGGGACTTAAGGAAATACAAAGGGATTAAATAGTCCCTTAATGTTGTCTGACCAGGACATGTAAACTGGTTTTGGCCTGTAATATTTCTATTACCACAGCCCACAACAACCGACCTTAGCTACGATGTACTAATATAAAATAGAATGCAATATACACACCTAAAGCTGTAGCTTTCAGCTGCACCTAAACAATCAATTCAGCGCATTTCAGTGACCTCATTTTGAGTTGGTTCACAGACAACATTGGTACAGAGTTTCCAAATTAAACTAAGTTAACAAAGGGAATGTGATTTTGCATGATAAGAGTAAATCAGCACATAACAACTCATTAAAAGCACACAGTTTTCAGTTAAAGTGCACTTCAACTGAAAGCCGCCGCTATTGCTTGCAGACCTCCTAAAAAAATATAATTAAATGATCACATCAGATACAGAAGCATTCAATGAAAGGCTACAAAGACCTATCTTCTTAGATTGGTATATTATAAGATCATCATATGAGATAAATACTGAATTGTCTAAGAGCTTAGCAGTTGCAGCAACAAAATTTAGCTAGTTTCTGTACTGGCTAATGTGATAAGATAGGGAGGCTCCACCTGCTTTTGCTCAAGAACTGAGGCCAAAAGCCGCCGCTAGAAATTGGCAAAGAAAGGATCTCCCATGCTGTAGGCTCTGAACTGCTGAAACCTACAAGCAAAGAAAAGGTAGGACACATAACTCAAATTATGTGTGTAGTTTTATTTCTGATAACTTGAGCACTAGTGCAAAGAAAACATACCCAGTCATAATTTAAAGGGGTTCCATAGGGCTTCTACGACGACACAGAACTCATCAGATATATATCCTGCATCGAGTTCTAGAGCATGGATTTTTACAGAGAAACAAACACATCATAAGCCAACTTTACAGCATGCGCAAAACAATTTCTGCAAGTGTCATTTAATTGATGAAAAACTAAGAATGTCCATACAGGTGGAGACAGCAACAGTAGTTGTTCTGCAGGCACACCAATTCAGACATATTATCAGCTGTTATTAATGTTAAAAATAAGTCTAAATAGCACTACTAGTAGCAAACAAGCAACACACAGGGTTCCTTCTTTTGTACTTAAGTTTTGCATGAAAGGTGTATTCTTAATTTTTTCTGTGTTGTAGTCTCCAGATTACAGCTTCTATCCTAAATTTCATTGCTTTTGCAAGATAATCTTAACAGTAGTGCTCTGAAATACTACCAGCTCACTAATATTTAACTGTTTATGATCAGACAATATTTTCTAGAACTGTTATCATACAATAGGTACTTTAATGGCTGATAATTATTAGTCATGAATAGCACCAGAATATTGGCTGTAAAAAAGCGTATATGCTGCAAATAATTAATGACTACACAACCTAGTATATGAAGCAACACAATGAGGCATCTCAAGTAAGATTCAGTGAACTACAAGACTTACACCAAAGATTTTCCTTTGAAAGGGAATGGATGAGCCACACGACAAACAGAGTAGTCCTTTGCCAATATACCCAGCACCCACTGTTACTAACACATGAGACACCCCAATTTTATGGCACAAGAACTGCAGGAAATTTCATGGCCTAATTTCAAACTGTTAGAGGCATCAACAAAATGCCTCCAGCTGGAAAGATTAAAAGTACTAATAAAGAATTGCAGACCCGCAAATTGTACAGCTTCTAGGAAATTGCTCAAACTGTACAACTCTAACAGTTTGAAAAGCTGAAATGAAAATAAAGTTGATTATCAGTGCCTCCCCCTCCCCCACAACCGATCACTGTTTGTCACATATATCATATATAGTAAAATAATTGCCCTGTTATGTTCATGCAATAATAAGAGGGTGATTCACGACAAGTAATAAGAGGGTGGCTGAAAAATACTTACAGGTCAAATAAGCATGTTAGCCTTCCAAGCTCTGGTGGAATTGACCCGATAAGTTGATTATTGTTCAGCTCTCTAAATTTAGAAAATTTTGTCAAAGATATATTGACGGTCTTCCTGAATCTTGATATTTATAACAGAAGAAATACAAAAATTTACTAGGAACATGTAATTAATGTGCAGGCAAAAATATGAGACAGTCCACTAACTTTCCTTAACACTGGTTCAGTTCTGTTGCGCTGGCATTCACTACTGAATACAGATAAGTAGTCTCGAATCTGCATTTTATTTGATCTTAATAAAAAAGATAGAACAAATACAGCAGGCCTAGTGTTAGGCCCATGCTGCAATGGCACCAAACTTTAACTCCTGACAAGGAAATCATACAAAATGGATTTTAAAAAGTAGACACCTCCAACTGCATTATTTAATATATCAGAAACAACATGTGTACTACAAGTTGTCATTTACCATACAATTGGGGTCCTCATTCTTAAATTTTGAGGTAACACTCATAACAGTTAAATATAATGCATTGCAAAAATAGAGAATACCTAGCAATCCAACAAGGACTCTACTGCATTTCTCAAAAGGGCACTTAGCAAACCACCAATTAAGCCTTTCAGTTTTAGAATATTAAGGGCACTAGCAGTTTCATTAATCATCGTGGCCTCCTGTACAAGCTATACGATCGAATACTTAGTTCCTCTGTCTAGCATCTACACAACACAGCAAAGCAAATCGAAACAGAAGTGAGGCAAGGTGGGAGAGGGGGCGCTCACCATGTGCGTGAGGACGCACGGCTTCGAGCCTGGCGACCTTCTCGAAGATGCCGTACCCTTGGCAATACGGATGGAGAAAGCCACCTCATCCCCGCGCGCCGCCTGAGTCCTGACGCCGTGCTCGAGCTCTCCCCCGCCCGTCCGGGTCGCCGATTTGAGGAGATGGGGCAAGGAGCGGAGGACACCTTGATGTCGACCAGATCCACGAAGGGTCCCGAAGCGCGCCATGGCACCCACGACGGGGACACCACACACTTCCCCCGCGACCCGCACAGCCAGATCAGCGACGGGTAGGGAGCTAGGGTTTGGAAGCGACAAGTGGTGCGTGGAGATCCGGGGGGAGGCCGGGATGGGAGGGGAAGTGGCTGAGGAAGAGGAGGAGGAGGCCAGCGGCGGTGGCAGTGGAGGAGGACGGTGGCGGTGGCGGTGGCGGCAGCCGCCGAGGAGGACGGTGGTGGTGGCGGCGGCGGATGTGTCGCATTCAAGAGAGAGAAGGGGGCGACGGCCCGCGAGAAGCGAGGGAGGAGAAAGGGTGCCGGACTTCACTTGCCATTTAACCAGACTTCATTATTTTTTCGGGTCCGTGAAGTGTGATCTGTGACCGGCGTTGCTGGAACGCGTCACTGCCAACAGGACCTCCTTTCCAGTGACTCGTGATGCTGGAAACGCGTCACACCTTTTGTGTGTGGGTTATGCCAGACTCCTAACTAGTGACGCGTTGCGTTTATCCGCGTCACTCATCTTACACTAGTGACGCGTTTTAATTTTATGTCACTGATCAAGGTGTCACTGATAGGCTGTTTTGGCATAGTGCCTCCCTGTACAGCTGCTTCCA
The DNA here is from genome assembly GCA_015844335.1 of Chrysopogon serrulatus. Classification (NCBI taxonomy): domain Eukaryota; kingdom Viridiplantae; phylum Streptophyta; class Magnoliopsida; order Poales; family Poaceae; genus Chrysopogon; species Chrysopogon serrulatus. The sequence goes on from JADLZL010006683.1 coordinate 4,767, forward strand.
CTGCATCCATGGTGCACGTCTTCCCTGGCCTTCCGCTCTGCCCCGCGCTCTGCTCGGGCGCAAGTGCATCATGCCCGTCAGCCCTGCACCTTGCACTGGCCATGAGAGCACCATGCCACCCTCATCCCTAGCCTCTCCAGCCTCCATGGCCGCCACCAACACAAGCTGGCCTCTGTGTGGCCATGAGGTTTGGCCACCATGGGCTCGACAGCTGTTGCCATGAGCTGGCCCTGCCCCGACCACCTGTGCAAAGGATAGGAAGTCCTAACCTAAACGCGCAAGGCCGCCATGCCCGCCGGTGAGGGCATGCTCGAGCATCTACTTGCGTGAGGAAGAAGCCCCGACCGGCCTCGCTTCCACCTGCTGCCACCGACCAGGTCCTACCTCTCATATCCATCGTCCGGAGGATACCATGGAGCAAGAGGAGCGCGACATAAAAGAACCGACATGTAGGACCCACTGTATTGGTGACGAGTATTGGGGAGCTGTTGGGGTAACACCTTCGATAAGACCCTAAAACAGTATTGGTGATCACCAATATAGAAATATTGGAGGTGATGGCCGGATTGGAGAGCTATTGGAGATGCTCTAAAACCATCTCTAAAATTAGTTCCTGAAATGAGCCACCTTTTGAAATACACTTGCTGGTATTTTTTGGCGACCTCTACAGATACCCTTAGTTTCAGAGGTAGCCTTAGATCCAGCAGGTGGAAGTGTATATATGTATGTGCCGGAATATAGAGCATTAATTGATATTAGGCATCTCAATCTTAGTCGAGACAATCATTAAAGCTTTCTTAATTAGAGAAAAAGAGAAAACTTTGGATGTGTATATATGTATGGATACATATGTGATGTACATGGATTTCTATTGAAGTATGTATGTACGATATAATGTAATTAAATTGATTTCATTTATTGATGTATATAAATGTATGATAGAATTTCATTGCATATATCATAAGTTTCAATATAAATAAATAGGTTTCCATTTGAATTTCAAAAAATGGCGGGAAACTTTCCACTTGGCGGTTGTATGCTTGACAACCGCTAGTGGAAATGCAATTTTTACTGGCGGTTGGGGAAGTGAACCGCCAGTAGAAATCACATTTCCACTGGTGGTTGACTTACCCAACCGCTAGTAGAAATCACATTTTTGGGCGGTTCTCAAGCAACCGCCGGTGGAAATGCACCATTTCTATGGTCTTTTCTTTTCGGCTTTTGTGGGAACCGCCAAAGTAGTGAGGTGTTTAGCACCGACAGCATTATTCTTTTTTTGTACTAGTGTACCTCTATAAATGGATTTCTAGAGGAAGCTACATAGAGCTGCATCTAAAAAGTGACTTCATAGGTGCAATACTCATATATATATATAAATTCAAATTTAATTTTCATACAACCTCGATTCCCCGCACCCATGAAGGGTGTGCTTTTATTTTTTCACACGAAAAATCTTGTGACCTATGACAGCATGCGGATTGCGGATGGCTGCTTGGTGGGGCCTCCTCAAGTTATACTTTTTGTACTATATTTTGTGACGAGATTTGTGATTTCTCAAAAAGTTATTTATAGATGTCGCTCATTTTGTAGTCGCCCCTGCAAATTGAATTTTAGGGTGCCTTAAAAATGGAATTTTAGGGACAGATGGGTAAGGGTGGCTGGCCCTCAAGAAATTCATCTTCTATGAGCTATCTTCGATACAGTCAGCTCCGCCATTCATGCCTCCCCATGAGTATATATTAGTAGCATTGTGGAAACAACGCTTTTACCATGCAAGAGTATGTGTGCAGCTGTGTTGTCTTAATAGGAATAATAGTTGGACACAGTGAGTGTGTTGTGTGTAATAGGAATGTGAAGCGCCAGGAAAGAAAAATGGGACTGGCTGATGAAGTAGGTTATCCTCGAAGAGTTTCATATCATCACAACCAGTCATGAGCTTGGGACCATGGAAGGAGAAGATCCTACCAGCCGGATTGCCGAACTGCTGGAGGACCTTGGTGTCCACTCTCTTGATGATGGAAAAAACGAGACCCGAAGTGATGCAGCCCGATGGCCTAGACCAGCCCATACTCCTGGTTGTCTTCGCTGAGCCACGGAGATGAATCGTGATAGGATCGGGGAGAATGCCACTTCCTAGAACGACACCTGGTTCCATTCACCGAGCTCAGCATCTGTTCTGTGACATTGAAGTGGCTACGGAGTCGCGAGCAGTTCCAATGCTTACTCAATGGCAGGCGGTCCTCCTTACCCAAATTGGTTTTTCTTTCAGTCAATAAAAAAGGTGCATGAGGTTGTTCTTCGGCCCCACATGGCATCCATAACACCATCATCATTATAAATTCATGCAATTAGCCAAGGGAGTTTTGACACCAACCGCGGTAGTGCCGATTCAATTACTCATTTATATTCGTTGATGGCATCCAACCGCTAGTTTCATCCCCATGGGCACCTTTTGCAGCATCTAAGTTATCACTGGGTCAAGACTGGTACCGAAATCAATTGCTGTGCGCTTGTCCCCAAATATTTGAATTTCTTCCAGCCAAACAACTTGCAAAATCAATTTATAAGGGCAGGCACGATAAGAAGGGGATAACAAAACGTTCATTGACTATCATGCAACGTGCCTCATCAATTGTGTATAAGAATTCTTCCATGTAATCCCTTTCAGTAGAACTCCAAAATGCGTTAATTCATAGAATAATGTAGTTATTAATTTCTTGAACATGAACCACAGTGGCCGCATATCATGTCAGGGTTTTTCACGCATCAGCTAATACTGTGGCTAATTAACTGTTGCAGCTAGCTAGTACCAGTTCAAAATTTGAGCAAGGACATTTAGTGACTGACACCATCCGTGCCGGTTTTTGAAGAACCGACACTTGTGCCTTCAGTGCCAGTTCTAGACTTCAAAATAAAAAAATAATAATTCAAAGCCGTGAAAACCGGCAGTAGAAGTCCATATGACCATCGGTTTATGGTTAGAACTAGTAGTGATCGATATGGTACATGTAGACCAAGAGGTATGCCTAGTGAGGCATGGCATACCCCATGGGATATGGGGTCCGTCCAACACTCATTTAATCCACGCTCATTTTGATGAATAAATTTAAAATATATGCAGTAACTTGCAAGTCCGTACTTCGTGATTCCATGCACGAAACTATATTTTTTTAGCATGCTACATTTTACTTTCCTATTTTTTGTGGGTGACTATCATGTGTTTCTGTTCTCAATTGTAACAAACAAATTTTTTGCCATATCAGATACATGTGCAATAATATTGTTTGGTGGACGAGTATCATGTGCCTCATTTTCTATTCTGGAAAAGAATATATATATATATATATGTATATATATATATATATGTATATATATATATATATATATATATATATATATATATATGTGCGCTATCAGATCAGGTACACTTGCATGTTAAGTTGGAGGCTCAATCCTATAGCAAGCGCTAGCTAGGCTCAATCTAGCTCTTCCTACACGTATGGTGTATTGCAACAAAATAATGGAATTACTTAACGTACTACTTGTTGAAGGAAAACGTGTATAGAGAACAAGCTACCTAATATTATAGCAGTTTTCATTGAATACCGCCACCACCTCAATTAGTTCTTCACTAGTACTATATATAAGCAGCATATAGTGGAAACCACAGTTATTACCATCATTATTCAAGACTACGTGTGGACAGCTCGTCATCTTATACTATATAAGAATATGTAGATAGAGGGAGTGAGGAACAAGGATGATACATGTCGCATGCATGTAAGTGCACATATATATATAGATCTAGTCGATGCATGTGTCTTGTGCAAATGGGAATGAGAAACACCTGGAAAGAAAAAACAGGCCGAGGAAAGTATGTGACCCTTGAAGAATCACATATCATCACAGGAAATGTGGCTCTGAGAAACAGCGCAAAGGGTGCACTGACGAAATTGCGCTATCTGAGAAGACCAGGCACCATAGGAGGCAAAAAGATTGTAAAATAGTTCGTTGGACATAATGGATCCCTGTCACCATGAGCAGAGAGAGAGGGGAGATCCCGACAGATCCATCCACTCTCCCGTCACCGCGAGTGGTGGGGGAGAAGACGAAGTGGATCCCTAGGCGGTGGTGATGACGCGCTAAGTGGTGACACGACATGCAGCCCAGGCACGGGCACCCTAGAAGGCAGTCTGGCTGTGGCACGGCACATGGGCCGAGTGCAATAGGTGGCAGCATGCAGCGACTACGGCCAGGAAGAGGTGCGACCAAACAACGCATGGTCTCAGCCTCTCAGGGCTCTAGGCTACGGCCAGGCTGAGGGCATGGCGGTGGCTTGACAGAGATGTGATAGCGTCTGAGATCCGTAGGTAGGGAACCACTTGCTCGTCCAAGAAGCCTCACACGGCAGATCTAGCGCAGTAGTAGCTGCATCGGCTTGTACGGCACCACCTCTTCACCACGTGCAGGCTCCACCAGTAGTACGGAAAACATTCATATATTTTTTAGAAACAGAAAAAAATTATGTTGGTGGCATTTATTCAATTTTTATTGACATTTTTACAAAATGCCACTATGAAAGGCCATTAATAATCACCACCCGTATGTACCATTGAAGAGCTACCTCTTTAAATATTTACACTAACGGTTTACTTAAGAATGCCAACACTATAAATTAATCTAAAATGGCGGCTCCATATTATCTCCATCACTGTGATAAATCAACTACTGTAATGCGCTTGAACTAAAGTTTAAGACTGGAGGTTTAGGCGAGATATAGGAAACCATGCAAGCCTCCTGGCTCTGAGCACTACTACAGAAATGGGCTTTAGCCCCGGGCCTAAACGGCCTTTAGTCCCGGCTGTGGAGCCGGGACTAAGGTTTCGGGACTAAATGTCCCACCTTTAGTCCCGGTTCCGCGGTCGGGACTAAAGGTCCACCTTTAGTCCCGGTTGGTAACACCAACCGGGACCAAAGGGTGTGCCAGGGTACGCCATCATCGGCCGTCACTTTTTAGTCCCGGTTGGTGTTACCAACCGGGACTAAAGAGTTTTTTCTTTTTTCTTTTCTTTTCTTTTGGTTTTCTATTTCTGTTTCACAATTATACTATTATTATTTTCGAATGCATATTGTTCTTTGCTTGTTTATGTAGACGCGCATCTATAATTTATATAATTTAGAGCATTACATATAATTATATTATATAACACTATTTATATATTATACATGTCTATGGGTCCATAATATAATATTTACACATATCCGTTACGGATAAAGTATTTACAACTTAATTGTTCTCCGTCACTCAAACATCGTACAAATGATCATCTTGGTTTGGTTTGATTTGCTCGTCAGGGTTGAAGTAGTACTCGCTGGCGGGATTCAGGACTTGGTTGTTAAGAAATCCCGCGATTGTCTCCTGAATTCCTTTTAGGCGGACTTCATCCAACACCTTCTCCCTCAACCACGTCTCCTTTAGTAGACATTAAAGAAAAAAGTTAGAGGTATGAATAAGATTTTTTAAATAGCAACAAATAAATGAAATGAACTTATTATATATACATGTTACATCTTCTTGTTGCATGCTCAAGATTTGTTCTTTTTTCATAGACCGTCAGAAATTCGCAGACATAGTAGCCACACAAATTTTTGCCCGATGGCTGCCGTAGAATCCACTGAAGTAGTAGGATAGGCTTTGAAAGTGGCGCCTTCAAATCGGGACGGTGTTGCTGCACGAACCCAGCCAAAACCCTAGCAATAAAATGATCATTATTAATTATCTATTACCGAAGTTAAAGAGCTCAAATTAATATTTAGAGATCGAAGTTACCCTTGGATAATATCTATTATTTTTTGATAATCTTCCTGTGGTTTTCTCAATGAGTCATAGATTAGCAAATGAGATTGCCGAGATCAATCACAATTAGTATCCAATGAAAGCTGTATATGTGTGTGGGCAAAATAATTATATATCTTCATACTAATCTAAATAATAGGTTTAATAGAATGTACACACGATAACGATACTTACTTGAAGTTATAGGGAAAGAGTATATATCTTTTATCCTTTTGATTGATCAAGTACCTCCGTAGATTTCTCTCCGTTTGACGTCTCCATAAGACATACGGAGTCTTGGGGTCTTTAAATACAACATAAGGATCTACAAATCCAATCTCCTTATCATTTCTAGCTCGGAGGTCTCTCATCATGTTTCTACATATGTATAGCCGGTTTATGTAATTAGTTATATATATACATGATAATTTATAGTGATATTATTAAAAGAAAGAATCACTTATAGACGAAGCAGCTAATTAGAGCTTTGTCCGTAGCGTTCATGTGGCATAGCTGGTGTAGCTCATTAAATTGAACATAAATAATATCATCACCACGGAAGTAATGATGGTTTCTAATTTGGACGCAAATATAGTCATATGCTCTTCTGCCACACGCTACTAGGTACCACTGGTTTAGCAGTGGTATAGCAAGTATATTTACGTGCCAAGTTTGCTGAGGGCCGCAGGGTTGAATAGACTCTTGCCATATTCATATATCTTCTGCCAATGATCAATTTCAGGAGCACTTTTAATTGCTGCCCCAGCTATCATTTGGGCTAAGTTAAGACCGGTTTCCAAAAAAAAAATTATCAAGATCCTTATAGTTCAAATCTGGAGGTATTTTGCTGGTCTAGCACGTCGATGTTTGAACCATATTCATTCCCAATGACTAGCGGGGGCACTGATTGCTTTTGATTGTTCCCCGAGAGCGTGCTACGAGGTCGGGAAGACGCCGGACAAGGAGGCAGCGCGCGGGGCATGGGGGCACCGGAGAGGCAGGGGCGGCGGCGTGCGGGGCGCGGAGAAGGAGGCATCGGGCGGCGCGACGACGGCTCGGGACGAGGGCTCGCTTCGGCGGGCGAGGAGGCGGTTGCCGGGCTCGTCCGCGCTGGGTCGCTCTCGCGCCGGAGAAGGTAGGAGCGGCGGTGAAGGCGATCCTCGACTCGGGATGAGGGGTGGCGGTGGCGGCGCCTCCGGAGGACGCCGCACGTGGGCCTGTGCCGGAGAAGAAGAAGGACGGCGCGTGGGCCTGCTCCTGGGCTCTGGGACGAGGGCGCACGACGGCGGGGAGCGGAGCGGGCTAGGGCAACATCGATCTGGAGGAGGAAGACGACCTGTTGGCTTAAATAATCATGACACCTTTTAGTCCCGGTGTCTATTACGAACCGGGACTAAAGACCCTTTAGTCCCGATTGGTGATACGCAGGGACTAAAGGCCACAATCCCAACCGGGACTAAAGGCTGGACCTTTAGTCCCGGTGCGATCACCAACCGGGACTAAACCCTTTAGTCCCGGGTTGGGATTGTGGCCCGAACTAAAGGTTTATTTGGCCCTGCAGTTTATATTACAGTTTCTTATTTACTTATACTAACAATAATTAGATTAATTTTATTAATGCATAGTAAATAAAAGAATAGATATTAATTTGTTAAAAAATAACAGTTCCATTTTTTTTTTGTCTAATTGCTTTAATAATAAATTTTGGAATATAAAATCTTTCCATCCTTTACAATAGCAAACTTAAATATAAAAAATAATTAGAATTTTGTTAATGTAAAAATGTATTACTTAATTTAAATATCTTAAAGTAGGTGTTTTTGATAGAAAATTTGTTTGTGCATTATTCAAACGTAAATTTTGTTCATTTATCATTATTTATCTCTAAAATCGTGATATACCTGATATTCACCATTACATCGGATTATTTTTAAAGATTTTTCTTTTCTTATTTATTTATGCTTATAATAATTAGATTAATTTTTTTAATTGCATAGTACATAAAATATTAGGTATTAATTTGTTAAAAATAATAGTTCCATTTCTTTTTGTCTAATTGCTTTCATAATAAATTTGACAACATAAAATCTTTCCATCCCTTATAATAGCAAACTTAAATATAAAATCTTTCCATCCCACATGTCATATCAATATTTGAAATGATATAAAATAAGAACAACTAATTTAAACATCTTATGTTACAACCTGTCACATACACATACTCTAATACACTCTATTTATTAGGCGGGCACAGTAGTGATCTTCTTTTTTGACGTATGTTCTTTAGTCATGATCTTGACGTAACCATGGAGTGTCCTCAGCATTTATCATGATGCTCAGATCTTTAGTCACATTGAAATGCGTGATTCGGTCATCCCTTTTATAATCTTCTGAAATATCTGACTTGTCCTCAATTTTCATAATAATTCTTTTTCCTGAGAGAACTATATGGCATTTTGGCTCATTCGTTGATTTGTGTCTAGTTCCTAAATCTCCTCTATGCGGCCATAATATGTTTGTCTGTTTCCATTCGGATCGGTGGCGCCTACGCGAACCCCACTGTTTTGGTTCGTGCTTTTTTATCTTGGCCTAGGGTGTAAAATGTATTTCTATTTATCTCGTACCCTTTGTATGTGAGGATGTGCCATGATGGTTGCCTAGCCAACAAATACGGTTGCTCATCAATCTGCTCATTACCACGACATTCTTTTCGTAACCAATCACTGAAAGTGTCCATGTGCTGACGCATAAGCCAAGCTTCATTCTTCTCTGGGAACTGGGATCATAGAAAGTCCTTGTGTTTCATGACATACGTCTCCACAACGGATGAGTTTTAAAGAACTGTATAGTGTGCTTTATTGAAATAATCATCCTCCGTACCGATGTATGTTTTCTTTCCTATCGTTTCCTTTCCACTCAGTCTCCCCTCGTGTCGCGATTCAGGAACACCAATTGGGTCAAGTTCAGAAATGAATTCAACACAGAACTCAATGACCTCCTCTGTCCCATAGCCCTCTGTGATGCTTCCTTCTGATCGAGCACGCTAGTGAACATATTTCTTCAGGACTCCCATAAACCTCTCAAAGGGAAACATATTATGCAGGAACACAGGACTAAGAATATTGATCTCCTTGACCTGATGAACTAGGAGGTGTGTCATGATATCAAAGAAGGATGGAGAAAACACTAACTCAAAGCTGACAAGACATTGAACCACATCATTCTGTAGAGCAGCAAGTTCCAGTAGATTGATTGCCTTCTGAGAAATTGCATTGAGGAATGCACATAGCTTAACGGTGGCCAGACGTATATGTGGAGGTAGAATTCCTCTTAGTACAACTGGAAGCAATTGCGTCATAAGCACATGGCAGTCATGCGACTTTAAGTTCAGAAATTTCTTCTCGGGCACATTTATTATACCTTTTATATTAGAGGAGAATACAGATGGGACCTTCATGCTGCTTAAGCATTCAAACATGATTTCTTTCTCTTCATTGCTAAGAGTGTAGCTAGCAGGTCTTAAATATTGGCGTTCATCATTTGTCTTCTCTGGATGCAAGTTGTCTCGCTCTTCCATGCGCTGCAAGTCTTATCGTGCTTCAAGTGAATCCTTATGCTTTCCATACACACCCATGAATTCTAGAAGGTTCACACAAAGATTCTTTGTCAGGTGCATGACGTCGATCTCATTCCGGACCTCTAGGACTTGCCAATAGTGTAGCTCCCAAAATATTGACTTCTTCTTCCACATGGGTGCATGACCGGCTGCATCTTTTGGAACTGGTTAGCTGCCCTGTCCCTTACCAAAAAACTACTTTCACATCCTTAACCATCTCAAATACATCTTCTCCAGTTCTGTTGCGACGCTTGCATCGGTGGTCTGCCTTACTTTTAAAATGCTTGACTTTCTTTCTAACTGGGTGATTCATAGAAAGAAATCGACGATACCCAAGGTACACGACCTTTCTGTATTTTTTCAAATATATACTATCAAGGTCATCAAAACAGTGTGTGCATGTATTATATCCCTTGTTTGACTGCCTTAAAAGATTACTTAGAGCAGGCCAATTATTGATTGTCACAAACAACAGTGCTCGCAGGTCGAAGTGTTCCTGTTTTTACTCATCCCACACACGAACACCTGTTTCGCTCTATAAAAGTAGGAGTTCTTCAATTAATGGCCTTAGATAGACATCAATGTCATTGCCCGGTTGCTTCAGGCCTTGGATGAGCACCGGCATCATAATGAACTTTCACTTCATGTATAACCATCGAGGAAGGTTGTAGATATATAGTTGTTGACACCTCTTAATGTTATCTCTAATAACGGCGCCAAAATGCTAGAGTAGCGCACCACCACTAGAATGCCAAGTTGTCATCCCCAGCATAACACCAAGGGGTGTGGTATTAAATCATGCCACCATCTAGAATATAGAAATGTATCCGCAAGCGCACAGATCAAATACCATTGTTATATTTTACCCAGAGTATTACGGGTTGTCATTTATATTTTCCCAAAGGAAGGTCTACATGGCTGTGTAAAGGTAGTGTGTTGACCTAGAGTGTAACGAATAGGCATAACCATGTCCTCGCTACTCAATGCAGGGGTAAGTCACAATATAATTTATAAGGTAAGTATATAATCATCAGCATAAATAGATAGAGACTCCTAGCTATATTATTAGGGTTGCTAGTAGAACTGTTGGTATTTTTAATTGCACTCTGTTAAATAAGTTTTAAGTAGGATTATCCGCAAGCGTACAGATATCATATCAGTGTCACATTTTACCCGGAGGTTTTAAATATCATATCCACAGGGAACAGTTGTGATGATGACAACGTCTATAGACTTAACTCTACAATTAGGCTAGATCATATCAAGAAAAAAGAAATAGCTATTGCACTCTAGTTCCAATAACCGGTAAACTTTGTTTAATATCGTCTTATTAGACAAGTGACCTGAATAGGAGAAGAAACAGAGTAATCTACCTACCAGACACCTATAAGCCTATCAATCCTATCAACGGGAAGTGGACTACAGAGGATTCAACATAGCTATAAAGTCACCTACGCGAGCTACCACTATCCGGCTGATCAGGGGACATTCACAAGTAAATCTAGCCTAGGCACCACGCCAACACTACGAAATACAACTCTAACCTACAGCTCCTATAGATCAAAGTACTCAATATGAGATGTGAACCAAAGAACGAATAAGAACAGATTGCTTACTTGAATCGGAATGGTAAATACAAAAGTACCTCAGAACGCAGCTCCGGGCGAGGAAGCTGAATCTAGACGAATACAGCAATGAAGAAGCGCCGACAGGCCGGAGCTCCTCCAGAATCTCTACTCCTCTACTCAATCTCTCTAATCTCTAAACAAAACTAGATCTAGAAGAACTAGTCTCTCCTAATTGCTACAACTAGATGAACCAGAACAAGATGAACTAGACTAGATCAACTAGAGGGACCCTAACCCTAATTATGTAGAGAATATGAAGCACCGGGGTATAGAATGCCTCTTGGAGGAGCCTTGGGGCGTCATTATATAGGCCGAGGTGGAGTAGGGGGCAAGGAACCACCACGTCAGCGATCCGCGTCTCCATCTTGTGTGCACCATCGGATCAAACCGACCTAAAATCAACGTAGGGATGCTTTGATTGGCTTCCAAGGAACCGTGAGAGGAAGACTCCAGAAGACGGCGGCCATCGGTGGAATTAGGGCACCGACCGGCCCCAGGGTGGGGCCGGTCGGCCCCACCTGGGCTACTCTACGGGCCCGCTGCTTCGGGTGTCTTCTAGACCCTTCCTGAATCCGATGATGATGTAGCTCCAACGTGGATCAATTTTAGGATAATTATGCACTATAATCCCCTTTTTTATGCTTTTCTGAAAATCACCCTGGAAAATACAGAATATGCAAAACTCGTGGAATTTATCAGATAAAGCCCTAGACTAGTGTGTTTTCTTGTTTTCCTTCAGGTAAAAAGCCCTAGTAGAAGTTGACGCTAAGGAGTGTCAACAATACCCCCAAGCTTACCTTTTGCCAGTCCCTTGGCAAACATTCTAGATCTAGTTATTTATAACTTGGATCAGGAGTTGCTGCAATACTTTTATTTCTTTTAAGCCCACTTACTTTTGAACATAAATTTTCCTTTGATTTAGACAAAACTGCTCTAACTTCTAAACTTACCCATTTTACCTTTGATCATGGAGCTTTACCACTTTTGCATAAGTCTTGAGCAATCGAAAGGTAGAACAATCAAGTCAAGCACTATGTCTCAAATTCTTTATAGTACCAATATTCCAGAGTTTTGTAAGTTTTTGAAATAAAACTCGAGCTTAATTGTATGACACCCTCAAGTCTCTTATTATATAGTATTTATGGATCTCACTGAGGCATTAATAAGGTCATGCCTTCCTACAACTAAGTATTTATAGTGGAGCTCATAGGAGTGACAATAACAAGAATAAACATACTTGCAATTCATATATTGTAAAGTCAAACAATGGATCCATAGAGAATCGAGGCATTCAATCAAATCAAGATGTGCATGTGTATGGAATATGATGGATAGGTGTATATATGGTATTTAGTGGCTAATCCTAATTCTACTTTTGCTCTTTGAAAATAATTTCCTCCTTAGAACTTTTCGCAGGAAAGCATGGGCTATCTTTATTCTATCTTTTTTTTCTTTTTTTTTTTTTTTTTTTTTTTTATTTCAGTCTGGGAGGCGGGCATCTATGCACCCATTGTTTTAATGCTAGGACACTTGTCCATCTTTTACTCCCATTCTTTCACTCTTCTCTTTCTTTTTTTAAATATTTTTGCATAGCCACATGCATCCTTTGAATATAAATAATTGGAGAGATAATGATAAGAACTTAGAGCAATTAAATAGGGGCTATCCTATAGGGTATATTTTTAGGTGTTTACTCCTAATGTAGGAGAAAAAACATTTTTAAGGTGGATCTAGATGAAAGTGGAAATGACTGTGCTTACATCCTAGAGTGGGAGTAATGCATATGTGGGTGGAGTGCGTGAGTGATCTTGATTTTAAAAACATGACAAGACTCTCATAAGGTATATTCCAAAGGTTGACTAAACTCAATGTAAAGCAAGTAGCATGAATGTGCAAAGATTTTCCTAATTTTAAATGTATCATATATGACTTTGGTAGGAATTTAAACTTTATCATACAAGAGCTCATCATGTAAGATTTTAGATTTTCAAAATAAATCTCCAGAACTTAGTAATGCTAGGAATAAGATAAATAGCAACTTAGACCTTCATGTATCATATCAATCAATTACCTAGACTTTAGCTCAAGCATATGCCTCCACAAATTTCAGGTTCAGAGTAAATTTTTATATCAAAGTAGTTATGTCCAAAACTTAGGAGAATCCATGGTTAAAAACTAGACACTTGAAAGGAATTATAGTAGAGCAACTATTCACCATTTCCACTTTAAAAGATTAGAGTGAGAGAGAGTTCTCTAAACATACTTTAATTATTAAATCTAACACATATTATAGCTTACTAAAATAAAACTAATAGTAAAGACATACCTTAATCACGATGATAACGGGGGTGCGTCTCCCCCAAGCTAATCCCTTCGATCGCGTCGAGCCTTCATGTGCCTGAATATTTTTGTGTTTTTCTTAATTAAGGGTGAGCCTTCATGTGCTCACATATTTTTAGCATTTTTAAATTTTCTTATGATACTATTGTGAACCTTCATGTGCTCACATATTTTTGGTATTTTATAACTATATAAAGTAGACTCGATAATCGCCTAGGTATAGTTTACGATAACTAGGGGATGCTCCTCCCCAAGCTAGATATTTGCCATCTTAGTGTTGATGAACTTTAGTGAGTGAGCTAACCAGCGGCGGTTCTGGTGGGTGCCTGATGATAGACTCTCTCCTTGTCATAATGTTGTTCCTGCATAAGTATACTCCAACAAGAAAACCAAAACTCGAGGCTCGAATTTAATAATAGGTTAGCGGTCAGCCGATAAGTGATTGATTATTCTTTGAGTTAATTTGAATTGACAGGTTCTAGCAGGATTCTCTTTTTATGATTTTTTTGATTAATTATGTAGAAATTAAATATATGAGTATGATATATATAATTATATTTTTATGCCTCCACAGAGAATATTTATTCTTATGGGGCTTAGGCTTTTTTTTATACCACCACAGTGAATATTCCTACAGGGGGTTACCATAAGTTTATTCACATGGGGCTTTCAATATTTTATGATGCAATAAATGAAGCGATAAAGATTTTTATTTTATTTTATTTTTAAAATTTATGAAGATAAAAATATTAAAGTAAAATTATTAATGTAGAGAAAAATACTAATTAATTAGATAACTACCATATTACCTTATGGCAAAGGGTATGGAATTTTAAGTTTACCGACAGAACTTCTTCTTTCACTCTTGTGTATCTCTCCATCCTTTAGAGATGGAGGTCTTGTTAGTTGTATACCTCCAGTGATGATGATGTCACCTTTGTTCTTTGATTTGGCCAACAGGTTGAAGTAGAGCTTTAATTATAGTTGGCAGCATCTTGCTCATGTTCATAGAAGTCTCACTTGTAGAATTAATAAATTTCGTTCGATGTGTTGTCCTGTTTGCAAAACCATGGTAGAGATCAAGTGCATGGGCTTTGCTGGTGGAAAAACATGAACAGAACCAAATCTATTTCTTTATTTATTTTTTTCTCTATCCTTAGACACATTGAACAAGATAGAGTTGGTGTTACATAAATTATTTATTTATGCCACGAGCGGTAGGATCAAAAGATTAAGCATTTAATGTTGCATTTAAGTTCACATGGCAGAAAAGAACGACTTGCTTAACCAATAGAAGGATTATCTATATATAAATTTTCATATGAGTATGAATATCATCTTCTCAAAATTGAATATAATGTTTTTAGATTATTTGATTAAGGCTGAGATTAAGAGAACGAGTGCCATGAACAATCTTAAAAGACAAATCATGTTGAGTTAATCAGGTTGATCAATTTAAGTTGTAACTCTAACATGTTTGTGTTTTAATTTATATGCACAACAAGATCAAGAGAAGAGCAGTGACCACTTACCTTAAAATATTACCTTCATTATTAGAGCGTGATAGCACTAAGTGATGAAGGGTAAATGACTGGTGGTCCTTCCTCTTGAATCTTGAGTTGCTCATGGACATCTTGTCTCCTCTATTGTATTTATTCTTTTGCCATCTTTTGCTTCTTGATCTTTTGACTCTTTTTACTCCAGTTATTATTATGCCTATAACAGATTAGTGGACAACACATACCCGAAGGGGTATACAAATTTTGAGCACAGGTTGCTTGTCCAGTATTTTATTTTTTTTTATCTATGCTAATGAGAAGATAATATTAATATTGTTTTAGCATAGATCATGTTTTATACAGACATGGCTCGAGACAAAGTAACTTATAATAGAAGATAAAGTGAATAAATCATTAATGCTTACAGTTCCTTCATTTATGATAAATGAGCTGTGTCTTCTTCTATAAAGTTATTAAAGTTCAGCCCGTATCCTACTTCATCTCTAATTTGAATTCATCTCATGACTTACCTAAATTGATTTTAAAGATTTTCCTACAGGGGTAGTCTACAAAATATCCAATGTCTACTACAACATATTATTAGTTCAAAAATCAATCTAGACACCACGTCTAATTTGACTTTGGAAGGCATTCTAACCTAAGCACCACACTTAATTCAAAAAGCCTTTGAAAGTAAAATCAATACATCTCTTAGTTCAAGAATCAAACTAAACACCTTGTCTAATTATGACTCAAGAAAACAGTTTAAACTAAGCACCATGCCTAATTCAAAAGGTGTATAAAATTTCTTTAAACCTTAAGTATACTATACCAAACAATGGTAACATAAAAATTTATCGAGTGTTATTCAAACAGAGATGAAAGAGTATGATTAATAAATTGAATAAAGGTAGAGACAACCAATATTAGCAACATAGTTTAAGATTTTTTAAATAAGCCCATTCCTCCAAGCTTGAATTTTGTAAAGTAAATGTAAGCTTGAGTGCATGTAATTCAAAATTACATAATGGTTATTTTGACATACCTGGTGCTGCCATCTATCATTTTCTTACTTTGAACCTAGAATGGTTAGTGACAAAAATATCTAAAGGAATATTTTGATAATTATAACTCTGCTCAATTCACAAGGATATAACAAAAGGTGCAAGCTCAATTCATTATTTTTTTAAGAGTGGTTATTTTGGGACACAAGGTTGTTTTTGGGAAAGCTTCGATTATCATACTTCAAATTGGTGAGGTGGTTTCCTCTAGAACATTAGCCCTTGTGCACCTATATCCATATTACAATGAGATCTATAATATTTATGATAAACATATGCATCTACAACCACCTTCTTAATGATTTTATGAACAGGTAGAATTAGGGGGTTGAAGATCTCATGTGTGGTAATATTAGAGAGACCAAAAGATCTAGGAGATTTCTCATATGAGCATGGATTTGATAAAGTGTTAATGAGATAATTCCCATGCTCATCGATATAATCACCCTTTCCAAACTCCAAGAGTGTCTCTTTATGGTTGTCTATAGGCAACAAGTTTGCCTCTATTAATTCATGCCTATGACAGTCATTGGATGTTGTATCTTCTAGGATTTCCCATGAATTGATGCTTATAGGATTGGTCTCGTCTAAGGCTTTCTTTGAACTTGGGTGAGCTCTATTGATTAAGGAAATTAATTTAAGCTCACCATTTGAATCTAGACCAAGTTCAGATGCTAACACTAAGGCTTCGTCCTCCTCCATCCATTCTTTGACAATGGCAAATGAGTTTTTCATATGTTCCATGCATTTATGCCATTGTCGATGTTGCTCTTCTTGATTATTTCTATAGTCTTCATGACTCCTATACTTTGGGTATTCTAGTGAGTTTTTAGGGTCATTACGAGACTTAGGGGAGAGAGTATAAAATGGATCATCAGGGTCAAGGATGGGTTTAAAGCTGGGTTCAGATAAGTTATCTAATGTGGGTATAGAAGGGGAGAAGATATGATTAATTCTTGAGTGGCTTAGCTCTCTTTCTATGGTGTCACTAGACATGCCATCCATGTATTCTTCTTGATGTCTTTTAGGAGGGAAAGAAAGTTGAGGATACCTTTTCGAAGATGCTCTTCTAAGAAGGTCTGACTCATATCGATGTACGAGCATCTTTGCTAATTGGAAGTCTAAATCATTATTGTGAGATTTTGATGGTTTAGGATTGATAGCTAAATCTTGGGATTAGGGTGATTGTGTTTCAGCTACCAAAACTTCCTCTTCTTGTTCAGGAGATGATTCCTTCTCTTACTCAGAGAGCTCAGAATAGGCTTGAATAACCTTTTCTAGCATCGGTCTGGCTTCAGTTATAGGCAAGTGAAGAAAAGCTCATCCAGAGGCTAAATCAAGGGAGTCCTTAGATTCCTTGGTAAGACCCAAATAAAAATGTTGAAGAAGCATGGGGTCTGGAAAACCAAGGTCAGGGCCAAATGTGATAAGTTCATTAAAACGCTCCCATGATTTACTAAGAGATTCTTGTTCTAGTTGCCTAAAAGTTAGAACCTCTTTTTGAAGGCTAGCTACCTTAGAGATGGGAAAGAAGTGTAAATAGAATTCAGAGTATAACATTTCCCAATCACCTTGCATACTCTCTACGGCTCGAGTATACCAAAGTTTAGCTTTTCCTGTCAAAGAAAACGGAAAAAGCTTCCATCTAATAGTCTTATTAGACATGCCAGCAATGCGCAAGCATACACAGGTCTGCTCGAATTCTCGTAAGTGTAAATATGGGTTTTCATTGCCTTCTCCCGAGAAGGGTTTATCCCGAATAATTTTAATTAGACATGGGTGCAGCTCATAGCCAGGTGTTATGATAGGTTCATCAGATTTTAGTGGCCTGAAGCTTTCACGCATGCCATAAAAGCAAATAGGAATAGAATTAAAAGCATCCATAAGGATGAACACAAAAAAAATAATGAAGAGAATGGGATAAAAAACAGGAAAAGATAAAAGTATAAAACAAGATTAAGCTAGACTAAATCAAAATCAGCAAACGTTCCCAAGAACGGCGCCAAAAAAAATGCTTGTTGGTATTTTTAACTGCACTCCATTAAATAAGTTTTAAGTAGGATTATCCGCAACCGCACAGATATCATACCAGTGTCACATTTTACCTGGAGGTTTTAAATATTTTATCCACAGGGAACAGTTGTGATGATGACAATGTCTATAGACTTAACCCTACAATTAGGCTAGATCATATCAAGAAAAAGGAAATAGCTATTGTACTCTAGTTCCAATAACCGGTAAATTTTGTTTAATATCGTCTTATTGGACAAGTGACCTGAATAGGAGAAGAAACAGAGTAATCTACCTACCAGACACCTATAAGCCTATCAGTCCTATCAACGGGAAGTGGACTACAGAGGATTCAACGTAGCTATAAAGTCACCTACGTGAGCTACCACTATCCGGCTGATCAGGGGACATTCACAAGTAAATCTAGCCTAGGCACCACGCCTAAACTATGAAATACAACTCTAACCTACAGCGTCCTATAGATCAAAGTACTCAATACGAGATATGAACCAAAGAACGAATAAGAACAAATTGCTTACTTGAATCGGACCGATAAATACAAAAGTACCTCCAGCTCCGGGCGAGGAAGCTGAATCCAGATGAATACAGCCATGAAGAAGCGCCGACAGGCCGGAGCTCCTCCAGAATCTCTACTCCTCTACTCAATCTCTCTAATCTCTAAACAAAACTAGATCTAGAAGAACTAGTCTCTCCTAATTGCTACAACTAGATGAACTAGAACTAGATGAACTAGACTAGATCAACTAGAGGGACCCTAACCCTAATTATGTAGAGAATATGAAGCACCGGGGTGTAGAATGCCTCTTGGAGGAGCCTTGGGGCGTCATTATATAGGCCGAGGTGGAGTAGGGGGCAAGGAACCGCCACGTCAGCGATCCGCGTCTCCATCTTGTGTGCACCGTCGGATCAAACCAACCTAAAATCAACGTAGGGATGCTTTGATTGGCTTCCAAGGAACCGTGGGAGGAAGACTCCAGAAGGCGGCGGCCATCGGTGGAATTAGGGCGCCGACCGGCCCCAGGGTGGGGCCGGCCGGCCCCACCTGGGCTACTCTACGGGCCCCGCTGCTTCGGGTGTCTTCTAGACCCTTCCTGAATCCGATGATGATGTAGCTCCAACATGGATCAATTTCAGGATAATTATGCACTATAATCCCCTTTTTATGCTTTTCTAAAAATCACCCTGGAAAATACAGAATATGCAAAACTCGTGGAATTTGTCAGATAAAGCCCTAGACTAGTGTGTTTTCTTGTTTTCCTTCAGGTAAAAAGCTCTAGTAAAAGTTGACGCTAAGGAGTGTCAACAAGAACATCAAGAGATATTCCTGGGTTATTCCTAGCTACATGTCAATGTATATTATGGTTAGTGCAATACACCTAGTAATCATAGCTAAGGTTAGCATTACATTTATTCATAGTGGACATACTAAGGAGGTTTGAGAACATAGCTTGCCCTTCCATCGTATACAAGCCCTACTGTGCCTATAAACGGAGTTCGGATTACATAGGACTCAACAGGAATGTCACACCCACGATCTATCAAACCTAGCCTATAGGGTGCATTCGTAGATAAGCAACGTATAAGCACCACGCTTACACAATGTTTATCACTCACCCAATGATCAATTAGATGAGTGCTATACGAACCTATGCATAAACATAATGTTAATTTAGCTATACTAAGCATATAACCATAATAGACAAAGAACACAATAACTATGAATATAAGTAAATAAGAATTCATCAATTCAATTGTAGCAATCATATAACTATACATTGAAAGAGAACAAAGGCGAGAGGAGGTAAGAACTATACCAAATCCAAGCTCTTGATGGCTCCGGAATCCAAGCCTGCGCTTGCCTCCCTCTAGTTCTAATCTAGCTATCTAGGCCCTAGCTAAGGAGCTCTGATTAGGGTTTCTGGCTGATGATCGGACTTCTAAATGAGAATGAATGAATGGAGGCTCTCCCTCCGAGGGGGTACCTCTCCTTTTATAGCCCTGGGCGATGATCGTGAGCCATCGGATCAAACCGACATTGATGGGTGGCTAGGATTGATCCTCAAAGGCGGTGGAGCGAACCGGGCGAATCGAGACCCAACCGGGGCCAGGGCCAGACCGGCCGGTCTGGGGTGGGACCGGCCGGTCCCACCTGGTGGCCTCTGGGCCCCCGGCTCGGCGTGGTGCCTTCTCGTCTCTTCTAGAACTTTCCTGTGTAGTCGTGGAGTCCGTTTTTCTGTTTCCTTGTTCCGATAAGCTTGTATGTTTGCGCCTTTTTCGGTTTACGCTTTGCATAAATAGTGAAACACCAAAACTCGTGGAATTCAGTCAGTGTAAACCATATGTCTACTTCGGTGATCACATTTGCATCATTTTCATAGCTAGTTGACAGTGAATTATTACAATAGTGGCCCTAGTCCCTTAGCAAAGAAAACTTAGAAAAGTTATTGAATATATATGTATGTTTAAGCATTGTAGCCATCTCGGAGCAACTCTCTCTAAATATACCCGTAGTCAGACAGAAATTCTCCTCCAAGTTATGAAATAACTGAGCTGACTTTTAAACTTACCCATATTACCCTTGACTGTGGGGCTTATTAGCTCTTCCTTGGGTCTTGAGTACTTGACAGACAGAAAGATCCTATCTAAGTACTATGTCTCGAGTTCTTCGAGCAACTATCATTTTGGAGTTTTTAGAGATTTTCAAATAAAACTCAGAGCTTCCCATGTATAACACTCTCAAGTCTCTCAATATGTGGTATTTGTGGATTCTCACCAAGGTAGTGATGATGATTGCCTTTCTTTTCATCCTATAGCTAAAGCTTATGTGGAGCTCATAGGTAAGGAGAAACTGAAAGAGCAAACTTGCAATGCATATGTTGCTAAGTCAAACGATGGATCCATGGAGAAACAAGTCATGCAGTCGAATCAAGATGTATAAGTGGATGGATATGGTGGATATATGGTGGAACCTAATTCTACTCAGCTCCTTGAATGCTTCTCTCTCCTTTGAAACATTGAAGACTGGCCAGAGGTTATCAGCTATCTTTTTCTTTCTTCTTTTCTTTCTCTCTCTTTTCTTCTTTTTTTAGAGAGTCGGTGTTGGTATTTTTAACTGCACTCTATTTAAATAAGTTTTAAGTAGGATTATCCGCAAGCGCACAGATATCATACCAGTGTCACATTTTACCCGGAGGTTTTAAATATCGTATCCACAGGGAACAATTGTGATAATGACAAAGTATATAGACTTAACCCTACAATTAGGCATAGATCATATCGAGAAAAAGGAAATAGCTAATGTACTCTAGTTCTGACTACCGGTAAACTTTGTATAATACCGTCTTATCGGGCAAGTGACCTGAATAGGAGAAGAAACAGAGTAATCTACCTACCAGACACCTATCAGCCTGTCTGTCCTATCAACGGGAAGTGGACTACAGAGGATTCAACGCAGCTATAAAGTCACCTACGCGAGCTACCACTATCCGGCTAATCAGGGGGCATCCACAAGTAAACCTAGCCTAGGCACCACGCCTACACTACGAAATACTACTTCAACCAAGCAATTACCAAGATCAAAGTCCTCAATATGAGATGTGAACTAAAGAACGAATATAAACGACTGCTTACTTGAATCAGAATAGTAAATACAAAAGTACCTCGTAACGCAGACTCCGGACGAGGAAGTGAATCCGTAAGAATACAGACCACGAAGAAGCGCCGACATGCCGGAGCTCCTCCGAATCTCTACTCCTCTACTCAATCTCTCTAATCTCTAAACAAGACTAGATCTAGAAGAACTAGTCTCTCCTAATTGCTACATCTAGATGAACTAGCTAGAACTAGATGAACTAGACTAGATCAACTAGAGGGACCCTAACCCTAATCTAATGAAGAATATGAAGCCTTGGGGTGTAGAATGCCTCTTGGGGGGGAGCCTTGGGCGTCATTATATAGGCCGAGGTGGAGTAGGGGGCAAGGAACCGCCACGTCGGGCCGATCCGCGTCTTCATCTCATGTGCACCGTCGGATCAAACCGACCTCAAATCAACGTAGGGATGCTGCGATTGGACTCCACGCAACCGAGGGAGGAAGAATCCAGAAGGCGGCGGTGATCGGTGGAGTTAGGGCGCCGGGCGGCCCAGGGTGGGGCCGGCCGGCCCCACCTTATCTCCTCTCTGCGGGGTCCCCCGCGCCGGTGTCTTCTAGACCCTTCCCGAGTCCTCTAGCGATGTTGTTCCGACGTGGATCAATTTCGTGATAATTATGCATTGAAATCCTTCTTTTATCCTTTTTCGGAAAATCCCCTGGAAAATATAGAATATGCAAAAACTCGTGGAATTTGTCGATAAAGCCCTAGACTAGTATGTTTTCATGTTCTCCTTCGGGTTTAAAGTGCTAGTAAAAGTTGACGCTAAGGAGTGTCAACAATACCCCCTAAGCTTACCTTTTTGCCAGTCCCTTGGCAAACAATCTAAATCTAGTTCTTAATAAACTTGGATCAGGAATTTTGTAATACTTTTATTTCTTTTAACCTCACTTGCTTTTTAAACATAAATTTTCCTTTGGTTTAGACAAAACTACTCTAACTTTCAAACTTACCCATTTTACCTTTAACTATGGAGCTTTTTACAGCTTGTGCATAAATCTTGAGCAATCGAAAGATAGAACAATCAAGTCAAGCACTATGTCTCAAATTCTTTAGAGTACCAATATTCCGAGTTTCGTAAATTTTCGCAATAAAAACTCAGAGCTTAATTGTATGACACCCTCAAGTCTCTCAATGTATGTGGTATTTATGGTTCTCTCTTGAGGCATTAATGATGTTATGCCTTTCCTACAACTAAGTATTTATAGTGGTGCTCATAGGAGTGGCAATAACAAGGATGAACATACTTGCAATTCATATATTGTAAAGTCAAGCAATGGATCCATAGAGAATCAAGGCATACAATCAAATCAAGATGTGTATGTGTATGGGATATGATAGATAGGCGTATATATGGTATTTAGTGGCTAATCCTAATTCTACTTTTGCTCTTTAAAAATAATCTCCTTCCTTAGAACTCTTTTCGCGGGAAAACATGGGCTATCTTTATTCTCTCTTCTTTTTTTTCTTCTTTTTTTTTTTTTTTTTAAATTTGGGAGGCGGGCATCTATGTACCCATTGTTTTAATGCTGGGACACTTGTCCATCTTTTACTCCTTTTTTTTTTCACTCTTCTCTCTTCTTTTTTTTAATACTTTTTGCATAGCCACATGTATCCTTTGAATATAAATAATTGAAGAGATAATGATAAGAACTTAGAGCAATTAAACAGAGGGTTGTCCTATAGGGTCTATTTTTAGGTGTTTACTCCTAATGTAGGAGAGAAACATTTTTAAAGTGGATCTAGATGAAAGTGAAAATGACTGCGCTTACTTCCTAGAGTAGGAGTAATGCAATTGTGGGTGGAGTGCATAAGTGATCTTGATTTTAAAAGCATGACAAGACTCTCATAAGGTATATTCCATAGGTTGACTAAACTCAATGTAAAGCAAGCAGCATAAATGTGCAAAGATTTTCCTAATTCTAAATGTATCATATATAGCTTTGGTAGGAATTTAGATTTTGTCATACAAGAGCTCATCATGTAAGATTTTAGATTTTCAAAATAAATCTCCAGAACTTAGTAATGATAAGAATAAGATAAATAGTAGCTTAGACCTTCATGTATCATTGTCGATCAATTACCTAGATTTTAGCTCAAGCGTGTGCCTCCACAAATTTCAGGTTCAGAGTAAATTCTTATATCAAAGTAGTCATATCTAAACTCAGGAGAATCCATGGTTAAAAACTAGGCACTTAAAAGAAATTTCAGTAGAGCAACTATTCATCATTTCTACTTTAAAAGATTAGAGAGAGAGTTCTTTAAACATACTTTAATTATTAAATCTAACACACACTATAGTTTACTAAAATAAAATTAATAGTAAAGACATACCTTAATCACGATGATAACGGGGGTGCATCTCCCCCAAGCTAGTCCCTTCGATCGCATCGAGCCTTCATGTGCCCGAATATTTTTGTGTTTTTCTTAATTAAGGGTGAGCCTTCATGTGCTCATATAGTTTTGGCATTTTTAAATTTTCTATGATACTATTGTGAACCTTCATGTGCTCACATATTTTTAGTATTTTTATGACTATAAAAAGTAGACTCGATAATCGCCTAGGTATAGTTACCGATAACTAGGGGATGCTCCTCCCCAAGCTAGATGTTTGCAATACTTGGTGTTGATGATCTTCAGAGTGAGCTAACCAGTAGCAGTCCTAGTGGATGCCGCTAATAGACTCTCTCCTTATCATAATATTGTTCCTGCATAATTATACTCCAACAAGAAAATCAAAACTCGAGGCTCGAATTTAATAATAGGTTAGCGGTCAGCCAATAAGTAATTGATTATTCTTTGAGTTGATTTGAATTGACAGGCTCTAGAGGATTCTCTTTTTTTTTTAAATTTTCTATTTTAATTACATAGAAATTAAATATGAGTGCATGATATATAGTTCTATTATTTTTTTATGCCTCCACATAGAATATTTATTCTTATGGGGCTTAGGGTTTTTTTTCATAATGCAAGGAAGTAAACATAGATGATGCTGCTGCTGCTGCTACTACTACTACTACTACTATTATTATTATTATTTATACCACCACAGTAAATATTCCTATAGGGTTATCATAAGTTTATTCATGTAGGGATTTCAATATTTTATGATGCGATAAATGAAGCAATAAAGATTTTTATTTTCTTTTTTTAATATTTATGAAGATGAATATACTAAAGCAAAATTATTAATGTAGATAGAAATACTAATTAATTAGATAACTACCATATTACCTTATGGCAAGGGTACGGAATCTTAAGTTTACCGACGTAACTTATTCTTCCACTCTTGTGTACTCTCCATCTTGAGAGATGGAGGTCTTGATAGTTGCATACCTCTAGTGATGATGATGTCACTTTTGTTCTTTGATTTGACCAATAGGTCGAAGTAGTGCTTTAATTATAGCTGGCAAAGATCTTGCTCGGTGTGCACGTTCACAGAACACTCACTTATAGAATTAATGAACTTTGCTCGATGTGTTCTTCTATTTACAAAACCAAGGTAGAGATCAAGTGCATGGACTCTGTTGGTGGAAAGACACCAATAGAACCAAATCTATTTCTTTATTTATTATTCTCTATCCTTAAGCACATTGAACAAGATAACGTTGGTGTTACATGAATTATTTATTTATGCCATGAGTGATAGGATCAAAAGATTAAGTATTTAATGTTGCAATTAAGTTCTCATAGTAGAAAAGAATAAATTGCTTTAACCAATGGAACGATTGTCTATCTATAAATTTTCATATAAGTATGACTGTCATCTTCCCAAGATCGAATATAATATTTTAGCTTGTTTGGTTAAGACTGAGATTATAAGAATGGTGCCATGAATAATATTAAAAGACAGATCATGTTGAGTTAATTAGGTTAATCAATTAAAATTATAACTCTAACATGTTTGTGTTTTAATTTATGTGAACATCAAGATCAAGAGAAGAGCAGTGACCACTTATCTTAAAATATTACCTTTATTATTAGAGCGTGATAGCACTAAGTGATGAAGGGTAAATGACTGGTGGTCCTTCCTCTTGAATCTTGAGTTGCTCATGAACATCTTATCTCCTCTGTTGCACTCATTCTTTTGTCATCTTTTGCTTCTTGGATCCTTTGACTCTTTTCACTCCAATCATTATTATGTCTGCAACAGATTAGTGGACAACACATACCCGAAGGAGTATACAGATTTTGAACACAGGTTGCTTGTCCAGTATTTTATTTTGTCTATGCTTAATGAAAAGATATTAATATTGTTTAGCATAAATCATATTTTATACAGACATGATTTAAGGCAAAGTAACTTGTAGTAGAAGATAAAGTGAATGAATCATTAATGCTCATAGTTCTTTCATTCATGATGAATGAGCTATGTCTTCTTTTTACAAAGTTATTAAAGTTAAGCATGTACTCTGTCGCATCTCTAATTCGAATTTATCTCATGACTTACCCAAATTGATTTAAAAATTTTCTGTAGGGGTTAGTCCAACAAAATATCCAATATCTACTACAGTATCTTATCAGTTCAAAAATCAACCTAGACACCACGTCTAATTTAACTTAGGAAGACATTCTAACCTAAGCACCACGCTTAATTCAAAAAGCCTTTGAAAGTAAAATCAATACACCTCTTAGTTCAAGAATCAAACTAAACACCTTGTCTAATTATGACTCAAGAAAACAGTTTAAACTAAGCACCATGCCTAATTCAAAAGGTATATAAAATTTCTCCAAACCTTAAACATACTATAGCAAGCAAAGGTAACATAAAAGTTTATAGAGTGTTGTTCAAACAGAGATGAAAGAGTATGATTAATAAATTGAATAAAGGTAGAGACAACCAATATTAGCAATATAGAATTTTGTAAATAAGACCATTCCCCCAAGTTGGAATTTTACAAAGTAAATGTAAGCTTGAGTGGATGTAATTCAAAATTGCATAATGGTTGTTTTGACATACCTGGTGCCGCCATTAGTTATTTTCTTACTTCAAACCTGAAATGGTTAGTGACAAAAATACCCAAAGGAATATTTTGATAATTATAACTCTGCTCAATTCACAAGGGTATAACAAAAGGTGTAAGCTCAATTAATTTTTTTTAAGAGTGGTTATTTTGGGACACAAAGTTGTTCTTAGGAAACCGTCTAATTATTGTACTTCAAGTTGGTGAGGTGGGTTCCTCTAGAACATTAGCCTTTGTGTATCTATATCAAGATTACAACGAGATCTATAATATTTATGAACATATGCATCTACAACCACCCTCTTAATGATTTTATAAACAGGAAAACTAAGGGGATTGAAGATCTCGTGTGTGGTAATATTAGAGAGAGACCAAAAGATTCAGGAGATTTCTCATATGAGTATGGATTTAATAAGGTGTTGATGAGATAATTCTCATGCTCATCGATGTAATCTCTCTTTTTAAACTCTAGGGGTGTCTATTCATGGATGTCTATAGGCAACAAGTTTGTCTCTATCATTTCATGCCTATGATATTGATTGGATGTTTTATTTTTCTAGGATTTCCCATGAATCGATGTCTCCAAGGTTGATCTCACCTAAAGTTTCCTCTAAACTTGGGTAGTTCTAGAAATTAATTTAAGTTCACTATTTAAATTTAAACCAAGTTTAGATGCTAGAGCTTCATCTTCTTCTATCTATTCTTTCACAATGGCATATGTATTTCTAGTATATTCTACATATTTACGCCATTGATGTTACTCTTCTTGGGTATTCCTATAATCGTCATGACCCTTATTTTTGAGATGTCTTGATAGATTTTTAGGATTATTATGAAGTTTAGTAGAAAGAGCATAAAAAGATTCATTGGAGTCAAGGATGGGTTTAGAGATGGGTTCAAAGACATTTAATGTGAGCATAGAAAGGGAGAAGATAGAATTTATTCCTAAGTGGGTTAGCTCTCCTTCTATGGCATCATTCAACATGCCATCCTTGTATTCTTCACAATGTCTTTTAGAAGGAAAAGGAAGTTGACTACACTTTTCCTAAGATGCTCTTTTTGAGAAGATCTAATGTGTATTGTTTTATGAGCATCTTAGCCAACCGGAAGTCTAAATCATCGAAGTGGAAAGTCAAAGGTTTAGGATTGATAACTAAATCTTGGAAATGGAATGATTGTGTTTTAGCTACCAAGACTTCCATATCTAGTTCGGATGATAAGATATCCCGAATCATATTAATTAGACATGGGCGTAGCTCATAGCCAGGTGTTATGATAGGTTCCATAGATTTTGGTGGCTCAAAGCTTCGCACATGTCATAAAGATAGATAGAAATAAAATTAAAGACATCCATAAGGATGAATACAAAAATAATGAAGAGACTGGGATAAAAAACAGATTAAAGCATCCATAAGGATGAACACAAAAATTATTGAAGAGACTGGGATAAAATAAGAAAAGATAAAAGTATAATACAAGATTAAGCTAGACTAAGTCAAAATCAGCAAACCGTTCCCAAGAACGGCCAAAAAAATGCTTGTTGGTATTTTTAACCGCACTCTATTTAAATAAGTTTTAAGTAGGATTATCCGCAAGCGCCACCGGATATCATACCGGTGTCACATTTTACCCGGGAGGTTTTAAATATCGTATCCACAGGGGAACAGTTGTGATAATGACAAAGTATATAGACTTAACCCTACAATTAGGCATAGATCATATCGAGAAAAAGGAAATAGCTAATGTACTTTAGTTCGACTACCCGGTAAACTTTATATAATATCGTCTTATCGGGCAAGTGACCTGAATAGGAGAAGAAACAGAGTAATCTACCTACCGGACACCCTATCGGTCATGCGTCCTATCAACGGGAAGTGGACTACAGAGGATTCAACGCAGACTATAAAGTCACCTACGCGAGCTACCACTATCCCGGCTAATCGGGGGACATCCACAAGTAAACCTAGCCTAGGCACCACGCCTACACTACGAAATACTACTTCAACCAAGCAATTACCAAGATCAAAGTCCTCAATATGAGATGTGAACTAAAGAACGAATATAAACGATCGCTTACTTGAATCAGAATAGTAAATACAAAAGTACCTCGTAACGCACTCAGGGCGAGGAAGCTGAATCCGAAGAATACTGACCCTAAGAAGCGCCGACATGCCGGAGCTCCTCCGAATCTCTACTCCTCTACTCAATCTCTCTAATCTCTAAACAAGACTAGATCTAGAAGAACTAGTCTCTCCTAATTGCTACATCTAGATGAACTAGCTAGAACTAGATGAACTAGACTAGATCAACTAGAGGGACCCTAACCCTAATCTAATGAAGAATATGAAGCCTTGGGGTGTAGAATGCCTCTTGGGGGAGCCTTGGGCGTCATTTATATAGGCCGAGGTGGAGTAGGGGGCAAGGAACCGCCACGTCGGCGATCCGCGTCTTCATCTCATGTGCACCGTCGGATCAAACCGACCTCAAATCAACGTAGGGATGCTGCGATTGGACTCCACGCAACCGAGGGAGGAAGAATCCGAAGGCGGCGGTGATCGGTGGAGTTAGGGGCGCCGGGCGGCCAGGGTGGGGCCGGCCGGCCCCACCTTATCTCCTCTGCGGGCCCCCGCCGCCGGGTGTCTTCTAGACCCTTCACGAGTCCTCTAGCGATGTTGTTCGACGTGGATCAATTTCGTGATAATTATGCATTGAAATCCTTCTTTTTATCCTTTTTACGGAAAATCCCCCGGAAAATATAGAATATGCAAAACTCGTGGAATTTGTCGAGATAAAGCCCTAGACTAGTATGTTTTCATGTTCTCCTTCAGGTTTAAAGTGCTAGTAAAAGTTGACGCTAAGGAGTGTCAACAGTCGGGTATCTAGTATCCATTGTTTTGTGTTGGGACACTTATCCATCTTTCTTTTATTCTCCCCTTTTTTTCAAAAGTCTTTTTGCATAGCTCATAGCACTCCTTTAGCATTAATGGAATTTAGAGAGATAACATAGGAACATGGAGCATTTATTGGGTGGCTAACCTAATGGAATATTTTTGGTGTTCTCTCCCAATATAGGAGAAAAATATTTTTGGGATGGATGTAAGTGGAATGGTATCTTGTTGCGCCTACTCCAGTGTAGAGTAGTGCATGTGGAGGTGGATCTAGATTCAAGAGCATGACAAATCTCTCGCCAGGGTCACAAAGGTTGACAAAACTCAATGCAAGACAAGCAGCATTTATATGAAAGTTTAACTAGCCTATCTTATCATGTTTGGCTCTTGTGGGAACTCATCATGTTTTTGCATTTTTCAAAAGATAAATCTCCAGAACTCTAGTGTCACTTAGAACAAGATAGATAGCAGCTCAGACTTTCTCAATCTTATCAATCAGGTACCTAGACTTAGTTCAAGCATATGCAACCCACAAGTTTCAGGCTCAGAGCAAATTCTCATGTCAAAACAGTTAGAGCTAAAACTTGAAAAAACTTTTGTCTCAACTCTAGGCATTTCAGAGGTGTTGTAACAGAGCAGCTTATCATCATTTCAATTCATTTCAAGAGCTTCCTTTTTATGACTCTAGACAAATAAACATTTTTATTTGATTTTTTCATTTTTTTAAAGACTCAAACTATAAAACTCAAAGGACTTTAAGGACTCTAAAAAAATATGGACCTTCATGTGTCCACATATTTTTGGTATTTTTAGATTTTCTTAGATACTATGGTGAACCTTCATGTGCTCACATATTTTTGGTATTTTTAATTTTTATGGTGACTCGATAATCACATAGGTACACTTACCACGGGTACCTAGGGGATGCCTTCCCCAAGCTGGTTGTTGTCGTGGTTGAGCATTTGAAGTGAGCAGTCCTCTCGGTGGAGCTCACGCTAGTAAGAGCTGGTGTAGCCAAGAATCTTCATCTCATCCAACAAGAAGTTGCTTTCTTTACATAGTGGTTAGCTGCATGCAAGAAGGTGTACTTCGAGTGATGAAGATGATGATTCCTAGGTGGACTAGCTCTTAGAGTCATCCTGTAGCAAACATCTCATAAAACACCAAAACTCGTGGAACGGGTTAGGATAAACAGTTAGTGGTTAGTTTGTTTCAAGGATTAGTTGTTGTGAGAGGTTTTTCAAAGATTGTTACGGTGCATTCAGTACAGCAAGATGCTCAATGATTATTTTTGGATTTTTCTTTTATCAAACAAAATTGAAAAATATATTCTAATTTTTATTTTATTTTTATACCACCACAGTGAACACTCCTGGAACTTGCACTACAGGTATGTCACATGGGGCTTTAAAGTTTTCCAAATATTTTTGTGGTTTTCTATAAGAGTAATAAAAACTAACTATGAATTAAAAGTATAAGAAAGTAAATGGATAACTACCATTGTTACCTTATGGCAAGGGTTCGGAGTTTAGAGTCCTCCGGACATGACTTCTCGTCGTCTTCATTCCTGAGGTGCTTCATTGGATCCCGAGGATGGGGACCCTGACGTTGGACCTCCTGGTGATGATGACTCAGTTGAGGAGGTTACCTTTTCTTTCCATACCTTCGTAGGCTGTGCCTTTCGTGCTGTAGATTCTTCCTTAATTTCCTCCTCCTCAACATTGCTCTTTTGAGAGCGATTCCTCCGGCGCTGACGTCTCCTCTTGGACTGGATAAAAGCTGCTAATCCAGGAGAGTTATAATCTTTAAATAACAGCGTACCTTCTCTCCTGGGATTGGAAGTGGACTTGGCCTGATCCATTGTAGATGATTGCGTTGGTGGTGCTGAGGAACGGCCTTCCAAGTATGATGGGTGTTTCGTCTTCTTCTCCCATGTCTAGTATCATGAAGTCGGTCGGGACGTAGTGGTCCTGGATCTTGACCATGATGTCTCTTGCTACTCCCTCCGAAAATCTTGTCGTATTGTCCGCCAGCTGCAGCTGCATATAGGTAGGGTACAGGGGTGTATCGAATAATAAATCATATACCTTTTTGGATATTATGTTGACAGCTGATCCGGTGTCGCAGAAGGCATTGTAGAATGAGCACTGTCTAATAGTGCAATCAATGGCTGACATGCCTAGATCCTCTTTTTTGGTTAGGAATGGTAAAGCTAAGAGGTGGTCATGCTTGTACTCAACAGCCTTGACTACTTAGACTTGCTTTCTCACTTGTCTTCTGTTCTTGTTCTTTCTCCTCCCATTGGAATTCCTCTTGGTTCCTTCGTTTGTTGGCTTGACTGGGAAGAAAGCTCCTCTTGGATCAATAGGAGTTTCAAAGGTCTTGTTCTTGAAACTGAACTTCTCTTTATTGCCCTTGATGGTGAAACAAATCTTAGCACTGTCCGTATAGATGACAGCCTTTGCAGTACTCAGGAATGGTCGGCCAAGAATGATTGGACTCTTGGGGCCTCTGCCGGTATCCAGGACTATAAAGTCTACAGAGACATATGATCTCCCGATTCGTATGCATACGTCATCTAAGATTCCCTTAGGGTACTTGATTGTCTGGTCTGCAAGCTGCAAACACATATCCGTGTACAACAAAGGTGCCCATGGAAAGACTTGGTCGAAGATTACCTTAGGCATGATATTGACACTGGCGCCTAGATCGCAGACAACTTCAGGGAAGTCATGCTGCCCAATAGAGATGGGAATCACAGGTCTCCCTGGATCTCCTCTCTTGGGTGGCATGGAGTCGTCTTTTCATCCTGATGATGCTTCAACGTAGTAACCTGCATATACATCAACAAGATTCGCGGTCTCGGACTCTAGAGGTTGCCCTGGAATCTTACCTTCGTGGGTCGGTGGAACAGCGGCCGCCAGCTGAGCTAGTTGTTGTTCTATCATTTTATTGAAGCTAAGCTGGTTCTTAACAGCAGAGGTAAAGCTATCCATTTTAATGTTTATATTTTCTAGCATTTTATCATTAGATGCTACCTTCCTAGATAAAGTCTCCACAATTTTATTTTGGTTGGAGATCACTTCTCTTAAAGGCAGTTGGGCATAGTTATTGTAATTATTGCCTTAAAAGTTACCTTGGAAGTTACCTTGGTAGTTGGGCCTTTGCTGGTTCCATCCTTGATTTTGAGGACGATAGTTGTTGCTGTTGTTGATGAAGTTCACATCCTCACGGGTCTCAGGACAATTGTTACCTGAGTGTCCCATATTGCCACACACTTCACAAGTCATGCATGAATCATTAATGTGCATGACATCTTGTCTTTGGCTCGTCTTGTCTTCTAGCTTCTTCATAAGCAGATCTATCTTGGCAGACAGCTTGTCTACCTCCTTGAGTTGGTTCATTCCTTCACTACTCTTGCGGGTGGTCTGGCGCTCATCATTCCAATCTTGATTGGAGGCCATCTTCTCTATAAGAGCAGTAGCTTCTGGTATGGTCAGTGACATAAATGCACCTCCAGCAGCAGCATCAACATTGTTGCGGGTGCTGTTGGTGAGCCCATGATAGAAAGTTTGCATCAGGAGCCAATTCTCCATCCCATGATGAGGACATTCTGATATGTAATCTTGGAAGCGTTCCCATGCCTCAGGGACTGACTCATCATGTTGTTGCGGGAAACTTGAAATCTTCCCCCTTAGGGCACTCGTTTTGCCCATGGGAAAGAATCTTACTAGAAACGCTGTGAAGCACTTATCCCAAGTTATATGGTTGTCTTTGTTGGCATAGAACCATTGCTTGGCCTTTCCCAGAAGTGAGAATGGGAACAAACATAGTAGAACGGTATCCCTTGGTACATCTCTCAGCTTGAAAGTACTACAAATCTCCAGGAAGTGTTGGAGATGAGCACTTGCATCTTCATGTGCTTTCCCACAGAATAGGTTGGCTTGCACCATGGTGATAAGAGACGGCTTGAGCTCGAATCCATTCTCCCCAACTTCGACATTAGGTCCAGTGCGGATGTTGTTGGTGTTTGGAGCGGAGAACTCACGCAGTGACTTATCAGCCATTTCCTCGAAAGCTGGTGCTAAGTTGCCCTCTTGTTGCTTTTCTTCTTCTTCTCTTGTAGGAGCTTGCTCCTCCAAAGAACGAACCTCAGCAGTGGGTGTCCTTGATGGAGATTCAAAGATGTCCCTTACCAAAAAACTACTTTCACATCCTTAACCATCTCAAATACATCTTCTCCAGTTACATTTGCGAGGCTTGCATCGTTGGTACGCCTTGCCTTTAAAATGCTTGCCTTTCTTTCTAACTGGGTGATTCATAGAAAGAAATCGACGATACCTAAGGTACACGACCTTTCTGCATTTTTTCAAATATATACTATCAAGGTCATCAAAACAGTGTGTGCATGCATTATATCCCTTGTTTGACTGCCTTGAAAGATTACTTAGAGCAGCCAATTATTGATTGTCACAAACAACGGTGCTTTCATGGTCGAAGTGTTTTGTTTGTACTCATCCCACACACGAACACCTATTTCACTCCATAAAAGTAGGAGTTCTTCAATTAATGGCCTTAGATAGACATCAATGTCATTGCCCGGTTGCTTCGGGCCTTGGATGAGCACCGGCATCATAATGAACTTTCGCTTCATGCATAACCATGGAGGAAGGTTGTAGATACATAGTTGTTGACACCTCTTAATGTTATCTCTAATAACGGCGCCAAAATGCTAGAGTAGCGCACCGCCACTAGAATGCCAAGTTGTCATCCCCAGCATAACACCAAGGGGTGTGGTATTAAATTATGCCACCATCTATAATATAGAAATGTATCCATAAGCGTTTACTGAGATCAAATACTATTGTAGCATTTTACCGGAGTATTACGGGTTGTCATTTATATTTTTCCAAAGGAAGGTCTACATGGTCGTGTAAAGGTAGTGTGTTGACCTAGAGTGTAACGAATAGGCATAACCATGTCCTCGCTACTCAATGCAGGGGTAAGTCACAATATAATTGATAAGGTAAGTATATAATTATCAGCATAAACAGATAGAGACTCCTAGCTATATCATTAGGGTTGCTAGTAGAACATCAAGAGATATTCCTGGGTTATTCCTAGCTACATGTCAATGTATATTATGGTTAGTGCAATACACCTAGTAATCATGGCTAAGGTTAGCATTACATTTATTCATAGTGGACATACTAAGGAGGTTTGAGAGCATAGCTCGCCCTTCCGTCATATACAAGCCCTACTGTGCCTATAAACGGGGTTTGGATTACATAGGACTCAACAGGAATGTCACACCCGCGATCTACCAAAACCAGCCTATAGGGTGCATTCGCAGATAAACAACGTATAAGCACCACGCTTACACAATATTTATCACTCACCCAACGATCAATTAGATGAGTGCTATACAAACCTATGCATAAACATAATGTTAATCTAGCTATACTAAGCATATAACAATAATAGACAAAGAACACAATAACTATGAATATAAGTAAATAAGAATTCATCAATTCAATTGTAGCAATCATATAACTATACAATGAAAGAGGACAAAGGCGAGAGGTGGTAAGAACTATACCAAATCCAAACTCTTGATGGCTCCAAAATCCAAGCCTGCGCTTGCCTCCCTCTAGTTCTAATCTAGCTATCTAGGCCCTAGCTAAGGAGCTCTGATTAGGGTTTCTGGCTGATGATCGGACTTCTGAATGAGAATGAATGAATGGGGGCTCTCCCTCCGGGGTGGTACCTCTCCTTTTATAGCCCCGGGCGATGATCGTGAGCCATCGGATCAAACCGACATTGACGGGTGGCTAGGATTGATCCTCAAAGGCGGTGGAGCGAACCAGGGCGAACCGGGACCCAACCGGGGCCGGGGCCGAGACCCGGCGGTGCTGGGGTGGGACCAAGGCGGTCCCACTGGTGGCCTCCGGCCCCCGGCTCGGCGTGGTGCCTTCTCGTCTCTTCTAGAACTTTTTCATTGTAGCCGTGGAGTCCGTTTTCCGTTTCCTTGTTCCGATAAGCTTGTATGTTTGCGCCTTTTCCGGTTTACACCTGTATAAATAGTGAAACACCAAAACTCGTGGAATTCGATCAATGTAAACCCTGTCTACTTCGGTGATTACATTTGCATCCTTTTCATGGCTAGTTGACGGTTGAATTATTACAATAGTGGCCGTCAACAATAGTGTAACAGGCCAAGTGCTATGACTACTGCTCTGCTCACCAAAAGGATTCATACCGTCTGTACTTAAAGCGAACCTCAAGTTTCTTGCGTTTTTTGCAAACTCTGGAAATTTTCTGTCTATTGCTCTCCACTGGAACCCATCAGCAGGGTGTCTCAACATGTTGTCTACCTTACGGAATTCTTTGTGCCATCGCAACAACTTTACGTGGTCCTTGTTTCTGAAAAGACATTTGAGACGTGGTATTATAGGAGCATACCACATAACCTTTACAGGGATTTTCTTCCTGGGACGTTCTTCCCCCTCAACATCGCCAGGGTCATCTCGTTTGATCTTATAACGTGATGCTTTACATACGGGGCATTCATCTAAATTCTCGTAGTCCTTGCCATGGTACAGGATGCAGTCGTTAGGACATGCATGTATCTTCTGGATTTCTAATCCCAAAGGACAGACGACCTGTTTTGCTTCATACGTAGTGGTGGGCAATTCATTAGGGTTCGGAAGCATCTTTTTTTAGATCTTCAGTAATTGTCCAAATGCCTTATCGGATACACCATTCTGTGCCTTCTATTTCAACAACTCCAGTGTTGTACCCAATTTTTTTTACCCATCTTGGGCGGACGGGTATTGTAATTTCTTATGATCTTCTAGCATGCGGTCAAACTTCGCCTTTTCTTTTTCACTTTCGCATTCTTTCTGTGCATCACGAATGCCATCACCAAGAGCATCATCTTCAGCAGGTGTGCCTTCTGCACCTCCCTCTTCTTCAGCTTCTCCCATTGTTGTATCATCAAAGCCACCGAATTGAGCAATAATATCGTCAGGCTCCAGTTGTTCTTGTTCTTCTTCACGTTCTTCCATCATTATCCCGGTTTCTCCATGCTTGATCCAACAAATATAGTTTGGCATAAAACCCGACTTCAACAAATGTGAGTGAATATTCCTAGAGCTAGAATATTCCTTCAAATTCTGACACAAGGCATATGGGCAACGTATGAATCCATCCCGCTTGTTTTCCTCGGCCACTCTTAAGAAATAATGCACACCATCAATGAATTCTTTAGAGCGGCGATTGGCATTGTACATCCAATGACGTGTCATTGTCTGTATTGCAACATAAAGTATGATAAGTTTCTAATTTTTACTATAGAAATAAAAATAACAAATAACCTAAAATCCTCTATTTCTAATTTTCTCAACAAGCAAAATTAAAAAATACCAAAGTTCTCTATTTCTCTAAATAATCAAGAAATTTGGTAGCATACTAGTTATAATTAACTAATTAACCTGGTCACAAATTGCAAATTAATGTATGATAAGTTTCTAATTTTTTATAAAGAAATGAAAGTAATAAATAACCTAAAATTCTCTATTTCTAATTTTTCTAAATAAGTAAAATTAAAAAACACCAATTCTCTGTTTCTCTAAATAATCAAGAAATTTGATAGGCATACTATTTATAATTAACTAATTAACCCGGTCATAAATTGTAAATTAAAGTATTATAAGTTTCTAATTTTTTAAACAGAAATTAAAGTAACAAATAACCTAAAATTCTCTATTTCTATTTTTTCTAAACAAGCTATTTAAACAGAAATTAAAGTAACAAATAACCTAGAAAACACCAAAGTTATTTATTTTTCTAACTAATCATAAAATATGGCATGCATACTAGTTTAAATTAACTAATAAACCTGATCATAAATTGCACAATAAAATATTATAAGTAACTAACTAACACATAACCTAAAATTCTCTATTCTTATTTTTCCTAAATAAATTTTATATTCATACTTAGTAATAATTAAATAATTCTTCAAACGTATTATTCATACTTAGTTATAATTAACTAATTAACTAGATTACAAATTATAAACTAAAGTATTATGAAATGTTAATTTTTAAAAAACTAATTATAATAAAAAATCATAAATTTAGTATTTTTATAACTAAACCATAAAATATAGTAGACATAATAGTAATAAATGGTGTACACTACTTTTTTAGGTTCTTAATTGTAGTTATCTACATCTCATATTCAAACGATAAAGTGATTGGAGTTCAAAATAATGTAGAAATCAAAAAAAAAAACCACATGTATAACACCACAAAATGAGATAAGCTACAGCTAAAACTTGAGAAGATGAAGTTAGTGACCTCTAAAAGGTAAATGACGGCGTAGAAGTGATGAAATGAATTAATAGCCGGAGATATGAGCACAAATCAAGCAAGAACACATGAAGAACATGAAGAACAAAGAAGAAGAGTGAGCTCGGACAGCTCGGCCAGGGGAGGAAGAAGGATTCAAATATGGGGGGAAAGATTTAATCCCGGTCCCTAACACCAACCGGGACTAAAGTCCTATCTTTAGTCCCGGCTGGTGTCACAGACCGGGACAAAACCTTTAGTCCCGGCTAGTGTCACAGACCGGGACTAAAGATGGGCCTTTGGTCCCGGTTGGTAACACCAACCGGGACTAAAAGTCCCCCCTGCAGATGCCTGACAACATAGCCGTTGGGCTGGGCACTTTTAGTCCCGGTTGGTGTTACCAACTGGGACTAAAGGTGTTTTTAGTCCCGGGCACCATTTTTTTGGGAGCTATTACTCATTTTGTCCAAGTGACCAAAGGCCTGTTCTGTAGTAGTGGAGGAAGATTGGTGGCTTGCTGGGTAGGGTGGTGCATCGTAGCTAGATATTTAAATTGGAATAATTTTTGGAATCGTGTGACTTTTATAGTTATTTGTGTTTTAAAAAGGAAACTAATATTCATATATTAGCAGTTGTAAAAACTTTACTTCTTGTATGTTGTACGGGGTCACAAACTCTAAAAAATTGGAAACTATACAAAAAAAAAAAAAAAACACTAGTTTGATATGTAAGGGTCTGCTTTCTAGCTAGTACTTTTTAACACTCATATACAAGCAGGCACACTGTCCACTACACAGACATGTACATCCTACCTTAACAGCATATCTGAGAGAATACATCCAGACATCCTGTTATTGCTAAAGTCAGCACCAAAAAAGAATAATAAATTTGCTGAAAAATGAAACAAGCATGTGAAGGGCTCCAACCTACATTCCTTGGTAGGTTCCTGCAAGTAGTCTAATCTTATATTACT
Source organism: Chrysopogon serrulatus (assembly GCA_015844335.1). Lineage (NCBI taxonomy): Eukaryota > Viridiplantae > Streptophyta > Magnoliopsida > Poales > Poaceae > Chrysopogon > Chrysopogon serrulatus. The sequence continues at coordinate 43,606 of JADLZL010006683.1, forward strand.
CAAACTCTGCCAACGTATATATATATAATACAACAAAATAGTAATGGGACTACTTGCGAAGGCAAAACCTGTATACAGAACCAGCTAGCTAATAACAGTTTTCATTCAATGCTGCCACCTATATTTGTGCTTTGGTTAGTACTATATATATGGAGCGTAGTCTGAAGCCGCACACCATTAGTCAAGATTACGAGTGGACGAGCTCTGGTCATCTTATAGGAATATGTAGATCTAGTCGGTGCATTTGTTTTGTGCAATGATGGGAACGGGAAACATCTGGAAAGAAAAAACAGGCCGAGCAATGTATGTTATCCTTGAAGAGTCACATAACATCACCGATGGGCTTGCACGGTCAGCCAAACAACGCAAAGGGGGTGGACGCTAATGAGAAAAAAGGGTGTGGGTTGAGAGAAGGAGAAGCCTGTGCCTACTGCCTTGGAGGACCAGAACACTGGACTGTCTGAGGGACAAGGGGCCGGGGCGGGCCTATAGCTCTAGGTACTGAATCAGCCAATGACACAGCTGCAGCGATATATGACGAATTGGTATGATCCAGACATTCTCATACTATACCATACCACACTATAGCTCGCTAGAAATCTCTCTCGTCGATGCCTGTCTTAGAAACATAATATACCGTACGTTCAATCACTCTCCTAAGCACCCGGCCATCATCCAGCAGTAAGTCTCGTTCTGACAGCTAATTAGTTAAGACTGAGAGAAAAGCACAGGTGAGAGCATCATCAGGCGTCGATTCTCATGAGTGTCTACACAGACAGCAGTAGATATATGCGCTACAATGACACGTCATTATTATATCTGATGAAACTCAAGACACCTTTTTCAATTCGACTTGAGGAACTACTTACAATATGAGCCTGGGCGAAGGATGGAATACATCATGAGTCCCTATAAACTGTGATGGAATAATAAATCCATTCCTCATCCGTGCACTTACTATTAACTAATGCGGTAGTATAAAGGAATCAATTCCATTCCAAAACCAACTAAAAAAAGTGATGACCGCTGAGTTCATCAGTTCTTACAACTACGCAGTTTTTCTTTTCATGTACTTGTGCATGAGCAGAGAACAAGTCCTCTGTCCAACCTGGTTGTGACACTACGTAGTGACCATTTCCCAGAGGTGCCTGCACTGCACTTCTCTGAAAATCCGCTTGTGCACGATGTCTCTTTTTGAGGACGCTGTGCTCATGAAGGGCAGTGAGGCAGCACAGTAAGCAGCAACATTGATGTGGTCCACCCAAATAAACCAAACACAGGGGGCTACTGACCATTTAGGGGTGGCTTCTTAGGGCTACTGGAATTAAATTACAGCTCATGTCTCTCTCTCTTTAGCTATATTAATGGTTAGTAGTTTCTAGTATCCTTTTGAACTAAATATGGTTAATTGACTACTAAATAGTTTCTAGATTGGCACTACTAAATAGCTCCTCTAACCAAACATGGCTAGAGGACCCAAACAACTATTGCAAGCCAGCTGGACCTGCATGGTGTCATCAATCCGTCATGATTCCTGATTAGCAGCCCCTTTCAGCTGTTTCTAGCTGCCCAGAACTCCTCGTGATGACATGTAACTCTTCGAGGATATCATATTTCACTAGGTCTATTTTTTCTTTCCAGGCGTTTCTCATTCCTATATATTGCACATGGCACACATGAGTGACTGGATCTGTATGCATGATGAATCATCCATGACCTTCACTACCTCCTATCTATATATATTCCAGTAAGACCACAAAGCTGCACACATACTCTTGCACATGTTAATTTGTGGTTTCCACTATATATATGGGGAATTGAGGAGTGGGTGAGCCAGGAAAAATGGAAGTGGGGGGGCTCTGCTTCAACACTCAAAAGTATGTGAAATTCCATCAATAATATCTAGCGACACCAGTTACTTTACCAGTCTCAAGATGTGCTATCATAGTCTTCTAGAGATGCCCACGTACATATAGTCTATAATAACAATGATGGTTCCTGCTCCCAGATCTCGAACAAGCTAATTGATTTGAAGTTTGAAATTTTTGAATTTGGACACTTTTTTGTGTAAACCAATTAACTGTACATGACAATTGGGTAATGTCATACAGCCTACTACTAGCTTTGCGAAGTGTTGAATCCTGTGCAATAACTGCAGATCAATTAATTGAAATTCAAAAGTTTCAAACAACCACAGATGGGTCAATGACACAATGAAAGTTGTAGATATCTAAAAATTTCAGCTAATCTATCCATAAAAAAAATATATTTAATTTCTCACATTTGAAATATGAAATTCTCAAATGACGGTGAGTGGAGAAATGACTAAAGTAAAAGATATAGATCTTGGAAATTTATAAAATTTTATAGTCGATAATTTTTCATTCGAAGCCATCTATCCAAGGAAAATTATGTTGCAATTTCCTCAAATTTTAAGTTTGAATTTGTGAAATAACTTCGGATAGAAAATTGACCAAAATAAAAGTTTTAGATCTTGTGTTTAAAAAAATTTGTAGTTCTTCAAGTTCCTAGCTCATCGAAGGCAATAATGATCGTGCATTGATTAATCAAGTGCCATAGTTGATAGTTCTCCAAGTCCTATCTAGGTAGCAGGCCAGTTCATCACACCTTCTGCCATCCTGAGCTCTGTGGTAGAGTTACGGGCCAAGCGCCATCAGCTGAACTGCTGACCCGGTTTAGCTTGTTTAGCGTCATCCTCGCATTGCTTGCGGAACTCACATGGATGGAGATGATATGCAACTCTTCAAGAATATCATACTTGAGACGGTATATTTTTCCTCCCCAGATGTTTCTTATTCCTAAATTTTACACAAGACACACATGCACTGGCTAGAACTTTTTATGCATATGCATCATATGATGTCTTATCCATGACCCTCACTACCTCCTATATCTATATATTCCTGTAAGACCACAAAGCTGCACACATACTCTTGCATATGGTAAGTGCGGTTTTCACTACATACTGCTTATATATACTTATGGGGAACTGGAAATCTTGGGAGCCATGATGAATGGAGGTGACAACATTAAATGAAAACTTTTTTGAAACAATAAGCAAGAGCTCTGCTCCTCAAGATGAATTTATTTACAAGATGGATAGCCAAATTGAGATGCCAAGGGCACCTGAGGAGCTAACCAACCCACCAATGCAGTTGAGCACAAACATGACTAAATGTTTATTTTGCTGAGACTCTATGCAAATATTCTTCCAGTAGTAGTGTATTATTACTTAATTCCTTTGACAATATGCATTGAGTTTGTGCCTGTTTCTGTTGACAATGTGTTGATTGTGGTCACTTTACCAATCTCAAGATGTGCACCATCAGCTTCCCAGAAAGTGGTGATTGTGTTCCTTTTTTCTTTGGGCATAAATGCCTTGTAATTACTTATGTAAATACTCATTCTTGTTTCATTTAATTAAAAAAAGTGGGAGGGGAGTTCCCCTACCGTTCCGGTCAAAAGATGTGCACCACAGCTTCTCAGAAACACTCGTGACCCGTGTATGTTGCTTGGATGTTTGTAGTTATGAGTGTGTGTCATGTATATGAAGTGTTAAAAAAAAGAAAAAAGAGGAGAATGCTTATTATAACAAAGAATAATTTGGCTTCTTCATATGATTTACTTTTTTCAGAATTTTTTTGGAACTTTTTTTAAGAATGTTTATGACAATATAGAAATACTGGTGGTTGGCAGTTGTTCATATGAAATTTAGTTTATTTTCAACACACTATCAAATCTAAAGTCACATGACTCTTCAAATTACATAAACCTAAAAATTTAGAACCCACCACACCAACCAGGCCACATTACACTCTCTAGCCTTTGGCTACCATAAGACAATGTTCCTCCAAACCACGAGGCTGCTACCAGATCTTCAAGCTAATGAATTAATCTGAAGTTCGACTTCTTGAATTTTGATTTTTATTTTGTGAAACAAGTAACTATATACATGACAATTTGGGAATGCCATACTAGCTTGGTGAAGTATTGAGCCCTGGCTACCAACTACAGATCAATTGATACAACATTTCATCCACAGGTCACAAGTTATACCGTGCTCATTGATAATACTAGAAGGAGGCGAGACATGGCAATAATTATAATTAAACGCAATGCAAGCTGGTGACGTAGAACTGAACTTACTACACCCAACAGCCACTGCTGTAAAATAATTAAATGATTTGATAGTGTATTATATTAAAAATAAAGTACAATCATTGTGACAGTAAATTTTGGACCATGGAGGCATTCACTACTACAGAATGGGCTTTTAGCCCCGGTGCCCAAGGCCTTTTTAGTCCCGGTTCTGGAACCGGGACTAGGAAATCGGGACTAAAAGTCCCGATTTTTAGTCCCGGTTCCCCCAATCGGGACTAAAGGTCGTTATTCCACAAAAAAAAGACGCGGAGTTGGGATTCGAACTCAGACCATCTCCTTTAGCCCTCGCTTGCACGCACTGACCATCTCAACCCCACCGCGCATGTGACATGCAAGAGATACACTTTCCTTTTAAATTCACTCTGGAGGCACCTTTAGTCCCGGTTTGAGACACAAACCGGGACTAAAGGTCCCTTTAGTCTGGGTTCGTGTCCCAAACCGGGACTAAAGGTTCCACCTTTAGTCCCGGTTGGTATTACCTGGGACTACAGGTTAAGGACCTTTAGTCCGTGTTGGTAACACCAACCGGGACTAAAAGATCGACTTTTTTAGCCCCGGTTGTTATTACCAACCGGGACTAAAGATCTTTAGTCCCGACGCAAAAAAATACCGAGACTAAAGCCAAATTTGTGCATTCACCAAAGGCCTGTTCTGTAGTAGTGATTGGTCCTATATGTTTAATATTTTTTTGGTGTAATCTTTTTTTTACAGTACAAACACTTTTGGGAAATGGAATAGAGCCACGCTTGGTTGTCAGTTGCACTATTCTTCATGTCATCAATTTGACGACATCATATTCGACATTCCGTAGTCCCTACCTGACTGCTCAACTAAAGCTAGATCTAAAAAAAACTAGGTAGATCGTAATGATCAAAGAAGATAACATTTTGCTGGCCAAGAAGATCATCTAATTATGTTGTAGCCATTCTATTTTATGATTGAAAAAAATTGCGCATATTGTCAACAGAAATATTAGACAACCTTTTCTTTTGCAACAGAGAAATTTCTTGGATGAAACCTTTAAAGGCACGCACTCTCAACTGGTTGGTACTTGGAAGGAGGCCAGCCAAACTTTGTCGATGCTATTTACCATGTAGTTTCCTACCTTGCAACAATAAGCTGCTGGATTTTGCAAGATGTCAATCTCTCTAGCTCCAACCATGTATACATCATTGAGGACCTCAAGAACTACTGCTCAGGTGACCATCCGCTCGCCAACGATCTGATAAATTAAACACCTCTACAAACACCATTCTCCAAGCTAGCTGGACCTGCATAGTGGCATTGATCCATCGTGATTCCTCATTAGGGTGCCCTTTGCTCTATTTTTAGATATCCAGAACTGTGTGTGATGATAAGCAACTCTTTGAGGATATCATACTTCACCCAGCCTATTTTTCCTTTCCAGATGTATCTCATCCATTTCTAGATGTTTCTCATTCACATTGCACAAGAGTATGCATGCACATATATGGCATGCATGTACGATATATCATCCACGACCCCTTGTTGCCTCCTACATATCTACATATATTCCTATAAGTCCACAAAGCTGCACACATACTGTTGCATATTGTAAGTGTAGTTTCCACTATGCTGCTTATATATACTGATGGGGAATTGGGGACTAGGGGATCCAAGATGGATCCTACATATCTACATATATTCCTGGTTGAAATAGATGGCTTTTGCCTAGTCAGGCAAGTTGGATGAATGTTTGTTTGGTTAGTGCCCTGAACGACTACTATGCATGGCAATACCTAATAAAAGAAAAGACATCATTGTCAAAGTAAATGAGTTGCATTATGTTATCCACATCAGTAAATTTATTATCAAAATACCTCTTTGTTACCTTTTGGTGAGATAAAATATTTCTAATAATAAATATTTAAACACTTTTCCTACCTCTCAGTCGCCTGAATGCTCAGGCGATGCATCTAGCATGTGTCCGTCACTGTTCAGGAAAGTAGCAGTCACCTATTGATGACGTGAGAGAATCCTATAGCTATCACTGTTGCCTGAAAAAATACTATATTTCAGGCATCTGAAATATAGCAAATCCCAAAATTGGAATGCTAACAACTTAATAGAAAAAATAAAAAAGAGAATAATCACTTGGCAAATCATAAACTAGTTAGGAAATCACCTAACGGCGTGCAGCAGCGCTGAAAGACTTATCGGTAATGATGTTGAGCTCCTAATCGGCACAAATGGGCAATACAATGGTGGCTTGCGGTCTTCAACCCACTGCCTCCCATACTCTTGATCAGTAGATTAGGTTGGCTATTTTCATATTTGGTTAACTCGACTAACTGACGTAAGGAAACTGAATCCCCTTTTATATATAGTGGGCGTGAGCTGCAACGACCTGGCTACAACAGTATGGGTCAATTACCCCTAAAGACTCGTCCCTTTGACTAGAGCCTTGATCGATTCTAACATGTCACTACTTGTGCATGAATTATTTCTTACCATCTTCTCCAAAAAAAAAAAAGTTCCAAAGTTGTTACTCCTGTGAGCTACTGTACGGAAGACACGGGATGACCCAAACTAGAGATCAGATTGTATGCTCTAGTTAATTTGATATCAATTTTTAAGCGACTGGTCAGCTCAAATGCATTACCAATACTTTCTGATCCTTTTTTTATATATCTTGATCTGCGGAAGAGTGAGGTTGAACCTTATATTTTATTAGTTTCGATAAGATGAGTTCCAGGCTAACACGATGCTAGCAATGGAACGCAGTGGCCCTTAAACTTCACCTGAAATAAAATACGGAGTATATGTTAAACAGAATTCACAGGGCACACATATCTGACATATGTACTCCTACCTACTATAACCAACATCAACACAGATTTATACCCAGCAGGGGGCACCGTGGCTGTACTAGTGTGGCAACTGTGGGGTGGCACTGTGAAAAACATAGCAGAGAGTCCAAAGAACATTATTAATTATTTGGGGGCACTTGCGACAACATGTCAGTCATCTTTAGATGGCAACCAAATCGCTGCGGTACTTCCATCAATCACGTCTCGGAGACCATAACATAGATTGATTGACTATCACCTTCATCTGCAGGCAAATTTCGAGTAATCCACACTGAAGCTGGGTTGTAGCTTTGTTGGCTGACCATGGCAGTCACCGAATCTTAGTTTGGTTAGTGCCTTATTCACTTGATGTATTGTATCCTAAGCATCACTGCTTGGTGCCATCAAAGTTCCTAAGGCCAGAGCTCCAACTAATGGAAATCCCATTCTGGAGTGCAAACTCTTCCGCCGTGGATCCTCGCCATTTTAGCTTTCCCAGTGCATCCCATGCATATATATACACTACTATATATGATGCAAGTTGTTGCATTGTGTCTCCTCCACTAGTTACCAACTAGACTATCATAGTTCATATGTGCTACTGTAGACAACGGGTGAGTGTTGAATATTGATAGCTAGGAATATATATTGGTGGGCGAACCGAGCAATATATTTCCACCCTACGTACTCCTTACAATTTGGTGATGTACTATACCTTCGTTTATTGGCACCAATATATATAGCAATGGCATACATCATGCATGCACTACTTTTAGAGGACATAATATAATAAGTACTCCCTCCATTCACATACTAAATACCAGTTTGGTAAACATCCACCTCGATTTTCCACCTCTAGCTCCTGACCATGATAAAATTGTTTGGCTAGCTATTGAGTAGCAATTTTGGAAAGAGAAGGCTATGATAGAATTGTTCATAGTATCCTTGGCTGTCTAAACTAATACTCATGACTACTGGAAAACCAAAATTTGCCAAGTGTTTACAATTTTGCTGAGTACCAAAACACCGACACTCGACAAAAGAGGCCATTTGCCGAGTGTTAAAGGCCCCTGACACTTGGCAAACCTTACATACACTACTACTGTAATTTTAAGCGAGGCGGTTGAAAATGATTTTCCGATACGGGCAACACTGCCCGCCTCTTACCAAACGCCACAGTAAATCAAGTATTTACCGAGACGGGCAGGATGCCCGCCATGATTAATAAAATAGAAAAAACAAAAAAAAAACCCATGGATAGGCCCGCCGAGCCCATCGCCAGGCCCGCCAAGCCCATCCAGGAGCCCTCGCCGTCGGAGCTTGTAGCGCCTTAGGCTCACCGGATCCGCTGGCACCGTTGTCGGGGGAAGCCATCGCGCCGCCACGGATCCCGAGAGGAGGGCCACCAACACCACCGGATCTCCGCCACCGCCGCATTGTTCGAGGAAGAGGCCGCGACACCACTAGATCCGGACGGAGGGTGCCCCGCGCCGGGCGCCACCGGATCTCGCTAGGAGGAGGGGCTGTGGCCTCGCATCACGCGACGCCGAGGAAGGGCCACGCTGAGCGTCGCGCCTCGGCTGGGGAAGGACCGGCCACTGCCAGGGAAGGGCCATGCCCCCACAGCGCTCCACCGTCGGGAAGGGGCCGCGCCACTGCCGCCATGGGTCGCACCCGCACACACACACACACACACAGAGTTAGGGTTTATGGCGAGTCACATAGACTGCTCCGAGGAATAGAGAGGGTGCGGCCGAGGGAAAGTAGAGAGTGGGGAATTGGGGATTTAGGGTTTCGCTGGCCTTTTATAGTGGAACGTGATTTCTAGGCTATATGGGCTCTTGTAATGGGCTTGACCACATTAACTCAGGCGGGCTTTATAACTACTCCGCCTCCAAAAATGGAGGCATTTTTTTGAAGTGGGTCACTTATAAAGCCCGCCTCGGTTAATAGATTTTAGGAGATGGTTATTTTTTAACGGCCTCCGTAAATCGATTTTGGGTGGCGGTTGTCTATAACTGTCTCGGTTAATAAAAAATAACCGCCTCGATTAATGGTAGGCATTAACCGAGGCGGTTGAAAATCTTATCCGCCTTCGAAGGGGTTTTTGAAAGGTTACGGTTAAGTTTTTTTGTAGTAGTGATACTTTGTCGAGTGTCAGAGGGGGTGACACTCGGCAAACCAGCCGTCAAGGTTTTTGTGTAGCGTAACTAACACTTGGTAAACATTTTTCCGAAAGTGTCCATGTTTTGACACTTGGCATTGCCGGCCAATTTTTTGCCAAGCGTAGTGTGCCGAGTGCGACACTCAGCAAAGTGTTTGCCGAGTGTCTCAGGCACTTGGCAAAGCGCGGGTTTCTAGTAGTGACTCCCTCTGTTTTTTTACTTGTAAAAAATTGTATCCTATGCATATATATACACTACAATGTTAGTGTTTGCATTGTATCTTCTCCACTATTATTGATTAGGTGCAGACTATCATAATTCATACTCCCTCCACTTAAATTGTAAATTTTAAATATCTTGAAGAGTCAAAGCAGCTCAAGAACTTGACCAAATTTACATAAAAAATTGATATCATTTTTATACCAAATGATTATCATGAGATTCTTCATTAATTTTATTTTCACATACCTATTTAATGTCATGACTTTTTGCAATTTCTTTATAATTTTGGTCAAACTTAAGATTCTTTGACTCTCCAAGCTCCAATGACTTAAAATTTGGGATGGAGGCAGTATTATAATTGTAACATCAGAAATTTGCAATTTCTATTTGTTTATTTGTTTATTAAGGGAGATTTGCAATTTTTAATCGAAAAACAATAACAGCGTTGAGGCCCAGCCCGGAAGCTAGACGACGTCTGTGGGCCGGTTCTGCCTTATCTCCCTTCCCTCCTCTCCTGTCCCCACACATTTCTCTCGGCTGCTCAGCTCATGGCGATCGAAGCCGCGCGCCTCTCCCCGTCCCTCGCCGCCGCCGCCTTCCTCGCGCGCCGGCCCCTCCCGCGCTCTCCACCTTCTCCCTTCGCCGCCGGTTCCCCCTCCTCCGCGTCCTCGCCAGCTCGTCGGGCGGGGACGGACGCGTCGTCGCCCTCTCCTCGTCTGAGCTCCGAAAGCGCCGGGGGTTGTCATCCACCTCCGGGGATGCGGACTCCGCGTCTGACGGGGATGAGAAGCTCCGCGCGCTTCGTCGACTCTTCGCGCGCCCCGACGTTGCTATTGACGCCTACATCGTCCCCTCACAGGATGCTCACCAGGTCGGGCCGCCCCCTCCCTTAGCCCCCAAGACTCCCAACTTGTTTTTATGATTAATCTGATGTGTATACCAAGATGGATAAGATGAATAGATAATTTCTCAACATATTAGTGTAACTGTGGGACAATTATACATTATAGTATAATTTAGGAGGCTACATCCATGGTAGTCCCCACTTGTAGCAAATTTACTGCATTGTATGTGTCCAATGTGTGTTGCAATGTGTCTGGGTCTTAGACCTGTCTTTTGAAGATGTACTTTGTATAGTCTTGGAAGGCTTAACTGGATAGCAAAATTTGCTATTGTGATGTTTGTGATCATTACTGCCATGTGGAGTTTTGGGATTCTTGCAATGTCCCAAATGGATGATAGGAGGAGTGGGGTCTGTGGGGTGCAAAACAGAGGGGTGGGCATGGGCAAGGAGAGAGTTGGTTGTGAGCAGGTTGGTGAAAAAGGGACTGTTGAGACCAGGGCCCTTCGGAGTTGCTTCTCTGCCGTGATGGGAGTCAATCTGCCGTTGGGGATGGTATGGGCAAACCCGTTCTTACCCACGTCCAAACCCATTTTTGGCTTATCCATTCTTTACTCTCCCCATACTTCCCCATACCCAATGGATAATCTAATTATCTACTGAATACGTGCTTGCTTCATGGTCGTTGTCTTCCTTCCGCTACTCTTTGTCCTCGTGTAGTTTGCCTGCAACTTCTCGTTCATCCAATACATGCTCAGCTTCATCCATCCAGTACACGATGTCGCACAGGCGCAGTTCGTGGTCGCACAACTCATCTTCTCACTCCATCATCGCCGACGCTAGCCATCGCAGTCCCTGCCGCTGCAGATGCAGCTGGGCATCACTACACCCGCAGCAGGCCTCGCCGGCGCTGGTGCTGTCAGCTGACGCGGCATCACCACACCTGCATCGGGCCTCGCTGGCGCTGGCGCCGTCGGCTGACGCGGCATCACCACACTGCATCGAGCCTCGCCGGCGTTGGCGCCATTGGCCGGCGCAGCATCACCACACCTGCAGCAGGCCTCGCCCGGCGTTTGGCGCCGCCGGCCGGCTCAACTCTTGCAGCCATACCCACTCATAGCCACGCCTGCAGTAGGTCTGCTCAGTCCTCACACTGCACCTCCACAACATGCTGGCTTAATAGCGATGGAGCTAGGAAGCACGCAAAGGTAGAAGACGATATTACGGGTAGAAACGGGGATATCCATAACCTACCCTTAATCTAATGGGTAGCAAGCCTCTTACCCATACCCTACCCAAATACTATGGATGTGGATTTGGGGAACGGATGAGGATATCCAACGGCAGGCTGAGATGGGAGTGATGCGGCTAATGTGAGATTGGCCTCACTGAGACCATAGATTGAGGTGTTGTGGTTGTGAAGTATTTGTACTGTTTGGGCAACTATCAGGATTACTTTTTATTTAAAATAAATATACTCTGATACTTCTTTGATAGTTTCCAACTGTGTTGGATGTACGTGATGATACTGATGCATCCATTCTCTGAAGTACCTGCAAAACATACTGGATATTGAAAAACCAGTAGAAACACACAATAATTGGCACATTTGATCTAATTATATAGGGTGTGCTCTGAATCCTCTGATTATGTCATGATGTGCTTTCATAAAAAAGCAGCATTTCCTTGCCAGTGCAGCAGTCAATCATCTATGGTTTCTTTATTCCGCTTATAAACTTGCTTTGAGTTTAGCTAGAGGTTTAGAAAATCATGGTAGCTATGCTCAGCGTGAGTTTGTGACTGCATAGGATGAGTTTTCCCATTTTGCGGTGAACCATTGTCCTAATACTGCTTCCCAATGTAAATGATGTAGAAAATTTTCAATGCATTACTTAGTGAAGTGTCACAATTGAATTAAATAAATATAATCTCCATTTACGTGATTTTATTGACAACTTCTGTTCCAGAGCGAATTCATTGCAGAATGCTTCACGAGGCGTGCCTATCTGACTGGGTTCACTGGCAGTGCTGGTACAGCTGTGGTCACAAAAAATAAGGCTGCTCTCTGGACTGATGGCCGCTATTTTCTTCAGGTACTCTCACGTGCTACGAACTTTAATATCTTTGGACATCTATTTCAGTTATTGATTTATGATCAATTCTTGTGTTTGGTAGGCAGAGAAGGAACTGGGCCATCACTGGACACTCATGCGCAGTGGGAATCATGGTGTTCCATCTACTAGTGAGTGGTTGAATGATGTTTTACCATCTGGTTGCCGAGTTGGTATTGATCCGGTGAGTTTTTCTTTAATATGCTATTGAAGAATTTATATATTTAATAGTTGGTAGTGGGTATTGCTTATACACTTTATTTGATGCCAATATTAAGTGTGTAGTTTGGGGTTAGTTCTTTCTTGGTGATGCCACCACAACATGATTTGTGAATGTCACAACTGACAACAATGCTGCAGTTTGGTGATTAGCGATTAGCACAAATTTCATAAGACATGAATGGGACTGCAGTACTTCCCTTGGATCTGCTCCATCACAAACTGTCTACATTGAAATTTGTTATCTGATCTGCTTGTTACAATGCAATTTTAGGCATCATGATTCCATTACTTTTATTAGATTCCTGGATTTATTAACATATAACTATCTTGTCGAGAAATAACAATAATAAATAAGGCATGGGTTAATTATTATTGATACAGAAATCATGTAGTTTTTTTAGGTAGATTTTGTTGCTTTTTACTCTATAAAATCTTACATTTTTTTATCTAGAAGTTTTTTGTATACTTATATGTATGTTCCTTTTGGAAATGGTCTGATGATGGCAAATCAATCAAGGGATATTTTTTAGTGATTTCAATTTTTTCTCTTTTATTTAGTGTTTCTTATTATGTTTATTGTATTCTCAGTCTAATCATGTTTCCTTCATTTTTTTCGAAGGATGCAGTTTCTTTTCTCATTTGATGCTGCCGAAGAACTGAAGGATTCAATCGCCAATAAGAATCATGAGTTAGTTTTGGTTCAGGGCATGAACCTAGTTGATGAGATATGGGGAGATGCAAGGCCAAATCCACCAAAAGAACCAACTAGAGTGCATGACATCAAGTATGCTGGTATTGATGTGCCATCAAAGTTGTCCTTCATTAGGTCACAACTTGCTGAAAATGGGTGTGACGCTGTTGTAATTTCAATGCTCGATGAAGTTGCTTGGTTGTTGAACATGGTAAAATCTTGGTTCTTTTACAATTTGTTTGATTGATATGTTCTTATGAGTATTGTGGAACTGCTGTCGATTAAACCATGCTGTGATTTTTTTTTTTTGGTTCAATTTCTAAACCCATTTTGGTGTATTTGGGTCATACATGTGAACAATCGCTGTATTTCCACATGCTTTCAGTCAAAAGCATCATATATTTTAAATGTTCTTAGCAAATATTACTGTATTAGTTTTATTATTTCTTTTGTTCATAGCTGGTTTATAGTTAACATTTTCTGAGTTTCCAGTGAAATGTTCTACTTGGGAGTTTGTTTTATTTTGTTGATTATTATGCCATAATAACTGTTGAAAAGATTTATTGTTCTTAATCAATTGCCATGCCTGAACTCAAAGCTCGAGCAGGCGACTGCAGAAAAAGCATAGCAGCATTGTTGATGAGTCTGATGGGTTCATCTCATTTAAATGCAGAGAGGAAGTGATGTCCCACATTCACCAGTATTTTATAGCTACCTCATTGTGGAGGTTAGCACTGCTACACTATTTGTAGATAGCAGCAAAGTTTCTAAAGATGTTCTGGAGCACCTCGAGCAAGCTGATGTAAAACTTAAGCCATATGAAGCAATTATTTCTGAAGTAGAAAGGTAAATCTTACAAAACCATAGTAAATCTTACAAAACCATTAATCTATAAACAATTTCTGTCTTTATTCAAATATGCAGTTCTGCAAGCAAATCTTTTGTCTTTCATTATTGATGTAGTCCTTTTTTTTTATAGCAAGACAATCATCATGGTACAAAAAATATATTGATTTAATAGTCCCATTGGGTTCATGGTTCTTCCATCTTAAATTTAATCAATTGGATTGCTAATGGCCTTACCTGTGCAAATGGTTCGCTGCCTGGAGGTGCTGTAGTTTCTGTTCTTTTTCTTGTAATTTTTTTTTTTTGTAAATAAAATGTGAATCCAGGTTTACTAGTGAATTTTTCAGATCTGACTATTGATGCTAATATGTCTGTTGTACCATGCAAATGTTTCTTTTTAATAAAATGTTGTGTAACAATTCAATAGGGAAAACATAATTTTTGTAATGTTGCTGTTAATTGAAACAGATTTCTTTATCTCAAAATTCAAAACTACAGTAATAATGGTGCTGTCGACTAAAACATTGATCGCTTTGTCAAGACTGGCAGAGAAAGGTGCAAAGCTCTGGTTGGATTCTTCAAGTGTGAATGCAGCCATAGTTACTGCATTTAAATCAAGTTGTGACAGACGCATGAAAAAGAAAGAAAAAGCAGGGAAAAAAGATGGAGAGAAAGAAGCATCTTCAGACGTCCCAATAACTGGAGATCCTGGTGTCCAGAGTGGAGTCATAAGTGCTGTATACAATGTTTCGCCAGTTGCGCTTGCCAAGTCAGTTAAAAATGATGCAGAAATTGAGGGAATGAAGAATTCACACCTAAGGTATTGTATTGAAGGGCTTCTGAAGCAGTGTTCTTCTATCTTCTGAAATTGCCTGAATAAATTACAAATTTTTTTTTTAATTTCCTGAAATTCTACAAAGGAAAAGGTATGTAGGCCCCCTATGGCAGCCCAGCTGGATTTTTACTACTAAAATAGTAAATTTTCTCTCGGTAACAGAACATAATGTATTAGCTATTAGACTATTGGGAAAAACAGCAAAGTTTCAACATATCTTGATCTACTGACGAACGGGGACTAATCTTTATGTGATTTATTGGAATAATCACTGGTGGTTCTTGTCATACTGTCTCTGCTTTTATTTGTACATGGGAAACATTATTTAGTCTTGTGGATATTGTTTAAAAACATATCTCTGGTCAGGTCACTGTATCCAGCATTACTTATCATGACTTAGGTCCACATTTCCGTGTTCTATTCCTGCTTCCTTTACTTTCATTCAACTTGACAGCTATATTTCTTTGTGGGCACATGACAAATTGCAGAGATGCTGCCGCTTTAGCAGAATTCTGGTGCTGGCTAGAGGAGGAAATCTGTAAAAGTGTGCCCCTTACAGAGGTACAAATTGCTGAAAAGCTTCTTGAGTTTCGTCAAAAGCAAGATGGATTTGTAGAGACAAGCTTCGACACTATAAGTGGTATATGTTTTGTACTTTAAGAAAATAGTTTTGAAATCACATAGAAACTTTTTACTTGGCTAATATCTTATGTTGTCATGTATCAGTATAATGATAATTATTTGTATTATGTTCAATATTTCTGGGCTCAGTTTCTGGAGATATGCCCTTCAGACTATATTTTTTGTATCTTGAACCACAGATTAGATGATTCTGGTCTGCTAGGATGGAATATCCTGTTTTATTGAACCTTTTTTTTTTTTTTTTTTTTTTTTTTTTGCCTATTTTGTAATTTTTTTTAACTGTATGAAGGCAATGATAGTTTCAGGATTTTATCAGAATCATTGTATTTTTGTAATTTTGTGTTAATAATGTTAATGTTTTATTATGATGTGTTCTTAGCTATGTTCTTAGGCTGCATGGTTGGATGAAAGCAGACATTTCATAGATTACATAACTGCAATTCTTCCCAAACTGATAGTCAATTTTCTCACACAGGTTATGGTGCAAATGGTGCTATAATACACTACAGACCAACCCCAGAAAGCTGCAGCTCTGTTGGAAGTGACAATCTGTTTTTATTAGATAGTGGCGCTCAATACGTTGATGGAACTACTGACATAACAAGAACAGTGCATTTTGGTGAGCCTTCCCCAAGGCAAAAGGAATGCTTTACCAGGGTTTTGCAGGTATTTAATTTGGTTATGATTTTGGCTACGTAGTAACATTCAGTTTTGCAGCAACTTATATTCCTGCCTGATGGAAATCATAAAATCTTGTGACAGGGCCACATAGCTCTCGATCAAGCAGTATTCCCTGAGAGAACTCCAGGCTTTGTGCTAGATGTTCTGGCACGGTCATCTCTATGGAAGATTGGGCTCGATTATAGACATGGTAGTACCTTTTATAACTATGTAGAATAATTTGCTGTAAAGAGAAGGATTGGTTTAGTCTTGCATTGAAGATATAATGTGCAATGTAAGTTCATTTTCAAGTTCGTTCTTGATCCAGGCACAGGCCATGGAGTTGGAGCTGCATTAAATGTCCATGAGGGCCCCCAGAGCATTAGCTATCGATATGGAAATTTGACAGCCTTACAGAAGGGCATGATTGTCAGCAATGAACCTGGTTATTATGAAGATAATTCGTTTGGCATTCGTATCGAGGTAGTTTTTTCCACTAATTAAGAGTTGCAATTAGCCCTTTTGATCCCTAATTTTTTTGTTGAATGCTGCAGAATTTACTTCTGGTAAAGGAGCTTAATCTGGCAAATTCGTTTGGTGGAATCTCATACCTTGGCTTTGAGAAACTAACTTTTGTTCCAATTCAGGTACATACAAATGTAATATTATCTTATTGATATGTTTCAATGGATGACACTTTGCAGTTTGCACTAGTCACATATATGAAATTGATGTACTGCTAGTTTGTTTCTGTTTGAGTAATCAGTTAATGCGACTAGGGTGTAAGGTTTTAGTATTATATGAGAAGGATATGTATCTTCTGCCCTTTTGTGGTGCTTAATATGCTGTAAGTTCTCACTATGTGACCATATGTTTGAGAAAGCCCCCTACTTGTATTGCATTATTATTTGTACTAAACACATAATTCATGTACTGATTATTTCATCATATTCTTTTGCATCTTTAGAGCAAGCTTATTGATTCATCATTGCTGTCACCTTCGGAGATCAATTGGGTCAATGATTACCATGAAGAAGTCTGGGAAAAGGTGAGCTTCTATATCACTGGTTTATTTGTACACCAAAGATGACACTGAGGGCATGGTTATTTTGCTTGATGAAACAATGGCTCCCTTTATGTTTTTATTGGATCTTTTAGTTTCACAGTTTCAGTCATCATAGATTTTCACAGCGATTGTGTTTATGTTTTGTAATCATCATAATATTGCCTTCCTAGTTCCTCTAGCAAGTTATCTTATTGAAATCAATGGCCTCTTAAAGTTTCCACAATGTTTGCAGGTTTCACCTTTGTTGAATGGCCATTCTCGCGACTGGCTATGGAAGAACACTCGTCCTCTTTTAGATGTATAACTCCTTAATACTCCAATGTGAAGCACGGCTTACTGCATAAGTGAAAGAAATGAACAGAAATGTCTGGCTGGAGCATCTCTTGAAGATCTGATGGCCTTTAGTGGAATGCAATATGGCAGTAAACTGAGGCAAGGCAATAGATGAGTAGCTGGCCATATATATGGTCAGGAGTCAGGGGGATGGTAGGTTGAAGCTGGTTTATTTGACATCCAGCCAATTTGGTGCAACACCCAAGAAAGGGATGACACAATTTTTGATATTTATTACACTAAAGGCAACATCGTCCATTGTTTGATGATCTTATTATTAACATTGTAATACTTTTTTTACAAAGTCATCTTTTGAGAATGATGAAGCTATTTGAGACCATCGACTCATGGAATCAGTCTGAGACTGTGTATACATGAACGCAAATATACATGAACACAAACTTTCAATTGATAGTGCCATAAAAGGGCTTGTTTGGATGCAATTTCTAATTATTAGCTAGCTACTCCGTCTTAGAAAGGTCGTTTTGCATCCTAGGCACAAGGACAAAGCTCGATGTGGATGTGAATGGGGAGGAAAGCACGGGATGTGGATGTGAATGTGAATGGGGAGGAGAGCATGGGAGAGAATATAGGGGTATTCTAGTATTTTTCGTCTGTATTAGTCTCCGTGTGTAATGCTAGAACGACAATAATTTAAAGACACATGGACTAACTTTTAACCCTAGCTCATTGAAATAGGGGCTAATAGATGGGCTGTTTTTTATTTAATCTAAGCTTCCAAATAGCTAGCTGACCTCAACTAATTTGGAGTATTTTTTAGCTTCAATTAGTAATTAGTTCTAGTTGATTCAAACATGCCCGTTATGAACTTGTGTCCCTCTACACAATTAACAATAATTAGGCCTTGTTTAGATGGAGGTTGGAAAGAGAGTGTAAAGTCCTATAGCACTTCGTTTGTTTGTGGTAAATATTGTCCAATTATAGCCCAACTAGGCTCAAAAGATTCGTCTCGTGATTTGCAACCCAACTATGTAATTAGTTATTTTTTTTATTTATATTTAATGCTATTTACATGTGGGAAACAATTTGTGAGAGGAGAGAGATTGGAAAGTCCTGTAGCACTTCATTTGTTTGTAGTAAATATTGTCCAATCGTGGCCCAACTAGGCTCAAAAGATTCGTCTCGTGATTTACAACCCAACTGTGTAATTAGTTATTTTTTATTTATATTTAATACTATTTATATGTGGAAAACAATTGATGTGAAGAGAGAGAGTGGAAAAACTTGCATGTAACTAAACAAGGCCTTAGAATAGCCACAAGAACTTTATGAACATCCCAAAGTTGCCAAGAACAGTTATGTTGCAATGTTGCCTGTATGGTACTATAACATTTTACTACCTGACTGTATATGAGCATCCCAGAGTAGCCACACACAATTCGTGGTGGCAATAGAATGGTAGTGCTGATGCGGCAAGATGAATATAAAGAAGACTTTTGAAAGGTCAGAAGGCCAAACAATCATTGTTACTGTTGTTCATGTCTTGCTTTCTTCTACCTTTTTTCTATTGCAAAGTGTAGCCCGTATTCTCTGCACTACATCCTAAATTACAAGTCATTCCAAGAATCTTGAAGAATCAAAGTTTTTTAAGTTTAATCAAATTTATATGATAAAATAATAACATTTATAACACCAACTATCATTAGATTATTAATTATATTTGCATCATATACCTATTTGATGCCATAAATCTTTGTGCTTTTTTATATAATTTTGGTCAAACTTTAAAAAATTTGATTCTCCAAGATTCATGGAATGACTTGTAATTTGGGATGGGGAGAGTATAGTTATGCAGGAAACACATATGTCAACACTTTATATATTTAGTGTGAGTGTAATATGAATGTGCCAGCTGAAAAGTGACTCCGGCAGGTTGGTGAACAAATAGCAGGACAAAATTAAAGCTAGGTACAACATTCTAATAACAAAAACCACACGGCTTATGATCCTACATATAAAGTTGAGGCAACATCTACAAAACTAGGAAAAGTAAAATGTCATCTCTTGTGTATGGGGCGGGGTGGCAAGATCCAAATTGGAGAGAGGCTAGGATCCACAAAGATTACGGTGTGAATAGCGTGTTGTGAAGCATTGGGAATGTGAAGCATTGGGATGGGAATTTAGTCTGAATAACGCTGTGAAGCTATTTAATAGTGCGTTGTGAAGCATTGTTCATTGGCATTGGCAACTGGAAGGAAGAATGACGGTGGGTGGGTGGATTTTGGCACTCACCTTTACTCTTCCCGTGTGCCACAGCCGGATCCATGCTCCACTTTGTTGGAGATGAATCCTTGTACAATGCTTCCTCTTTGGGGTCATCTCTCATAGGAGCACGATTCAGAGCCGTTGTATCAAGAGAAGATGACCTCCCGTCCTCTCAGATCGTGAGGGTGGTTTTTGCAAAACACGTGACACATAGACGACCCAAAACACCCCATTACATGCTCTAAGGATGTGTTGCTGTGCAAAAGTTGATTCCCGCAACTAGGTAACTATCGTGTTTTTTGTGACAACGAACCATTGCTTTCCAAGCAAAGAAATAAGGGTCATTGCTTTCATTGAGAGGACCTGATCATTTCCAAGGCAAAATGGTTTTCCAAGCAAAGCATTAGAGGGTCTTTGCTTTTGTTGGGAGGAGCTAATTTTTTTTAAAATGCAAAATGGTAAAGATGAACATAGCCATAGGGCTCATAGGTCTCTCCTTGAAGTTACCTCTATGGCTTCTTTTTTAGTTTTAATTAATTTTCTTTACACATGCACTCCAGCCTGAATCAATCAATCTCAACCTTTGGTTGATCCGGCGAACCAACTGCAAACCAATTGATCTGTGCAAAATACTTCCCAGCCTGGTCATCACGTATACAATTTTCTAGCTATGATTAGCCCACATCTTCAGTCTGAGATCTCACCGGCAGCCACAACCAAAGCCTCTCGCGGGGTTGTCAGTCCATGTTCCTGAAGTCAGTCCATGTTTTTTTCGTTAGTTCCTCCTGCTGCTTGCAAGATTAGCAGCCAAATTAGCTTGTTGACAAATTGAACCAGCTAATGGAAAATTTTCATCTAACAAACAAACAAGCTGTTGCCAATGCGAGTGTGTTAGTAGAGCAGAGCTCAATGTCGACCTGTGTAGGTATTTTTTCCACCAAGCTGCTCATGGATATCAAAACAGAGTCGCTACTGTTTGTTTTCGAGGTTCCTTTAATTTCTCCTGCCAAGTGTACTTGTATTGTAATATCTGTGTAGCACAAAGAGTTATGTTATGGGTTTGTCCTAAGTTAAAATATTTTATGTTTGACTAAGTCTATAAAAATTATCAACATTTCAGCACCAAATAGGTTTATCCATATGTTTTCAATATAAACATATTGAAAATTAAAATTAATTAACTTAGAGGAAAACTAAATGATACTCTGTGTGTAACACAGAGGTAGCACACCCACAGAAACTATCCGCATTGTTCCAATCCATGCTACTTCGATGGCCAGCTTGAATGCCTCTCGGTGTCAAATAATTTATTCATGCCGTTGGATGAACCCATCCAACTGTTTCATCAAATCAAACTTAAAGACTCAAAGTCGAGCGAGGCTGTGCAAAAAATTAGGGCTTGAGAGCTACCGTTTATAGTTCCTCATTGTCTAAAGGTGCCATGGCTGGATGATACCCCGAGCCTTCAAATAAAAAAGATTCTATAAATAAGACAGGCATGCACCTAAATATAAATCTACACGGGCCCCCCCCCCCTCAGAGGGATAGAAGAGATCACTTGCACATGTGGTCTGCTCTTGATGCTGCTTTTGGTGGGTGAAACAATGAAAAAAAATCTATAAATAAGACAGGCATGCGTCTGTCTATATATAAATCTACTCCCCCAAGGGATAGAAGAAATCACTTGCTTCCTGAAGCAACAGTGGCAAGACCGAGAGAATAAATACATGAAACTTCCTTTTTGCATGGAATGGCTCATTCTCAAACTCAGGAGGTTATGATGAATATGCTATGGCAGTAAGCTATCTCAATGGCAACTATTGGTGAGCCAGGTTCATTCCTGTTGGGAATGTGATACATCAGGATCTTCAGTCTCAGGTTGTCTAGTTGTCGGCATACAGCAGCCTTTTCTTGCGCGTGAAAGAGAAAACTATGAAGTAATTTCTGCAATTGAGGTCAATAATTGCTCTTACCATATACAGCAAGTGTATGCCAATTCTGTGATCTATTGAATCTTCAGAGACGGACAATAGACAAAGCTAGTCACCTTTATCTCCTTCGTTCAGGCCGCAGCCCGAGTATGGCCCGTCACTGCCCATATATAATTGACAGACACTTTTACTTAATATAATAGTGATGGTATTTCAGCTTTGCTGTTGAAAAGTTTTACTCGACACAGATATTAAGAAGCTAATCCGATCCATTCTCACACACTTTCTTTTTGAGTGATGAAGTGTCTAGTAGCTCGTCGGTGCCCTAGCCAATCACTGGGTGTGGACAATCTACATAATCTCTGGTTCCACATGGGTCTCCTCCTTGGCAATAAACCCTCCTCCCCATCAACCTACTAATTTATGAGGGGACTCCTCACCAACAATATTCACGTGGTGATTTGTAGCCAACCTTTGGAGTGGCATCGATGGTAGGCTCAACAGCTGGGCGTCCATGCCAGGCTCAGAGGCGGGGGATTCACCAATGATGGCGGGTCTCCAAGGGTGGCTGGGAGAGGGTGAAGGGCTCCATAGGAGGCTTGAAGGAGGTCCATGGCAGTGGTCTTTTTCAAATTTGATTTTCCTTTACAGAGATGGCATGCTCAACTACCTATATGTTAATTTTCATTAATAGAGACTTTTTTTGCATGAGGCTGATGAGCATCCCACCCCACTAGAACCCTTTTCACCCATCTCTGAAAATATGTATTGTAGTAGTGCATTTGACCTGTCACTTTGAAACAAAATTTAACGGTATTCATTTTCATCGTGTCACACTTGTTGTGAATGATGATGATCAAACGAGGAAGAACACAAGATCAAACCACAGCGAGACACAAGATTTAACGTGGAAAACCATCCCAATGCGGAAGGTAAAAACCACAGGCGCCAGCCAGCAAACACTCCTCACTATTATCAAGAGTCAGGTTACAACGCGCTGTATGGCGGCTTACAAGAGAATAGATCAAAGTGGAAACCCTAACACAGGTATGTGTACCGTTCCGTGGGGGGCCAGCCCCCCGCACCCCCGACGTCCTCAAGGGCGCGGCCAATAATGATGTGAACTGAATTTAGAACATCTTCAACAACACTTCACAACAAATTGAGTTCAGGGATTGCTGACTACTATCTGTTTTAATCAGTGATTAGTAACAGCTACTGGGTGATGGGCGTGGTGCCTATCACTTTATAGTGTTGCCCACCTGCTTAGTTGTTCTCATCTAGTTTGTATATAGGTCCATTGTTGCCAGCAGACTTATCATCTAGTATTAAACTACCAATTACCCACATACTCGATCATCAGCGTTGTGTAACTTGAACCCATGAGAACATGATGTAGGGATGACAAGTCTCGCATGGCCCACTCCACATGAGGCGAAGGGCTAGATGATTAAACACCAACCAATCAAGTAATTCAGTAGCATGGTGATAGGGACTTGTTCCCTACCGATTCTAGGTCTCAGATTGTAGGGGTGACGAACTGGAGGGCGAGGCTTGAAGAGATTGGAACAGCGGCGAGGCGCCGTGATCACGCACGGGGAGGAAGAGAGGCGGCTAGGGCAAGTCCCAGCTCCCTGAAGGAAGCCGGCTACAATAGTGACCAATAGTGTTTTACAAGTATTTATATGCCTATAGTAATTAAAGATAATTGGGCCTACAGCCCATCTAATCCTGAAGTAATCTCAGAGGCCTAGCCACTAGCACGCTGCCTCCTCGCATATGGTATGCCCGTCATAACATCTCTCGCTGCCTCGACAAACAGCTCGTCCTCGAGCTGGACATCGGGGTTGAGAGTCTTGAACTCCTGGAGCGGCTCCCACGTTGCCTCCTCCACTGGAAGGCCC
Organism: Chrysopogon serrulatus; assembly: GCA_015844335.1. NCBI lineage: Eukaryota > Viridiplantae > Streptophyta > Magnoliopsida > Poales > Poaceae > Chrysopogon > Chrysopogon serrulatus. Next base: position 67,293 of record JADLZL010006683.1, read on the forward strand.
TGCCACTGGACCAAGACGTGCCAAACACCATGGCGGAGCTAGGCGCGCAGCACCTGATCCGGAGCAGGAAGGATTCGGCCATCGTGCACTGGTGGAACGACGATCGGAGCGGAAGGAGGGTCGCCCCAGTACGGCTTCAGCAGCCCGACATGGAAGACATCATGAAGGCGGGCAGCAGCTGGGAGCTAAAGACGGTAGGCCACTGCGCCCACGCTGCTCGACCACCGAAAGGGTCCAAAGATAGCGCGGATCGAGCTTGCTTTTTGGGCCGGGCAGCGAGGGACCGGGTGGGGCGATGAAGTAGTCGAAGAAGCACCCGGGCCGCTAATCGCAAAGGCGACGTCGCGGTGGTTGTCGTCGTAGTAGCGCTTGGCGTACTGTTGGGCCTACAGTAGGTGCTCGTAGACCTCGCCAAGGAAGGCGTCCCACTCGCGCAGCATCGCGTCGGCCATCTCCGTGTGAGCAGCACCAGCTTTTTGGGGCAGCAGCGGCGGTGGAGCACGGCCGTACACCACCTCGAAGGGCGTGGTGCGAAGTGCCGTGTGGAATGACGTGTTGTAGCAGTACTCCGCCCACGGAAGCCAGTCCACCCAAGAACGCGGCCTGTCACCTGTAGCACAATGCAGGAACATAGTTATCACCTTGTTGACGATCTCCGACTGCCCGTTCGTTTGGGGGTGGAAGGCCGTGCTCAAGCGGAGCTTGACCCCTGCCAGGCAGAAGAGGTCCCGCCATAGGTTGCTGGTGAAGACAGGGTCACGGTCACTGACGATGGAGGAGGGGAACCCATGAAGCCGCACGATGCCATCGAAGAACGCTCGCGCCACCGAGGCAGCGGTGTAGGGGTGGCTGAGGGCGATGAAGTGTGCGTACTTGGAGAACCGATCCACCACCGTGAGGATGAAGGACTTGCCGTGGACTTTAGGCAAGCCTTCGATGAAGTCCATGGCAATGTTCGCCCCACACAGGGGACGGCACGCCGAGCGGCCGAAGGAGACCCGGCGGGCTGCTGCGTGGGGGGTCTTGTTGCGTTGGCATGTATCGCAGTGCGAACGAAGTCTTGCACCAAAGACGCGATCCCCAGGATGAAGAAATCCGCCCACGCACGAACAAGGGTCTTCTCGAACACCCTCGTGGCCGGGCCAGATGTGCGAGGGAGACCACCTCGGTGGTGCAGGTCCCCCGGGCCGGAACGAAGACCCGCTTGCCATGCAGGAGAAGGCCGTCTACTGTGCGCCACGGCGCCCCCAGGGTGGCATCCGCTAGTTGTTGGAGGCATTGGCGCGCCTCGGCGTCGTCCGCGGTGGCAGCCCAGATGTCATTGATGAGGCCAAAGGACGGCCCTAAGATGGACTGCAGTGCTGCGCCGTCCCCATCGCGGCGTGAGAGGGCGTCGGCTGCGGAGTTGAGGCGGTCGGGGCGGTACTCGACGGTGAAGTCAAACCCGAACAGCTTGCTGATCCATTGGTGTTGGGGGACCGTGGAGAGCTGCTGGTCCGTGAGAAACTTCAGCTGTGTAGTGGTCGGTGCGGACGCAGGAAGCGGGCGCTCCCACGTGTACACAGCGCCAGTGCCGCACGGCCTGGACCAAGCCGATGAGCTCCCGCCGTAGCTGCCAGCCTTGACGTGCCGGGCAGCGAAGGGGCCTATCAAGAAGGCTAGGGGTCCCGCCCCGGTGAAGAATGGCGCCGGCCGGGCGCCGGCCGCCGCAGTCCGATGAAACACCGCTCAAAGTCTGGCATTTGCAGCACCGGCGCCGACGAGAGAGCGCGCTTGAGGGCCTCAAACGCAGCGGTGGCCTTCTCGGACCACGTGAACGCCTCCTTCCACAGCAGCCGAGTGAGCGGGGCTGTGATGGAGCCGAAGTCGCGGATGAACTTCCGGTAGTACCCGGCCAGGCCGAGGAACCCACGAACACCCCACGCGGACCGGGGCTCCAGCCACGAAGCAACAACCGCCACCTTGTCGCTGTCCATAGCGACCCCATCAGCAGAGATGACATGGCCTAGGTAGGCGACCGACCGGGTGCCAAAAGAGCACTTAGACCTCTTCAGGAAGAGCCCATGCGCCCGTAGCGCACTGAAGATGAGGCCAACGTGCTGTAGATGCTCGGCCCACGACGAGCTGTAGATGAGGATGTCATCAAAGAAAACCAACATGAACTTACGAAGGAAGGGCTGGAGGACGTCGTTCATGAGCGCCTGGAAGGTGGCCGGCGCATTGGACAGGCTGAACGGCATGACCAGGAACTCAAAGTTGCCATGATGTGTGCAGAATGCTGTCTTCTCGATGTCCACCGGGTGCATGCGCACCTGGTGGTAGCCGGAGCGCAGATCAAGCTTGGTGAAGAACGTGGCGCCATGGAGCTCATCGAGGAGCTCGTCGACCACCGGGATCGGGAACTTGTCCTTGGACGTCTTGTCGTTGAGCGTGCGGTAGTCGATGCAGAAGCGCCACGACCCATCTCCCTTCTGACCAGCAACACCGGGGCCAAAAACGGAGATGTGCTGGCCCAAATGATGCCCTGCTCCAACATGGCAGCGCATTGGCGTTCGAGCTTATCCTTTTGTAGCTGTGGGTACCGGGTACGGGCAGACCGCGTGACCGGCGTTGTACCAGGAAGTAGGTGGATCCGATGGTCGCACGCGGGTGGGCCGGTGGAAGGCCCCGCTGCTCGGCGAAGATGGCGCCAGGCCGGTGGAGACCGATCCAAAGAGTGGCCGCTGGGGTCGGGCGGCCGGGCGGCCCGAGCCGCGCCGTGCTGGTGGCAGCCGGGCCCCCCGCACTCCCCGCCATAGGACTGCCTGCCCGCGCCGTAAGGACATCGTGAGGGCCTTGAAGTCACAGAGGATGGGGCCCAACGTGCGCAGGAAATCGACGCCCAAAGATGAAGTCGAAACAGCCCAAGTCGAGGCCCATGCAGGTGATGGAGAAGTCATCGTCGCCAATGCGGATCGGCACATCACGGGCGACACCGTCGCACGCCAAACGGTCCCCGTTGGCCACCGTGACGGGAGATGGGGCCCAGCCTTGGCGACCAGCCCCAGACGGCGCATGGTCGCCCCATGGAGGAAGTTGGGGTGGAGCCGATGTCGAGAAGGGCGAGTAGCCGCTGGCCCTTGATGAAGACCGGCAGGAGCATTGTGTTCTCGGTGTGAATCCCCACGAGAGCGTGGAGGGAGACCACCAAGGCATTGGCTGTCGCCGTCGGCTCCCGGGGGCCATAGTCCTCCGGTCCGCCGCCGCAGCCTGCAGCCGGGTCCTCAGCGTAGCATCGTTGATGTAATCGCCCACGCCGAGGTAGAAGAGGCGCGCCGCGTGGCCCTTGACATACCGCTGTTGCAGTTATAACATAGGCCCCGGGCGGTGGCGCTCCAAAGATCTCCGCCGAGGAGAGGCGGCGGAAAGGGCGTGTGGCTCCCGGTGCAGGCGGGGCGCCTGCTGCAGCGGTGCGCCCGGGAGAGGTGCAGGTGTTGGGGAGCCTGGGGCTGGTAGCTGCACTGGCGCCGCACCGGGGCCGGGCACTCCATGGCGGCTATGGAACTAGAGTGAGCGCCGCTGAACGGCGCCAAAGCTGGGGGCCAAGTGCATCGCTGTTTGGAGGTCTTGGGAGCACGCAGTTCGGCCTCCGCCCGGATGTGATCCGGTAGCCCCCCCCGAGAGCTCGGCCTTCTGAGCGCCGAGAGCTTGCGGGTGTGGCACACGACCGCGTTGAAGTGATCCGAGTAGTCCTACACCGTGGAGTGGAAGGGCTGCCGTGCCAGCTCGGCCAGTCGAGTGCCTTGGAGAGGTGGCCCGAATCGGAGATGGCACAGTCCTTGAAGCGATCCTAACGGGCATGCCCTCGCCCCGCTTTCGAGGGCGTAGTACCACGTCCCGGCTACGCCCCCTTGAGGTGATAGGAAGCGAGCCAGGTTCGGTCCGAGGCCAAGGTGCGTTGGTCGCGAAGAATTGCTCGCACCGCCCCAGCCCAGTTCAACAGATCCTCCGAGCCGTCAGACGTCAGGAACTCCAGCTTGTAGAACTTGGGTGGAGCGTGGCCGGCCGACTCCGGTGCATCATCCCGGGAGGGGGCTGCCTCGGACGTCGGTTGCATCAAGTTCGAGGCGTGGAACGTGGTGCCATCGATCCCTCCATACAGCTGCGTGCCCGACATTGGGGGCCCGCCGTGGGACATCATGGCGCGGCTGGGTTGGTGCAGCGGTCGCCGCCACCCGTGTCGCGCCACGGAGTTGACCGGGCGGCCGAGGATCGCGCCCGGGATGGCAGCGGCGAGGGCGACGGCGGAAGCGGAGGAGGTGGATCGGCACCGACCGGAAGATGGTGCCGAGGGGGAAGCGGGGCCCCCCTTTGCCGGGAGGCGCATAGGTGTATTGCGGCGGGGCGGCAAAAGCGCGGGGCCGAGCATACAAGTACGCGGGCGGCGGCGGGTGGAAGCGTTGGTCTGAGGCGGTGGTTGCAGGTGGGTGAAGAAGGACTGGATTGTAACACCCTAAAAATCATTTTCGAATTTATTAAGTAATTTGGTTTTCTTCCATTTATCTTTCCATGGACTACCTAGGTAAATAATAACTTTTCACAATTATTAAAATTAATTATAAGGTTTTAGAAACATTTATGTGCATACATGCTGGTGCATTATTTATATGTGTGAGTGTAGGGCTAGCTTGAAGTGGTTTGATTCCAAATTTGGTTTGAATTTGAGCAAGTCCTACATTTCTAAAAATTGAAAAGCATTTTCTTTTCTTCTTTCCTCTCCCTTTCTCTTTTCAGCCCACAGCCGAAGCCGGCCCGGCCCTTTCCCCTTCCCTTTTCTCTTCTCCCGTAGCGTGCGAGCCCACACCGAGGCCGGGCCGCGGCCCTGCTCGGCCTCCCTACCCGCCACGCCGAACCGCCGATGGGCCTTAGCGGCCCGGCTTCGCCCCGACACCCGGCTTTGCTCCCTCCCCCCGCTTCGCTACGACCGCCCGGGCCCGCTTGCCGGTGCGCGCCCGCGGCCGCTATCGCCCGGCCCCACCCGTCGGCGACCGACGCCCCTTCTTCTTCCCGGCCAACGCCGCCGCCGCCGCCGTTTCGCCCCACCGCAAACCCCGCCGGAGTGGCCATAATGGCCACTCACCCGCCCGGACGGCCCCTAGTGGCGCACCGCGCCCCTCCACCGCCTTCCCGGCTATAAAGCCAAGGCGAGGCCCCCAGGACCCCCCCTTTCCCATTCGCCCAGGCCGCTCTGCGCCGCCGTCCGATGGCGGCCGCCCGGCGGCCGCTCCGTCGTCGGCCTTCGCCCGGCGACGCCGGAAGGTGGCGCGCGTCCGGCCAGCGCCACCCGCCCCTCTCTCTCCCCTTCTCCTCGGTAAAAGGCTCACGGAGTCCTCTCTCTCTCTCTGCCAGTCGCCGCCGCCGTCGTCTACCTCAGGGTGAGCCCAATCGCGGGGCCGAACCCATGCTTGGCGCTTCGCCGAGGTCCCGCCGTCGCCTAGCACCCTGCCGCCCGGCGTGCCGTGGCCGGCGCGCCCGCCCGTGGCCCGTCTTGGCTCCGTCGCTTTCCGTCACCCCCGCCATGGCGGTCCACGGTGGACCCGTGGACCGAGCGCTTGCGCAACCAGTCCAGCGCCGCGTCCATGGACCCGGCCCAGCAGCGTCGCGCCGCGTGGCGCCCTCGCTGGCGATCGGCCCGGCAAAGGTTAGCACAAGATTTTGCGCAAAGGCCCCCCGCTTTTTCTCGAAATTAACCTTGAGACCACCTCTATTCAAAAGTCCTTTGTTTTAGTCCTGTTTTCTTGCGATCTAACCCCTGCAGTTTTGGAAAATAGGACCCACCGTCCATACCGCATGAAAGTTCAGTTTTAATTAATTTAAATCCCAAAATGAGTTCCATTTATTTACAGAATTGCCATTGCGCCTTATTTCATTCATAACTTTCATGTTTTAAATCCAATTTGGGTGATTCTTTCGCTCACGTGATCGTAGCAATGAGTAGAATAGTTTTATAAACTTTTTACCCTCTGCTTATACTGCTTGGCGTAATGCTCTAATAGAAATATATTTTGCTTGCATGTGATGATTGTCTAGATGTCTTGCTTGGTGATGATCTTGCGTATAGAGGGCGAGTTTTTCGAGGAGCAGGTGTTCGAGGAGAAATACCAGGACCAAGCTTGTGATCAAGGCAAGTATAGCCTATGGTTTCCTTGTTACCCAGCAATCATTAATCACTTTATTCATTTGCATGTGTCTAATTTTGATATACCCTAAGGACATGACTAGTTACCTTTGATCTACAATCCTTGTTACCTATGGGGGGTTTTGCATCCTAGAAATACTAGTTGCTATGCTCGCTAATGGAACTTTATAATCTTGACTTATGGTTATATGCAACAATGGTTAAAACTTGCTTTTTAATAACAAAGGGGGCTGGAGCTTGGACTCTTATACTCCAGCTGCTCTCTATAAGGACTTGTACTTAAAGCGGCAAACCAGGAGATCCGTACATCCGGGAGAATCACATGGCTCTGATCTTAGCTGTATAACTAGTTTTCTCTAGCTTATTAGTAGTTACCGAAAGGCGCAAGAGGGGGGCCTAGGTTGCGAATGGCTTCTTGCCCGTCAAGATGTGTAGCCGGGCTGTGGTCATTTGTGCACCGAGTCTTGAAGGGGGGCTCCATTCGCCTAGCTGTTGAAACCTCACGGCTACTAGTTTGTTAGGGTTGCTAGTGAAAGGCTTCGTAGTGAAACCCTGCCATACTTCCATAGAGGAGGTGATATGGGCTTTGCAAACCCCGGCATATGGGAATCACGACTTTTCGGTTAAAGTTGTACAAACTCTATAGAGTTCTTAAATCTGATATATCAGCCGTGCTCACGGACACAAGTGGCCTAGATCCTTTTTGTATAGCAAAATACATGGATGGTTTTGGTATAACTTAAATGTTGCTGTTATATCTAATCTACACATGGGATATGGGTTCTCTCACTATGATTAATAAATAGAGATAGATTAAAATATGTATAACTAAAATGCTAACCGCAGTCAACCGAGTCAAGCTTTTGAGCCTTGCATTCCCCATGGTTATACTTGCTGAGCATGGTTCGCTGACGCTTGCCTTATAATCAACAAAATCCCGGACGGGTACCAGACGAGGAGAATTATGAGGAGTTTCCCGAAGATGTCCAGGACTTCTGAGGAGAGCGTACCACCAGTCGGTGTCCCCGTGGGAGGGAGTCTTCTCTTTTACGTATCCGCTATGTAAATAAAGCCGTTGGCAATGATGTGTCAGACTTGATGAAGTGATGTAATAAGTTATATACGCTGTTCGTGCAACGATAAATCTACAATTTGTAAATATATGTGGTTAGGGACTTCCTGGGCCCACATATATTATTCCTCGGTTTTATTTATAAAACTGGGTGTTACAAATTGGTATCAAAGCCGAACTGACTGTAGGACGCTCCCGTAGATAGAACTGGACACCCTCATAAGGATTAATTCCAAAAAATTTTACTGCTTTTGGTAATTTACAAATTTTATCTTCTGGTATTCTATCTTTATTCTTTATAAAATTTTCGTGTCTAACTCATATTTTAAAATTTGTAGATGGCCCGTACCAAGCTTACCGCCCGTAAGATGACTGGTGGCCGTGCTCCTACTCGTGCTGAGTACCTTCACCCCGAGCTTCAGCAGGAGGACGACGAGGTGGAGCAGCAGGTGCAGGCTGGAGACCCTAGCGGCGACTCTGGAGACTCCAGCGACGAGTCTTCGGACAGCTCCGACTCCAGCGACTCCGACAGCGGTTCTGACGCTGACTCTGGTGCCGACGCTGACTCTGGTGCTGACGCCAACCCTGGTGTCAATGGAGGCCAGGACCAGGGCGCAGGCGAGGAGGGTGAGCAGCCAGCACCCGAGTAACACGTTGGAGGCGACGACGACGACGAGGCACCACGTCCTGGCTGGACCCGGGAGACACTCACTTCCGAGGCTGGGGACGTGTTCTACCATCCCAAGCTTTGGGATCTTGTTGACAGGCAGTACGCTCCGCTTTCTGTTGTGGTGGAGTACTGCAGCCGGAAGTACTCTCACCCGGAGTATACTGGGTACTGGTTGACAAAGGTGTTCGTGAAGACCTGGAGTGCCAAGGACAGTGCTTGGTTGGTTCGCTCCATTCACCGTGCACTGACTCCTACCTACACCAGGGAGTTTGGTGTTGAGGACGCCGCGAGGCACGCTTTCCACACTCACCGTGCTGAGGTGTTTCCTACTATCCAGGAGGACGACGACCGCTACTTCCCACGACGTCGCCTTGAGGGCACCAGTTGTCAGGTTGCAAATCTGCAGGATGGAGAGGGTGCCAGGCTCGTTGAGACAGTGCCTCTAGTGATCTCTCTCAACAGTGCACTAGACCAGTCTATGCTCGACCAGCACGCACTGTGGATAGAGGTGGAGAAGTTACAGAACAAGGTGGATGAGCTGCAGGGTCAGCTGGGAGGTGAGCCAGAGGGACCAGGGACGACTACTGCGACGGACCACGCCATCGTTCCGCCACACAAGAGGCACCACCCTGGGTGCACCTGCAGCCACACGACCTTTGACCCATAGGAGCCTCATGCCTATGCCGTCTTGATTGAGTAATAAAACGAGGTTGTGAGTGAGTCGAGTCAGTCGAGTCATCGAGTTTGTATCGAGTCTGTGTGGAACTTGTGTCTAAATAATGTGCTTACATGTTTATTATTATGCTTAATGAATGAGTTGGATCTTTGTTTGATTGTGATGGATTGTGGGGCTTGTCCACAGCCATCCCGTACCGATGATATTAAGGTATAAGGCTTAATGAATAAATAGTTGGGTTCCACATCTGTTCTTAATCCTGTCTCTTCTTGAGCAATCTGTCTTTCTCAGTTTATATCTCTAAATCTGGTCACTCAAAAATCCTGAAAATTTTATGGATGGAACTAGACTTCAGTATCTTTCATATGCAATTGAAACCTCATTTTTATCTGTCACCGGTTGGGAGATACGGCTGTGGTAAGATGGGGTAGCAGTGCTGTCAGAAATTGCAGAGCAGTTTTGTTGTAATCTGTTTTCGACCTGTTTAACCTCAGAATCTGGGAAAGTGTTCTACATGAAAGTTTTAGAGTTTTTCATAAGCTTTCCAGAATGGTAAGCTGCGCAGTCATGTGTTAAACAGAGAAAAAGTTATGATCATTTTACTGTACTGCTGTCACTGCACCTCGCCAGAAATTTCAGTTCTCTTCTTTGTGAATTTCTCGCATCTAAAGTACTTTGGTTCTACACCGATACGGTTCATACAGTGGAGTATATGGTACTCATGTAGTGTGTCTATTTACAGATGGTTAACACCCGGAGGACTGGGAACCCACCACCACCACCGCCGCCACAACCGAATGTGACCATGGAGCAGCTTCTCATGATGCAGACCCAGATTATGCAGCAGATAGCACAAAACATGCAGAACAACCCTCCACAGCAATTTCAGCAAGTCCGTGACAAGCGGGGTGAATTTTTGAAGGGTCACCCACCTACCTTCACCAGCTCACCAGATCCACTTGATGCCGATGATTGGCTTCGTGCTGTGGAACGTCAGTTGGACATAGCACAATGCAACGACCGTGAGAAAGTGCTATATGCTACAGGTCAACTGCAGGGAGCAGCTCTTGATTGGTGGGAAGCTTTTCAGTATGGTCATGCCAACTCCGACCAAATCACTTGGCAAGAATTTCGGGGAAGTTTTCGTGCACATCATGTACCTGCTGGAATCATGAGACTTAAAAGAAAGGAATTTCTTTCTCGAAACAAGGAAGCATGTCCGTCGGTGAGTATAGAGATAAATTCACCCAACTCTCACGTTATGCACTCAATGATGTTGAGGATGATCGGGACAAGCAGGAGCTCTTTATGGAAGGTCTGAATGATGGGCTTACAGTACAGTTGCTTTCTCATAGCTTTGCAAATTTTCAGTTGTTAGTCGATAAAGCTCTTGTGATTGAAAGCAAGAGGCGTGATATAGAGACCAAGAAGAGAAAGTTTCAAAACCAGCAGTTTGGCAGCAAAGCAGATCGTGCACGTTTTCCCCAGAATCAAAACAATCGCCAGAGGTATCGGGGGCAGAATAATACAACCAACCGCTCGGCCCAAAAAGAGGAACCAAGAATGCCAGAGTCGGTGATCGTGTGCGTGCACCCCGTCGCCGAATCAGCCTGTTAATACACCAAAAAGAACAATGCTCCTAATACTCCCAACACAGCAGGCAACAATAGGTGTTTCGTCTGTGGAGAATTAGGACACCTTTCTTATAATTGTCCTAAGAGAGTGACCCAAGGTTCTCAGGGGCCGCAGAACAACACAAAGATGAATACTCATACCCCAAGCAAACCAAGGCAGCAGAACTATGCTCGAGGAAAGGTGAACCATGTGAATACAGAGTCAGCCCAGGGCGCGCCGGATGTGGTGATCGGTACGTTCTTAGTCAACTCTCATTCCGCTTCAGTCTTGTTTGATTCCGGAGCATCACATTCCTTTATATCTGCAAATTTTGTGAAGAAATATACTATGCTCATGCACACTTTGAAGAATGCTATGCTCGTTAGTTCACCTGGGGGTGAGATGAGGGCAACACTTATATGCCCAAAAGTTAAGCTTGTCATAAGTGGGGTAGAATTTGTAGCAGACCTTATGGTGTTGAAATCTACTGGTATTGATGTGATACTCGGTATGGATTGGTTGATAGCACACAATGCAGTGATCCAATGTGCTACTAAGACAGTGTTGTTGAGAACAGAAATGGGAGAAATGGTTGAGTTCAAAGCAATAGCACCGGCCTCAGATGTCTGTCAAGTGCAACAGATGAACAGTGCAGCCATTAATGATATTCCAATAGTGAATGAATTTTCAGATGTTTTTCCCGACGAATTGCCAGGTATGCCACCTGAACGAGATGTTGAATTTATTATAGACCTTTTACCTGGCACAGCACCAATAGCAAAAAGACCCTATAGGATGGGGGTAAATGAGTTAGAGGAACTTAAGAAACAGATACGAGAGTTGCAAGACAAGGGTTATATACGCCCCTAGTTCCTCACCGGGGGAGCACCCGTCTTGTTTGTTGAGAAAAAGGATGGGTCACAGAGGATGTGCATAGACTATAGATCGCTTAATGAAGTGACAATCAAGAATAAATACCCTTTGCCGAGAATTGATGATTTGTTTGATCAACTGAGAGGGGCATGTGTATTTTCCAAAATTGATCTCCGGTCTGGGTATCATCAGTTGAGGATCCGAACATCTGACATTCCAAAGACTGCTTTCACCACACGCTATGGTTTGTATGAGTTTACGATTATGTCTTTTGGATTGACGAACGCTCCAAAGATACTTTATGTATTTGATGAACAATGTCTTTATGGAATATCTCGACAAGTTTGTGGTGGTATTTATAGGTGATATTTTGGTATATTCCAAAAAAATGAAGAGGAACATGAGGAGCATTTGAGGCTAGTACTACAGAAACTTAGAGAACATCAGCTTTATGCCAAACTAAGCAAATGTGAGTTTTGGCTAAAAGAAGTGTCTTTTCTTGGGCATGTTATTTCAAATGGAGGAGTATTTGTGGATCCAAAGAAGGTTAAAGATGTGCTAAGTTGGAATCCACCTAAAGATGTGAGTGAAATTCGAAGTTTCCTTGGTATGGCAGGACGGTTCATTGAGGGATTTTCAAAGCTTGCAAAACCAATGACAGCTCTGCTTGAGAAGAATGCAAAGTTCGTGTGGTCTGATAAATGCCAGGCTAGCTTTGAGGAGTTGAAAAAGAGATTGACAACCGCCCGTACTCGTTCTTCGGATCTCACCAAAAGCTTTTCGATATATTGTGATGCATCAAGACAAGGTTTAGGCCGTGTGCTTATGCAAGAAGGGAGAGTTGTGGCCTATGCATCAAGACAACTACGAAAAACATGAGATGAACTATCCAACACACGACTTGGAGTTGGCGGTGTGGTGCACGCCTTAAAAATATGGAGGCATTACCTAATTGGACATAAGTGTGAAATTTACACTGATCATAAAAGTTTAAAGTATATTTTCACTCAGTCAGATTTGAATTTGAGACAAAAGCAGGTGGCTTGAGTTAATTAAAGATTATGATTTGGAGGTACATTATCACCCCGAGAGGCAAATGTGGTGGCTGATGCACTTAGTCGCAGATGTTATGCTAACGTGGTTTGTGTGTCCCAACTTCCAAAGGAACTACAGGAAGATCTGGCATTGCTAAACTTATCTATAGTGGCTAACACTATGGAGTTAGTAGTAGAGCCTGTCCTGGAAAAGGAAATTCGTAAAGGGCAGCTGGAAGATGAGGATATTAGAGACATTGCAGAACGTATAGTTATTGGCAAGGCCCCTGGATTTAGAATGGATGACCAAGGAACTGTATGGTATGGAAAAAGGATTTGTGTGCCCAATTCAAAGCCCATCAAAGAGATGATACTTAATGAAGCTCACAACTCAGCATACTCTATTCATCCTGGAAGCACAAAGATGTACCTTGATCTCAAGGAGAAGTATTGGTGGTATGGGTTAAAAATGGATGTGGCAGAATATGTGGCTATATGTGATACATGTCAAAGAGTTAAGGCAGAACATCAAAGACCAGGGACTGTTGCAACCCATGAAAATACCCGAATGGAAGTGGGAGGAGGTAGGCATGGATTTCATAGTAGGTTTACCTCGAACTCAAAAGAGGGTATGATTCTATATGGGTGATTGTGGATCGATTAACCAAAGTGGCTCATTTTCTCCCCTGTTAAAACCACAAATTCTCGGGGCAAAGTTAGCAGAATTGTATATGGAGAGGATTGTGTGTCTACACGGGGTTCCAAAGAAAATAGTTTTCGATAGAGGGACTCGGTTTACATCTCACTTTTGGCAGAAACTCCATGAGTCCTTGGGCACAAAGTTGAATTTTAGTTCTCGCATACCATCCTCAAGCAGACGGACAAACGTAAAAGAACAAATCAGATCTTAGAAGACATGTTGAGAGCGTGCGCTTTACAATATGGAACTATTTGGGACAAAAGCTTGTCGTACGCAGAGTTCTCTTATAATAACAGCTATCAGAAAAGCTTAAAAATGTCACCTTTTGAGGCATTGTATGGTAGACAATGCAGAACTCCGTTATTCTGGAATCAGACTGGAGAGAGCCAAGTGTTTGGTCCTGATGTGTTGAAGCAGGTAGAAGAGCAAGTTCAGGCTATTCGTCAAAATTTGAAAATAGCTCAGTCGAGGCAGAAAAGCTATGCAGATACCCGAAGGAGAGATTTGGAGTTTAAGGTTGGCAATTTCGTATATCTCAAAGTCTCACCAGTGAGAGGAGTTAAGAGGTTTAATGCTAAAGGAAAGTTGGCACCAAGATATGTGGGTCCTTTTAAGATTTTAGAAAGAAGAGGTGAAGTAGCCTATCAACTTGAGTTGCGAGAAAATCTGTCGGGGGGTGCACAATGTGTTTCACGTGTCGCAACTTAAGAAGTGTCTACGCGTGCCTGAGGAACAATTGCCTTTGGAAGACCTTGATATCAAGGGAGATCTCACATATACAGAGTGTCCGGTCAAAATTCTGGATATAGCAGAGAGAATCACACGAAGTAAGATCATTAGGATGTGTAAGGTTCAGTGGAGCAGACATTCCGAGGATGAGGCGACTTGGGAAAGAGAGGAAGATTTAAAGTCAGAGTATCCTTATCTCTTTCAATCTTCCGAATCTCGAGGACGAGATTCATCTTAAGGGGGGTAGGTTTGTAACACCCTAAAAATCATTTTCGGAATTTATTAAGTAATTTGGTTTTCTTCCATTTATCTTTCCATGGACTACCTAGGTAAATAATAACTTTTCACAATTATTAAAATTAATTATAAGGTTTTAGAAACATTTGTGTGCATACATGCTGGTGCATTATTTATATGTGTGAGTGTAGGGCTAGCTTGAAGTGGTTTGATTTCAAATTTGGTTTGAATTTGAGCAAGTCCTACATTTCTAAAAATTGAAAAGCATTTTCTTTTCTTCTTTCCTCTCCCTTTCTCTTTTCAGCCCACAGCCAAAGCCCGCCCTGGCCCTTTCCCCTTCCCTTTTTTCTCTTCTCCCGCGCGCGCGAGGCCACACACGAGGCCCGGGCCGCGGCCTGCTCGGCCTCCCTACCCGCCCACGGCACCGAACCGCCCGATGGGCCTTAGCGGCCCGGCTTCGCCCTGCGCCCGGCTTTGCTCCCGCCACCCGCTTCGCACTGACCGCCGGGCCCGCTTGTCAGTGCGCCCGCAGCCGCTGCCGCCCCGGCCCCACCCGTCAGCGACCAACGCCCCTTCTTCTTCCTCAGGCGGAAGCGCCGCCGCCGCCGTTTCGCCCCCCACAAACCGCCGCCCGGGTGGCCATAATGGCCACTCACACGCCCCGGGCGGCCCTAGTGGCGCACCCGCGCCCCTCCACCGCCTTCCCCGGCTATAAAGCCAAGGCCGGCCCCCGGGACCCCCCCTTTCCCGTTCGCCCGACCCGGTCTGCGCCGCCGTCCGATGGCGGCCGCCCGGCGGCCCGCTCGTCGTCGGCCGACGCCGGCGACCGGAGAAAATGACGCCCGCGACCGTCCAGCGCCACCCCCCCCCCTCTCTCCCCTTCTTCTCGAGTAAAGGCTCACCGGAGTCCTCTCTCTCTCTCTCTCGGATCGCCGCCGCCGTCGTCTACCTCGGGGTGAGCCCAATCGCCCGGCGCCGAACCCCCTGCGTGGCCGGGCGCCGCCCGGCCGCGGCCGGGCGAAGCTCCGTCGCGCCCCCGCCATGGCCGGTCCACGGTGGACCCGTGGACCGAAGCGCAGCCGATCCCGCGCCGCGTCCATGGGCCCGCCCAACCGCTGCGTCGCGCCACGTGGCGCCTGGCTGGCGATCGGCCCGGCGGCGGCCCGCGCATTTTTGCGCAAAGTCCCCCCGCCTTTTCTCGGAAATTAACAGGAGACCACCTCTATTCAAAAGTCCTTTGTTTTAGTCCTGTTTTCTTGCGATCTAACCCCTGCGGTTTTTTTGGAAAATAGGACCCCCGTGCATACCGCATGAAAGTTCAGTTTTAATTAATTTAAATCCCAAAATGAGTTCCATTTATTTACAGAATTGCCATTGCACCTTATTTCATTCATAACTTTCATGTTTTAAATCCAATTTGGGTGATTCTTTCGCTCACGTGATCGTAGCAATGAGTAGAATAGTTTTATAAACTTTTTACCCTCTGCTTATACTGCTTGGTGTAATGCTCTAATAGAAATATATTTTGCTTGCATGTGATGATTGTCTGGATGTCTTGCTTGGTGATGATCTTGCGTATAGAGGGCGAGTTTTTTTGAGGAGCGGTGTTCGAGGAGCAATACCGGGACCAAGCTTGTGATCAAGGCAAGTATAGCCTATGGTTTCCTTGTTACCCAAGCAATCATTAATCACTTTATTCATTTGCATGTGTCTAATTTTGATATACCCTAAGGACATGACTAGTTACCTTTGATCTACAATCCTTGTTACCTATGGGGGTTTTGCATCCTAGAAATACTAGTTGCTATGCTCGCTAATGGAACTTTATAATCTTGACTTATGGTTATATGCAACAATGGTTAAAACTTGCTTTTTAATAACAAAGGGGGCTAGAGCTTGGACTCTTATACTCCAATTTGCTCTCCATAAGGACTTGTACTTAAAGCGGCAAACCAAGAGATCCGTACATCCGGGAGAATCACATGGCTCGATCTTAGTTGTATAACTAGTTTTCTCTAGCTTATTAGTAGTTACCGAAAGGCGCAAGAGGGGGCCTAGGTTGCAGAATGGCTTCTTGCCTGTCAAGATGTGTAGCTGGGCTGCAGTCATTTGTGCACCGAGTCTTGAAGGGGGGCTCCATTCGCCTAGCTGCTGAAACCTTGTGGCTACTAGTTTGTTAGGGTTGCTAGTGAAAGGCTTCGTAGTGAAACCCTGCCATACTTCCATAGAGGAGGTGATATGGGCTTTGCAAACCCCGGCATATGGGAATCACGACTTCCAGTTAAAGTTGTACAAACTCTGCAGAAGTTTTTAAATCGATATATCGGCCGTGCTCACGGACACAAGCGGCCTGGATCCTTTTTGTATAGCAAAATACATGGATGGTTTTGGTATAACTTAAATGTTGCTGTTATATCTAATCTACACATGGGATATGGGTTCTCTCACTATGATTAATAAATAGAGATAGATTAAAATATGTATAACTAAAATGCTAACCATGATCAACCGAGTCAAGCTTTTTGAGCCTTGCATTCCCCATGGTTATACTTGTTGAGCATGGTTCACCCGACGCTTGCCTTATAATCAACAAAATCACGGACGGGTACGGGCGAGGAGAATTATGAGGAGTTTTCCGAAGATGTCCAGGACTTCTGAGGAGAGCGTACCACCAATCGGTGTCCCCGTGGGAGGGAGTCTTCTCTTTTACGTATCCGCTATGTAAATAAAGCCGTTGGCAATGATGTGTCAGACTTGATGAAGTGATGTAATAAGTTATATACGCTGTTCGTGCAACGATAAATCTACAATTTGTAAATATATGTGGTTAGGGACTTCCTGGGCCCACATATATTATTCCTCGGTTTTATTTATAAAACTGGGTGTTACATGGATCTCAACCAGTTGCATCTACATGCCCGCAAAGGCATGGCTGAGGTCGACGATGGCCACCGTGGTCTGCGCCGGGGTGAACACCGGTGGGGTGGTTGCACCCGACGTGAGCGGCTGCGTGGTGGAGGGCAGAACCAGGGTGGAGGTGGTGGCGATGGGGGCTGCAGCAGATGACGATCGCAGGCCGGCGGAAGGCTGCAACGCTGGGGTGGACGGCGGAACCATGGAAACCGGTGGCACGGTGGAAGCCGGAGGAGCACCCGACATCTCTGATACCAGGTTGATAGGGACTTGTTCCCTACCGATTCTAGGTCTCAGATTGTAGGGGTGACGAACTGGAGGGCGAGGCTTGAAGAGATTGGGCGGCGAGGCGCCGTGATCACGCAGGGAGGAAGAGAGGCGGCTAGGGCAAGTCCCAGCTCCCTGAAGGAAGCCGGCAACAATAGTTGCTTCTTGCTTAATCCTGACCAATAGTGTTTTACAAGTATTTATATGCCTATAGTAATTAAAGAAAATTGGGCGTACAACCACTACTACAGAAATGGGCTTTAGCCCCGGGCCTAAACGGCCTTTAGTCCCGGCTGCGGAGCCGGGACTAAGGTTTCGGGACTAAATGTCCCACCTTTAGTCCCGGTTCCATGCCCGGGACTAAAGGTCCATTTTAGTCCCGGTTGGTAACACCAACCGGGACTAAAGGGTGTGCCGGTGCGCCACTGGCCACACCTTTTAGTCGGTTGGTGTTACCAACCGGGACTAAAGAGTTTTTTTTCCTTTTCTTTTTTCTTTTCTTTTCTTTTAGTTTTCCATTTCTGGTTTACAATTATATTATTACTATTTTTGAATGCGTATTGTTATTTGCTTGTTTATGTAAACGCGCACCTATAATTTATATAATTTAGAGCATTACATATAAATATACTATATAACACTATTTATATATTATACATGTCTATAGGTCCATAATATAATATTTACACATATCCATCACGGATAAAGTATTTACAACTTAATTGTTCTCCGCCACTCAAGCGTCGTACAAATGATCATCTTGGTTTGGTTACATTGGCTCGTCAGGGTTGAAGTAGTACTCGCCGACGGGATTCAGGACTTGGTCATTAAGAAACCTGCGATTGTCTCTGAATTCCTTTTAGGCGGACTTCATCCAACACCTTACGCCTCAACCACGTCTCCTTTGGTAGACATTAAAGAAAAAAGTTAGAGGTATGAATAAGATTTATTAAATAGCAACAAATAAATAAAATGAACTTATTATATATACATGTTACATACTTTTGCGTGCTCAAGATTTTTTTTTTCATAGACCGTCAGAAATTCACTTGAACATAGTAGCCACACAAATTTTTGCCCGGTGGGCTGCCGTAGAATCCATTGAAGTAGGATAGGCTTTGAAAGTGGCGCTTTCAAATCACGGGACGGTATTTCTCGCACGAACCCAACCCAAACCCTAGCAATAAAGCGATCATTATTAATTATCTATTACCGAGTTAAAGAGCCGAAATTAATATTTAGAGATCGAAGTTACCCTTGGATAATATCTATCATTTCTTGGTAATCTCTAGTGGTTTTCTCAACGAGTCATAGATTTGCAAATGAGATTGCCGAGAGATCAATCACAATTAGTATCCAATGAAAGCCGCATTTGTGTGTAGGCAAAATAATTATATATCTTCATCTTGATCTGATTAATTAGTTTAATAGAATGTACACATGATAACGATACTTACTTAAAGTTATAGGGAAAGAGTATATATCTTTTATCCTTTTGATTGATCAAGTACCTCCGTAGATTTCTCTCCGTTTGAACTCTCCATAAGGCATACGGAGTCTTGGGGTCTTTGAATACAATATAAGGATCTACAAATCCAATCTCCTTGTCATTTCTAGCTCGAGGTCCCCCATCATGTTTCTACATATGTATAGCCGGTTTACGTAATTAGTTATACATATACATGATAAGTTCTGATGACATTATTAAAAGAAAGAATCACTTACAGACGAAGCGGTGATTAGAGCTTTGTCAGGCGTCCATGTGGCATAGCTGGTGTAGCTCATTAAATTGAACATAAATAACATTATCACCACGAAGTAATGATGGTTTCTAATTCGGACGCAAATATAGTCATCTGCTCTTACGCCACACGCTGCTAGGTACCACTTGTGCTAGGTACCACTTGTTTAGCAAGTACATCTGCGTGCCAAGTTTCTTTGAGGGCCTTGAGGTTGAAGCAGACTCTTGCCATATTCATATGTCTTCGCCAATGATCAATTTCTTTTTGCATTTTCAATTGCTGCCTTTGACTATCATTTGGGATAAGGTAAGACCGGTGTCCGCAAAAAAATTTTCAAGATCCTCATAGTTCAAATCACGGAGGTATCTCGCTGGTCTAGCATGTCGATGTTTGAACCATATTCATTCCCAATGACTAGCGGGGGGTACTTGATTGCTTTGATTGTTCCCGAAAGCTGTGCTACACCCTTGCGTGCTCTTTTCTCTTTCTTCTTCTCTTCTTCTAGGGATTTGGTTAGAGTGTGATCATAGTCAGATAAAGATGATGATTCTTTCTGAGCTTCACGCCTCTTTTTTTGTTGAGCCTCAACCCTTTGCCGTAGATGTTTTGGCTTTAGTAAGAGGTAGAGCTTCTTAGGGTTTCACTTGGATTCTCTTTCATCCTTAAGTCTCTTGAAGAAACTGTCCACATCTGACTTTACCGAATCATCTATTTTTGCAGCGGTCTTCTCATAAGACAGCTTCTTAGGAATGACGGGTTGTTTCTTTTCAGAGGCTTTCTTTTTTGGCGGCGGGGCAGCCGACACATTTGATCGTGTGGCCGGCCTCTTCTTCAATGGTGGGTCCACCGGTTTTGGCGCTGGAGCCACGTGTGGAGGTGATGGGGCGGCCGGTGGGGGTGTTGGAGCCCGACGTGGAGGCGAAGGGGCAGCCGGTGTTGGTGTTGGAGCCCGAGGAGGCGGCATTTGAGCCCGAGGAGGCGGCGTTTGAGCCCGAGGTGGTGGGGTTGGAGCCCGAGGAGGCGGCGTTGGAGCCTGAGGTAGCGGGGTTGGAGCCCGAGGTGGTGGTGTTGCAGCCCGAGGTAGCGGGGTTGGAGCCCGAGGTGGTGGTGTTGCAGACCGAGGCAATGCAGCCGTGTCTTGCACTGCCTCATCCTCACCCACAGCACTATGACATGTTGGTGACCACCTGTGAAACCAAAGAGGTATATGAGTAAACCGCTAACTAAGGGAATGCAAAATAAAGTTAGTGAATAAATGTATCGTCAAGTTTCATCCGCACCTAGTGTTAGGTTCATGACGAGGAGGTGGTGGTAGACTACTAGGTGATGCCCCAGGAATAATGATGTAGCGCTTGCGCCAACAAATGAAAGCCTTCTCTGCTTGTCCTAGAGTCTTCTCTCCATCACCTCCTTCTATCTCAAACTGCACGTTTTCGAAGCCTTTGACAACTCTATCCACCGAGACACTAGCATATCCAAGCTGGAACTATCGCCCCATGGATTCTTGGTGTCTTCGTAGGGTCGATATGAGTTACAACACCGGCAACAACCATGATTTGTGGCAGCCCCCACGTGGAATATGCAGCTCACATGTTGTCTTAGCTTCAGTGACATCATCCACCGGAAAGCACAGCCCCACATCGTCTTGAATAGTTGGCATCTCCGTGGAAGCGCAACTGGTTTTCAACTGACCGGGGGGGCTAATGTTGACTCCAGGCTCTGATGCAGTTTGCTTTTGCATAGAACTTACTGCTTCCTGCACTTGCCTTTTGATTTCCTCGTTCATTCTCTCTTCAAGTGCTTTCTCTCATTTGTATCGCTTCACGAGCCGCTTCGGCGTGACTCCATCACCATTGCCTCCAACCTACGCAATCGCTCACGCCTCCTCTTTCTTCTTTCTTTGGCGGCTTCTATAAGTGGGTCTATCTTGAGGGAAGCCATGCTCCCATGATATCTCCCTATAGCCTCTTGTTCGCCCACCGTGTTCAGCAGTCTCCAGGGCGTATGTCAGCTCATCCTTCTCTCTATTTGGCTGCCAGGTGCCACTTTCAACTAATCCTCGGGCATAGGCCATTCTCTATCTCTCTCTGCAGCTTCTCGCCGTACACTACCTTTCTGGTCTCTAGGTCCAGGGTTCCCCCATGACTGAAGATACTTGGCGCGCTCAAGCCAGTGCAGTGATTCTAGTTCCATCCCCTTGTCAACAATCTCCTGTTCCAGCTTCTGCCACTTGGGAATAGTAGTCCGGTAGCCACCGAACCCAAGTGATGGTGGTATTGCTTGTGTCTAGCATTTTTCCTGATTATGAGATCATCCATGCGACCCTCATCGAGTTCTTAAACCCATGCGAACTCATCCTAAAAAAGGCCTCAACTTGGCGTAGGCCTTGTTGGTGAAATCCGGTGTCGGTTATGTGCAACAAAAGTCTTGTGGAGTTTCTTCTTCCAAGCCTAAAATTGTTTGGCCATCTTACGCATAGCCCAAATTTGAACCTTCTCCTTCAAAGCTTCATCCCGTGTATCGGCGTGAAATATTGAAGGATATCTAGCCATAGCAATTCCTTGTCACGATCCGAGACATAACTAATAGTAGGGTTATCTTTTTCGTTGCCTCCATTCTCGAGCACCGATCGGGAGCCTGTCCCTTACTAGGTATCCACGGTGCGCAACAAATTTCTTTGAATGTTCGCCAAGTACTTGGCCTGCATCCTCGTCGAATTCCGACAGAATGTACTGACCCTCCAACGGCTTCTTCGGGCCTCGCACTTTTCTACTACTCCCAGTAGTTGTCGCTGATCCAGAGGGATACACAAATAAGTATAAATATATTAATACAAAAGCCATTCTTTTTAATTTCATGTATATACATATAGACTAGATTGTAGATAGACCTCATCGGGATTATCTCCCACAAGTTCTTCATAATCGGTGAAATCTTGACTCCCATCATCTATTTGTTCATTGTCTTCACCTTGGACTTGGGGATTTTGATTGCCGCAATTTGTTGATTAGGTCCATCATTGCATCATCCATGTTATCATTCGGATCGGCCATTTACGCAAATATATGTGAAAGATGTTAGAACGCATAATTTGTCATGTAGCGCCACAAGAAAAAAGAAAAAATACACACTTAGCAAATATATGGAGGGTGGAAACATAAGTGAAATGCTATGTTGCACATAAGGAAATATACACTTAGCGTTTCCATACACTAAGTGTATGTTTTTTTTTTTAATAACCAATAATCTAATAGAGTTTTGAATAGGTTTCACATGACATTACTTTTATTAATGAAGTTACTTGGCATTAGATTAAAATATTACAATATTACAAAACCTTATATATGACATGATATATTGAAGTTACTAGACATAATGAAGTTACTATCACATGACATAATGAAGTTACTAGACATTAAATATCGGAAGACTTTATTAACAAGTACCATTAATATTAGACTACTTTATTAATAAGTACCATTAATATTACAAGACTTTATTAATATATTACATAATAAAGTTAATTATATTGAGTAATGTATATAATTATATTCGCTAAATCGACGCTAAGTAGCTAGGTCGTCATGTCATGTTAAGCTAGGTCGTCGTGACTTGGTTCACTAGGTTGTCGTCCGGTCATCGCTAGGGCATCGCTAAGTCATCACTAGGTCGTGACTTCGTTCGTCCGGTTGTCGCTAGGTCATATCTTCGTTCGTCAGGTAGTCGCTAGGTCATCGCTACGTCGTTAGGGTTTCAATTAGGGTTTCGAATTAGGGTTTCAAATTAGCGTATCAGATCAAATTAGGGTTTCCAATTAGGGTTTTGAATTAGTGTATCGGATCAAAATATGGTTTTGAATTAGCGTATCGAATCAAATTAGGGTATTCAAATAGGGTTTCGAATTAGCGTATCGGATACAATGCTATAGAGATTTAACGTGCTTTGTCGCCAACGGCCCTCGCAGAGTTACTATCATCGCCCGGCTTCGATGGCCGGCCATCTCACACACACACACACACATATATACATACACCAACCGGGATCTTGGCTCGATGGCCGATGATACCACACATGAAAAAGGACGGCTACCTCTTTGCGTCACGGGACGGGAGATGCGGCAAAGGCGCGGCATGGCACACGGCGGAAGACGGCAAGCGCGGCGGCAAAGACACGGCAGCAAGACGGTACACGGCAAAGAAGACGTACACGGCAAGGCGGCAGCATTGGCTGGCACATAGCAGCACGGCACACACCAAAGACGCACGGCACAGAGCAGCAAAGGCAGCCACGCGTGGAGGACGGCCGCGGTGGGGTCGCCGGGCGCGCCGGGTCCAGCGAGGTTTCACCCGGGGCGGCCGCGTGGAGAGGACGGCCGCTGGGTCACCGGCCGAACCGGGTGTCGGAGAGGAGGCGGCTGGGTCGACGCGAGGACGGCGGCGGTGTGGACGAGGGCGGCACGATGGAGGATGGAGATGGCGCGCGCAGGTCGCCGCCCGCACGTGGGTGGAGAGGGAGAGGGCGGGCACGCGCGGGAGTCGGGCGGACGCGGCGAGGAGGCGGTCGCCTGTCACCGAGGACGGCGTGGAGGGAGCGGTGGAGGATGGAGATGGCCGGGTCGACGCCGGTGTGGAGGAGGAGGTGTGCGGGCGGGCTCGAGGACGGGCGAGGTCAACGGGGAGGGACGGCGACGGCGCTAGGGTTAGCACTCTGACAAGCGGCGGCAAACGGGCGACGTCGATCTGGTGGCTAGAGGAAGAAGAAGGACGACTGCACTTTAAGTACTGCCGAGACTTTTAGTCCCGGTTAGTACACGCACGGACTAAAACACCTTTAGTCCCGGTTGGTGGAGAGGCCGGGGACTAAAGGTTCCACCTTTAGTCCCGGTTGTCAACACCAACCGGGACTAAAATTGTCTTTAGTCCCGGTGCGTGGTACCAACTTAGGGACTAAAAGGTTTTGCTTTACATCCCGAATTATTTTGGTAGTTACCTTTTGTTTTTCCTTTTTAATAACCTATAATAAATATGTTAAAACTTGTTTATTGTCTAGTAAATTAAATATTAGGTATAAATTTTTAAAAAATAACATTTGCATTTCGTTTTGCTTAATTGCACTATAGAAATTTTTTGAACATAAATTATTTTCTCACCTTGTAATTTCAAACATAAATATAAAAAACAATTAGTATTTTGTTAATGCAAAAATGTTTGACTTAATTAAAATACTTTAAAGTAGTTGTTTTAAATAGAAAATTTATTTTTGTATTATTTTAACGTAAATTTTGTTCATGTACCACTATTTATCTCTAAAATTATGATATACGTGGTATTCACTATTTATCTCCAAAATCACTTTGTTTATATTAGATTATTTTTGTTTATCTATGCTATTACTAAATAGATTATTTTTATTAATTGCATAGTAAATAAAAAGAATGAGTATTAATTTTTAAAAAGTTCCCGTTCTATTTCTTTTTGTCTAATTGCTTTTATAATAAATTTGGTAAAATAAAATCTTTACGTCCCTTATAATAGCAAACATAAATACATTATTTAAACATAAATTTTTTTTCATTTATCATCATTTTTTAAAGATTTAACCTATTTCTTATTTATTTATGCTTATAATAATTAGATTAATTTTGTTAATTACATAGTAAATAAAAGAATAGGTATTAATTTGTTAAAAATAATAGTTTCATTTTTTTTCTAATTGCTTTTTATAATAAATTTGGGAACATAAAATCTTTCCATCCCTTATAATAGCAATGCCATAGTCACCATTACATCTTTAGTTACAATTATCACATACGCATACTCTAATACACTCTATTTATTAGGCGGAGTACAGTAGTGATCTTCTTTTTTGATGTATGTTCCTTGGTCATGATCTTGACGTAACCATAGAGTGTCCTCAGCATTTATCATGATGCTCGGATCTTTGGTCACATTAAAAGGCGTGATTCGGTCATCTCTTTCATAATCTTCTGAAATATCTGACTTGTCCTCAATTCCCACAATGTTTCTTTTCTCTGAGAGAACTTATGGCGTTTTGGCTCATTCGTTGATTTGTTGTCATTTTTTCCTCTGTTTTGTTTTGTAGACATGTCTTTCACATAGAACACCGATTCACATCAGCGATGGGACGAATGGTTCACCTTTGTAACCAATATTGTTGAGGTCCACTTGTTGTCATTCTATAGTCTTTGTCAACTGTTACCCCGCCTCCGGTATTCTTGACCCATTGGCACCGAAACAAAGGGACTTTAAAATTAGGTACGTAGTCTAGTTCCCAAATCTCCTCTATGCGGCCATAATATGTTTGTCTGTTTTCATTCGGGTCGGTGGCTGTTTTGCTTCGTGCTTTTTTTATCTTGGCCTAGGGTGTAAAATGTATTTCCATTTATCTCGTACCCTTTGAACGTGAGGATGTGCCATGATGGTTGCCTAGCCAATAAATCTGGTTGCTCATCAATCTGGTCATTACCACGACATTCTTTTCGTAACCAATCACTGAAAATGTCCATGTGCCGACGCATAAGCCAAGCTTCATTCTTCTCTCGAAGGCGGGATCGTAGAAAGTCCTTGTGTTTCTTGACATACGGTCCACCACGGATGAGTTTTGAAGAAGCGTGTAGTGTGCTTTATTGAAATAATCGTCCCCCATACCGATGTATGTTTTCTTTCCTATCGTTCCCTTTCCTTTCAGTCTCCCTCGTGTCGTGATTCGGGAACACCAATTGAGTCAAGTTCGGGGAATGAATTCAACACAGAACTCAATGACCTCCTCTATCCCATAGTCCTCTGTAATGCTTCCTTCTGGCCGAGCACGCTGGTGAAATATTTCTTCAGGACTCCCATAAACCTCTTGAAGGGAAACATATTATGCAGAAACATAGGACCAAGAATATTGATCTCCTTGACCAGATGAACTAGGAGGTGTGTCATGATATCAAATAAGGATGGAGGAAACACTAACTCAAAGCTGACAAGACATTGAACCACATCATTCTGTAGAGCAGTAAGTTCCAGTGGATTGATTGCCTTCTGAGAAATTGCATTGAGGAATGCACATAGCTTAACGGTGGCCAGACGTACATGTGGAGGTAGAATTCCTCGTAATGCAACTGGAAGCAATTGCGTCATAAGCACAAGGTAGTCATGCGACTTTAAGTTCAGAAATTTCTTCTCGGGCACATTTATTATATCTTTTATATTAGAGGAGAATCCAGATGGGACCTTCATGCTGCTTAAGCATTCAAACATAATTTCTTTCTCTTCATTGCTAAGTGTGTAGCTAGTAGGTCTTAAATATTGGTGTCCGTCATCTGTCTTCTCTGGATGCAGGTTGTCTCGCTCTTCCATGCGCTGCAAGTCTTGTCGTGCTTTAAGTGAATCCTTAGGCTTCCCATATACACCCATAAATCCTAGAAGGTTCACACAAAGATTCTTTGTCAGGTGCATGACGTTGACCGCATTACGGACCTCTAGACTTGCCAATAGGGTAGCTCCCAAAATATTGACTTCTTCTTCCACATGGGTTCATGACCCGCTGCATCTTTTGGAACAGGTTGGCTGCCCTGTCCCTTACCAAAAACTACTTTCACATCCTTAACCATCTCAAATACATCTTCTCCAGTTCTGTTGCGAGGCTTGCATCGGTGGTCTGCCTTACCTTTAAAATGCTTGCCTTTCTTTCTAACTGGGTGATTCATAGAAAGAAATTGATGATATCCAAGGTACACGACCTTTCTGTATTTTTTCAAATATATACTATCAAGGTCATCAAAACAAGTGTGTGCATGCATTATATCCCTTGTTTGACTGCCCTTACGAAAGATTACTTAGAGCAGGCTAATCATTGATTGTCACAAACAACGATTGCTTTCGCAGGTCGAAGTTTTTTCTGTTTGTACTCATCCCACACACGAACACTGTTTCGCTCCATAAAAGTAGGAGTTCTTCAATTAATGGCCTTAGATAGACATCAATGTCATTGCCCGGTTGCCGGGCCTTAGATGAGCACCGGCATCATAATGAACTTTCGCTTCATGCATAACCATGGAGGAAGGTTGCGGATACATAGTGTAACAAGCCAAGTGCTATGACTCTTTGCTCTGCTCACTAAAAGGATTCATACCGTCCGTACTTAAAAGCGAACCTCAAGTTTCTTGCGTCTTACGCAAACTCTAAAAATTCCTGTCTATTGCTCTCCACTTTGGGACCCATCAGCAGGGTGTCTCAACATGTTGTCTACCTTACGGTCTTCTTTGTGCCACCGCAACAACTTTGTATGGTTCTTGTTTCTAAAAAGATGTTTCAGACGAGGTATTATAGGAGCATACCACATAACCTTTGCGGGGATTTTCTTCCTAGGACGTTCTTCCCCCCTCAATATCGCCGGGGGTTATCTCGCTTTGATCTTATACCGTGATGCTTTACATACGGGACATTCATCTAAATTTCGTAGTCCTTGCCACGGTGCAGGGATGCGTCGTTAGGACATGCATGTATCTTCTAGATTTCTAATCCTAAAGGACAGATGACCTGTTTTGCTTAAATGCGTAGTGGTGGGCAATTCATTAGGGTTCGGAAGCATCTTTTTTGGATCTTGAACTGTCCAAATGTCTTATCGGATACACCATTCTGTGCCTTCCATTTCAACAACTCCAGTGTTATACCCAATTTTTTTTGCCCATCTTGGGCGGATGGGTATAGTAATTTCTTGTGATCTTCTAGCATGCGGTCAAACTTTGCTTTCTCTTTTTCACTTTCATATTCTTTCTGTGCATCACGAATAGCATCACCAAGAGCATCACCTTCACGGGGAGCACCTCTCTCTTCTTGACTTCTTCCATTCTTTGTATCATCAAAGCCACCGAATTGAGCAATAAGGTCGTCCGGGCTCAGGTTGTTCTTGTTCTTCTTCACATTCTTCCATCATTATCCCGGTTTCTCCATGCTTGGTCAACAAATATAGTTTGGCATGAAACCCGACTTCAACAAATGTGAGTGAATATTTCTAGAGCTAGAATATCCTTCCAATTCGACACAAGGCACATGGGCAGCGTATGAATCCATCACGCTTGTTTTCCTCGGCCACTCTTAAGAAATAATGCATACCATCAATAAATTCTTTGGAGCGACGATCGGCATTGTACATCCAACCACTTGTCATTTATGCATTGCAACATAAAGTATGATAAGTTTCTAATTTTTACTACAGAAATAAAAGTAACAAATAACCTAAAATTCTCTATTTCTAATTTTTTCTCAACAAGCAAAATTAAAAAAAAACACCAAAGTTCTCTATTTCTCTAAATAATCAAGAAATTTGGTAGGCATACTAGTTATAATTAACTAATTAACCTGGTCGCAAATTGCAAATTAATGTATGATAAGTTTCAAATTTATTATAAAGAAATGAAAGTAATAAATAGCCTAAAATTCTCTATTTCCTCATTTTATAAACAAGCAAAACTAAAAAACACCAAAGTTATTTATTTTTCTAACTAATCATGAAATGTAGCATGCATACTAGTTTAAATTAACTAATAAACCCGATCACAAATTGTAAAATAAAGTATTCTAAGTAACTAACTAACACATAACCTAAAATTCTCCATTCTTATTTTTCCTAAATAAATTTTATATTCATACTTAGTTATAATTAAATAATCCTTTAAATGTATTATTTATACTTAGTTATAATTAACTAATTAACCAAATCACAAATTATAAACTAAAGTATTATCAAATGTTATTTTTTAAAAAACTAATTATAATACCATAAACGATGAAGTGATTGGAGTTTAAAATAATGTAGAAATCAAAAAATAAAAAACCACATGTATAACACCACAAAATAAGATCTATTTGCTGCTAAAAGTTGAGAAGATGAAGTTAGTAGCCTCTAAACAAGAAAATGATGGCGTAGAAGTGACGAAATGAATCAATGGCCGGAGATGTGAGCAAGAACCAAGCAAGAACACATGAAGAACAAAGGAACAAGGTGAGCTCGGGCTCGGCCAGAGGAGGAAGAAGGATTCAAATATTGGGGGGAGGATTTAATCCCGGCTGATAACACATGAGGAACAAAGGAACAAAGTCCAATCTTTAGTCCCAGCTGGAGTCACCCACCGGGACAAAACCTTTAGTCCCGGTTGGGGACACCAACCGGGACTAAAGATTGACATTTAGTCCCGGTTGGTGTTACCAACCTGGACTAAAAGTCTCCACTGCGCATGTCGGACAACGTAGCCATTGGGCAGAGGACTTTTAGTCCCGGTTGGTGTTCCTAACTGGGGCTAAAGGTGTTTTTAGTTCCGGGCGCAATGTTTGCGGGATCTAGTGTTCATTTTGGTCGAGTGACCAAAGGCCTGTTCTGTAGTAGTGAGCCCATCTAATACTGAAGTAATCCCGGAGGCCTAGCCACTAGCACGCTGCCTCCTCACATATGGTATGCC
This sequence comes from Chrysopogon serrulatus, assembly GCA_015844335.1. Lineage (NCBI taxonomy): Eukaryota > Viridiplantae > Streptophyta > Magnoliopsida > Poales > Poaceae > Chrysopogon > Chrysopogon serrulatus. The sequence continues at coordinate 96,463 of JADLZL010006683.1, forward strand.
CGTCATAACACATGGGGTTAACAAGTATAATGAGGCATTGGAAATAAGATTTTTCTCAGATGTCAAATCATAGACAAAGCCATACTATTTATAGCTTAGGTAAGGCCTGGTAAGGCGAACACCCATGGTCTATTTTCTCAACTCAATATCATATTCCTTTTGGCCTCTACACGGCCTCAAGGATATCACTGCAAATAGGTGCACCATTTCGAGGGCAGCAAAAGCACATTTGCTTCCTGGTGCAGAGTAGAAACACACAAGAAAACTCTATGGACTAGTCTGAAACTGGAAAGGGAATAAGTATGATGAGCTGATCGACATAGGAATTCAATGGAGACCAATGACGAGATCTCTAATAATAGGAATGGGATGCATCAGCAATTAAAGATCAAGTTGCTCTGCGACAGCCAGTGCCAGCAGTAACCAATGTGTGCATATTGGGTTTGCTGTAATTCCAAAATTTGGACTGCTTAGTATGGTAGTACGACGTCCAGGGAAAAAAATGGAGAAGATCTGTGGTCTGTTAAGTATGGTATTCGGCTAGAAGACTAGTTCCAAACGTTACATACTTATTCATGTAGCACTAAGCATATATCTTGCATTTCCTCTTGGGCTGCCAATATGGTTGATGGCATGATCTGTTCCATTTCCTATTTGTAGTTTGCCCTGCAATTTGAGTTTGCTTGTTCCGAAAAGGGAAAACATACAATGCTACAATTTTCGTATATGAGGATTTGAGTTCAATAATTAATGACAACAACTATGTTTGTAGGTGTAAACCGCAACAACGTGTAAAGTGCTTAATTTGGTTGAACAACCAAGCAAACCAGTGTGTTCTGTCACCAAGCTGCCAAGGGCATGGTATTTTGTCCTAGCATATTCATCTGTTTCTGCCATGGTTTAGCTTGGCTTGCACATTGGCACGTCTGCCTGAGTTTTTCTCTAAAATGCATCAGAGCTTCCTTTCATTATGTCAGTAAGAAAAAACAAGACAAGAACACAAACACCCTCCCCCTGCACACACACACACACACACACACACACACAATCAACACATGTCACGCTAACATTTTAAATTACAATCTCGCCTGCTAAACATAAAAATGACTGCAAAACTAAACAGCCAGTAAACTCTAAAGCAAAGGTGCCAGTGTAGCCAAGGAAGAGAGGCTCCGTGCACCCGCTGTCTCCCAAAGATGTCATTCCTCACTGGTAACATTAAGAGCCCTTGCGATTCTAGGAGTTGTAGCTATTTTTAACGATAGTTGACTTAGTCAGCTGCTCTTGAAAAATCAAGTTTTAGGGAGTGCGGAATTAACAAACCAACCTCTAGAAACCATCTATTTTCAAATACAGTTGACATAAGCAACCATCCCTGAAAATCAAATTTTTATGTGTGGTTCTTTAAGCCGATCCTCCCTAAAAATCGTTATATTTTTAGTGATGGTTTACTTAATAGAACCACACCTGAAAATGTATTTCTAAGAGGGTTTGTAAGCTACAGTGATCTTAGACCTAGTTGAAAACAGTTTGCTACGTGGACTGTCCTTGAGAAAATAGGAGGCCTATAAAAATAATTTGTTTACTAGTAGTATGGAGATACATTATGTACATTATTACTGCAACCTTTTTGTGGACTTTACAAGATACATTGTGTATATTATTACTGCAACCTTTTTGTGGACTTTAGTGTGGAGATACAAGATACATTATGTATATTATTACTGCAACCTTTTTGTGGACTTTAGTGTGGAGATACAGTGTTTACGCACCTGGTTCCAACATTTAGTAATCTCCTAGTACATTTATCTCTGTAAATATGAAAAATTAATAATTCTATTACCACCAACTTTTATTATTGTCATTTAATATTTAAAGATCTTCCAAATTTTATTGAATTTATAGTGAGGTTAAAACTAGTTTTACAGGTCCTTCATGTGCTCCAGCTAAGTACAACGTGGTCTGCAGTACATAACTCAGCCTCCATATGCAACGTGATGGTAACCAGCCTGATTGCTGGTTGAAACAATGAAAGCGTAAAATCTCAGTTTATGTGCTACACGTATATAACTAGCTGCACTCCCATTGAAGGGGTTGTACGTGAAATCACTTACTTATTGTTGGTTCAACAGAGAATAGTATATATCCAAAACAACGAACGTGTTGCTGAGCCCGAGAATATAGATAGCATGGCAATGCGAATTATTCAATGGCAAACCACAAAAGAACTATAACTAGTGGGGATGCGATACATCAGGAGGTTTTGATCCAGCAGAGGCTTTGAAGATTGAGCCAGAAGACTATCTTGAACGAGCAAGGCCTGTATGGTATTTTGTTTCTGGCTTTCCCAATGCGCATCTTAGTTCGATCTTTCGACATATATAACCAGTGCCATGCATGCAACAAACATTTGTTCCAGGAATGCCAATGTTTTATATAGCTGGTGTTCTTGAGCATATGTGGTATGCTCTAAATTAATTGTAGCTATTTAATTTGGAGTGTCAAACAATGATAACATAAATGTCTGATATAAGACATGCATGTGCCTATAAATAAAGCTACACCAACGTAGGGACAAAAAAAATTATGGATTCCAAGTATTTATGCAGTTAGAAATCAAAGGCCACTACTCTTGAGTCTCCTGCTGGGAATGTGATACGTCAGGAGCTTGAGTCTTATTAGCTATAGAGAGATGAGAGGTGATTGACGGGCATGGGAGGATTTTCTGACCGCTTCCAGACGTCACTTCCCCTCTACTTGATCGAACATTTGTCCTCCCATGTGAACAACCGTCTCCCCCATGGTGCTCAGCAAGATTCCTAGTACAACCCTTCACAAGGGCCCCCTTCACCAGTCAATTCAAAAGTACTGGGCTTCCCTCAGCATGGATAAATTCAAATTTGGGACTGAGCGCTAGCTCAGTTGGCGTGCCTTCCGGTGGTGGAAGCCGCCGGTCCCGTGTTCGAGCGCTGCTCGACACAGGATTTTCCCACCGGGAACAGTAAGTTCCCTATATAATTTCGTTGCCTCTCACGCGTGAAGTCACAAAGGGAATGCGACGCGCCCGTCGCCTACGGAGCCTTGGATGGATCCAGTGATCTCAAGAAGGACGCGGTCTAGTGATCTGAGTGTAGTTGTAGGTTTGCTTGTGTACGAGTGGTGTGAGTGTGGTGTGTGTATGGGTTGAGTTGGTGTGAGTTGTACATGAGCAGATACTACACACTACTATAGAACAGGCCTTTGGTCACTTGGCCAAAATGAACATTAGCTCCCGCAAATATTGCGTCCGGGACTAAAAACACCTTTAGCCCCGGTTGGTAACACCAACCGAGACTAAAAGTCCCCTGCCCAACGGCTACGTTGTCAGACATGCGCAGTGGGGACTTTTAGTCCCAGTTGGTAACACCAACCGGGACTAAAAGCCAATCTTTAGTCCCGGTTGGTGTCCCCAACCGGGACTAAAGGTTTTATCCCGGTGAGTGACCCAGCCGGGACTAAAGATGGCCTTTAGTTCCAGTTGGTGTTAAAGCCCGGGATTAAATCCCCCCATATTTGAATCCTTCTTCCTCCTCCGGCCGAGCCCGAGCTCACCATTGTTCTTTATTCTTCATGTGTTCTTGCTTGGTTCTTGCTCACATCTCCGGCCACTGATTCATTTCGTCACATCTACGCCGTCATTTTCTTGTTTAGAGGTTACTCACTTCATCTTCTCAAGTTTTAGCAGCAGACTTATCTCATTTTGTGGTGTTATACATGTGTTTTTTAATTTTTGATTTCTACACTATTTTAAACTCTAATTACCTCATTGTTTGAATATTTCAATGTAGATAACTATAATTAAGACCCTAAAAATTAGTATACACCATTTATTACTATTATGTCTGCCATATTTTATGGTTTAGTTAGAAAAATACTAAATTTATGGTTTTTTATTATAATTTGTTTTTTAAAAAATTTACATTTAATAATACTTTAGTTTATAATTTGTGATCAGGTTAATTAGTTAATTATAATTAAGTATGAATAATACATTTAAAGGATTATTTAATTATAACTAAGTATGAATATAAAATTTATTTAGGAAAAATAAGAATGGAGAATTTTAGGTTATGTGTTAGTTAGTTACTTATAATACTTTATTTTACAATTTATGATCAGGTTTATTAGTTAATTAAAACTAGTATGCATGACACATTTTATGATTAGTTAGACAAATAAATAACTTTGGTATTTTTTAGTTTTGCTTGTTTAGAAAAAATAAAAATAGAGAATTTTAGGTTATTTGTTAATTTAATTTCTGTATAAAAAAATTAGAAACTTATAATACTTTAATTTGTAATTTATGACTAGGTTAATTAGTTAATTATAACTAGTATGCCTACTAAATTTCTTGATTGTTTAGAGAAATAGAGAACTTTGGTGTTTTTTTAATTTTGCTTGTTTAGAAAAATTAGAAATAGAGAATTTTAGGTTATTTGTCACTTTTATTTCTGTATAAAAAATTAGAAACTTATTATACTTTAATTTGCAATTTGTGACCAGGTTAATTAGTTAATTATAACTAGTATGCCTACCATATTTCATGATTAGTTAGAGAAATAGAGAACTTTGGTTTTTTTTAATTTTGCTTATTTAGAAAATTAGAAATATAGAATTTTATGTTATTTGTTACTTTCATTTCTGTAGAAAAAATAGGAACTTATAATACTTTATGTTGCAATGCAGACAATGACACGTCATTGGATGTACAATGCCGATCGCCGCTCTAAAGAATTCATTGATGGTATGCATTATTTCTTAAGAGTGTCCGAGAAAAACAAGCGGGATGGATTCATACGTTGCCCATGTGCCTTGTGTCAGAATTTGAAGGAATATTCCAGCTCTAGAAATATTCACTCACATTTGTTGAAGTCGGGTTTCATGCCAAACTATATTTGTTGGACCAAGCATAGAGAAACCGGGATAATGATGGAAGAATGTGAAGAAGAACAAGAATAACTGGAGCCTCACGACATTATTGCTCAATTCGGGGGCTTCAATGATACAAAGCAATGGAAGAAGCTGAAGAAGAGGGAGGTGCAGAAGGCACATCTGTTGAAGATGATGCTCTTGGTGATGCCATTCGTGATGCACAGAAAGAATGCGAAAGCGAAAAGAGAAGATAAAGTTTGACCGCATGCTAGAAGATCATAAGAAATTACTATACCCATCCGCCCAAGATGGGCAAAAAAATTAGGTACAACACTAGAGTTGTTGAAATGGAAGACATAGAATGGTGTATCCGATAAGGCATTTGGATAATTACTGAAGATTCAAAAAAAGATGCTTTCGAACCCTAATGAATTGCCCACCACTACGTACGAAGCAAAACAGGTCGTCTGTCCTTTGGGATTATAAATCCAGAAGATACATGCATGTCCTAACGACGCATCCCCGCATCGTAGCAAGGACTACGAGAATTTAGATGAATGCCCCTGTATGTAAAGCATCACGGTATAAGATCAGCCGAGATGACCCCTGGCGATGTTGAGGGGGAAGAACGTCCCAGGAAGAAAATCCCTGCAAAGGTTATGTGGTATGCTCCTATAATACCACGTCTGAAACGTCTTTTTAGAAACAAGGACCATATAAAGTTGTTGCGGTGGCACAAAGAAGACTGTAAGGTAGACAACATGTTGAGACACCCTGCTGATGGGTCCCAGTGGAGAGCAATAGACAGAGAATTTTTAGAGTTTGCAAAAGACGCAAGAAACTTGAGGTTCGCATTAAGTACGGACGGTATGAATCCTTTTGGTGAGCAGAGCAGTAGTCATAGCACTTGGCCTGTTACACTATGTATCTGCAACCTTCCTCTATGGTTATGCATGAAGCGAAAGTTCATTATGATGCCAGTGCTCATCCAAGGCCCGAAGCAACCTAGCAATGACATTGATGTCTATCTAAGGCCATTAATTGAAGAACTACTTTTATGGAGCGAAACAGGTATTCGTGTGTGGGATGAGTACAAACAGGAACACTTCGACCTACGAGCACTGTTGTTTGTGACAATCAATGATTGGCCTACTCTAAGCAATCTTTCAGGGCAGTCAAACAAGGGATATAATGCATGCACACACTATTTTGATGACCTTGATAGTATATATTTGAAAAAAATGCAGAAAGATCGTGTATCTTGGGTATCGTCGATTTCTTTCTATGAATCACCCAGTTAGAAAGAAAGGCAAGCATTTTAAAGGTAAGGCAGACCACCAATGCAAGTCTCACAACAGAACTGGAGAAGATGTATTTAAGATGGTTAAGGATGTGAAAGTAGTTTTTGGTAAGGGACAGGGCAGCCAACCAGTCCCAAAAGATACAGCGGGTCATGCACCCATATGGAAGAAGAAGTCAATATTTTAGGAGCTATCCTATTGGCAAGTCCTAGAGGCCCGGAATGCGATTGACATCATGCACCTGACAAAGAATCTTTGTGTGAACCTTCTAGGATTCATGGGTGTGTATGGGAAGCCTAAGGATTCACTTAAAGCACGATAAGACTTGCAGCGCATGGAAGAGTGAGACAACTTGCATCCAGAGAAGACAGATGATGGAAGCCAATATTTAAGACCTGCTAGCTACACTTCTAGCAATGAAGAGAAAGAAATCATGTTTGAATGCTTAAGCAGCATTAAGGTCCCATCTAGATTTTCCTCTAATATAAAAGGTATAATAAATGTGCCCGAGAAGAAATTTCTGAACTTAAAGTCGCACGATTACCATATGCTTATGACGCAATTGCTTCCAGTTGTATTAAGAGGAATTCTACCTCCACATGTACGTCTGGCCACCGTAAAGCTATGTGCATTCCTCAATGCAATTTCTCAGAAGGCAATCAATCCACTAGAACTTGCTGCTCTACAGAATGATGTGGTTCAATGTCTTGTCAGCATTGAATTAGTGTTTCCTCCATCCTTCTGTGATATCATGACACACCTCCTAGTTCATCTGGTCAAGGAGATCAATATTCTTAGTCTTGTGTTTCTACATAATATGTTTCCCTTTGAGAGGTTTATGGGAGTCCTGAAGAAATATGTTCACCAGCGTAGTCGGCCAGAAGGAAGCATCGCAGAGGGCTATGGGACAGAGGAGGTCATTGAGTTCTGTGTTGAATTCATTCCTGAACTTGACCCAATTGGTGTTCCTAAATCGCGACACGAGGGAAGACTGAGTGGAAAGGGAACAATAGGAAAGAAGACATACATCGATATGGGGGACAATTATTTCAATAGAGCACACTACACAGTTCTTCAAAACTCATCCGTGGTGGAGCCGTATGTCAGGAAACATAAGGAGTTTCTATGATCCAAGTTCCCAGAGAAGAATAAGGCTTGGCTTATGCGTCAGCGCATGGACACTTTCAGTGATTGGTTACGAAAAGAATGTCAGGGTAATGACCAGATTGATGAGAAACTATATTTGTTGGCTAGGCAACCATCATGGCATATCCTCACGTACAAAGGGTACAAGATAAATGGAAATACATTTTACACCCTAGGCCAAGATAAAAAAAGTACGAACCAAAATAGTGGGGTTCGCGTAGACGCCACCGACCCGAATGGAAACAGACAAACATATTATGGCCGCATAGAAGAGATTTAGGAACTAGACTACGCACCTTATTTTAAAGTCCCTTTGTTCGGGTCAAGAATCTTTGGAGGCGGGGTAACAGTTGACAAAGACTATGGAATGACAATAGTGGACCTCAACAATGTTGGTTACAAAGGTGAACCATTCGTCCTTGCTGCTGATGTGAATTAGGTGTTCTTTGTGAAAGATATGTCTACAAAACAAAAGAGAGGGAAAAATGACAACAAATCAACGAATGAGCCAAAATGCCATATAGTTCTCTCAGGGAAAAGAAACATTATGTGAATTGATGACAAGTCAGATATTTCAAAAGATTATAAAAGGGATGACCGAATCACGCCTTTCAATATGACCAAAGATCCGAGCATCATGATAAATGCTGAGGACACTCCATGGTTACGTCAAGATCATGACCAAGGAACATACGTCAAAAAGAAGATCACTACTGTGCCCGCCTGATAAATAGAGTGTATTAGAGTATATGTATGTGACACTTGTAACGTCAGATGTTTGTATTAGTTTTTTTATTTTATATCATTTCAAATAATAAAATGACTTAAAGTATTTGTTGCTAAGCATGTGTATAGTAAGAACTTATGGGAGACCAATTTGGCATTAGAAAAAGTAATGTAAAAATAAATTTCCTATTGAAAATAACTACTTTAAAGTATTTTTATTAAGTCAGACATTTTTGCATTAACAAAATACTAATTATTTTTAATATTTATGCTTGCTATTATAAGGGATGAAAAGATTTTATGTTCCTAATTTTTTTAAATAAGTAATTATACAAAAGAAAATAGAACTGTTATTTTTTAAGAAATTAATACCCATTCTTTTATTTACTATGCATTTAATAAAAATAATCTATTTAGAAATAGCATAGATAAACAAAATTAATCTAATGTAAAGAGCCGGGTTGAAAAAATAATTCGATTTAATGGTGAATATCACGTATATCACGATTTTGAAGTTAAATAGTGAGACATGAAAAAAATTTACATTAAAATAATACAAAAAAATATTTCCTATTGAAAACAACTACTTTAAAGTTTTTTAACTAAGTCAAATATTTTTGCATTAACAAAATACTAATTATTTTTTATATTTATGTTTAAAATTATAAGGTGAGAAAATAATTTATGTTCAAAAAATTTCTACAGTGCAATTAGGCAAAATGAAATGCAACTGTTATTTTTTAAAAAAATTATACCTAGTATTTAATTTACTAGACAATAAACAAGATTTAACATATTTATTATAGGTTATTAAAAAGAAAAAACAAAAGGTAACTGCCAGTATTTTCGAGATTTAGGGCAGAACCTTTAGTCCCGGTTCTTAAAACCAACCGAGACTAAAGATACCTTTAGTCCATTTGTCAATACCAAGGGACTAAAAATACCTTTAGTCCCGGCTCTCAACATCAACCGGGACTAAAGGTGGCACCTTTAGTCCCGGGCCCGGCCACCAACCGGGACTAAAGGTGTTTTAGTCCCGGTGCAAGCTACCAACCGGAACTAAAAGTCTCGCACGTACTTAAAGGACAAGACGCCCTTGTTCTTCCTCTAGCCACCGGATTGACGTCGCCGCCGCCGCTGGCGTCCTCGAGCTAACGCTAGCCGCCGCCGTCGCCGTCCCCGCCGTTGACCTCGCCGTCCCGAGAGCCCCGCCGCGCCGCTCCGTCCTCCACTCCCGTCGACCCGGCCATCTCCATCACGCATAACGCCCGTCCTCGAGCCCGTCCCGCCGCTCCCTCCTCCACACCGGGCGTCGACCCGGCCATCTCCATCACGTACAACGCCGTCCTCGGAAAGGCGCGGCGCCGGCCGCCTCCTCGCCCGTCCGTCGAGCAGCGCGCGTCCGCGTCCTCGCGGGTCCGCTTTTCGAAGCCGCGCGCCGCCGCCACGTCCTCGGCTCGTCGGCCCGCCCTCGAGCCGTGCCGGCCACGGGCGCCCTCGGCTCGTCCCTCTTCTTCTTCTCGGCCAGGCGGAGCGGCGCATCGCCGCTTCTTCTCCGGCGAGCTATAGGAGCCGCGCCGCCTACTGCGTCGTCGTCTTCTCCGGCCCAGCGCCGCCGCGTTCTTCTCTCCCAGTGCACGCCCAGCAGGCCAGCAGGGAAGCCCGCGCCTTCTTCTCCGGCGAGAGCGCTTGGCCGTGAGCGCCACGCCGAAAGTGAGGACATAATGCTTTGTTGTGTATTGTGTGCGTCGGCCATCGAGTCGATCGCGTTTGTGCTGTGCGCGTCGGCCATTGAGCCGAGGGTTTGTGTTGTGCGCGTCGGCCATCGAGCCGAGGACGATGCATGTATGTGTGTTGTGGCTAGCCATCGAGCCGAGGACGATGCTTTGTTGTGTGTTGTGCGCGTCGTTTTATTTGAAACCCTAACGACGTTCTAACGACCGAACGAACGAAGATACGCCCTAGCGACGTCCTAGCGACGATCGGACGAACAAAGGCACGACCAAGCGTTGACCGGACGAACAAAGGCACGACCTAGCGACGACCGGACGAACCAAGGCACGACCTAGCCATGACCTAATACGACCTAGCGACGAACCAAGGCACGACCTAACGACGAACCAAGACACGACCTAGTGACGACCTAGCGACGACCCAATAACTTATAATATAATTAACTTTATTAATGGTAGCTTATAATATAATTATGTTTATTAGTAACTTTGACATCGGATTACAAGTATAACTAATAATGTAATTAACTTTACGCATTCCTAATTACTAGCGGCGACGATCGGACAACCTAACGACTTTATTAATAACTTTATTATGTAATATATTAATAAAATCTTGTAATATTAATGGTACTTCTTAATAAAGTCTTCTAATATTTAATGTCTAGTAACTTCATTATGTCATGTGATAGTAACTTCATTATGTCTAGTAACTTCATTATGTCATGTAATATCTAAGGTTTTGCAATATTGTAATATTTTAATATAATGTCAAGTAACTTCATTAATAAAAGTAATGTCATGTGAAACCTATTCGAAACCCTATTTTATTATAGGTTATTAAAAAGAAAAAACATACACTTAGTGTATGGATACGCTAAGTGTATATTTCCTTATGTGCAATATAGCATGTCACTTATGTTTCCACTGCCTCCATATATTTGCTAAGTGTATATTTTTCTTTTATCTTGTGGCGCTACATGACAAATTGAATTCTAACATCTTTCACATATATTTGCAGAAATGGCCGATCTGATTGATAACATGGATGATGCAATGATGGACCTAATCAACGGTGGCGGCAATAAAATCCCCAAGATAAAAAAGAAAAATAGCGCCGCCCAGCGTTCTTCTCCCGCCGATTACGCGCCCGATGGGCCAGCGGGAAGCCGCGCCTTCTTCTCCGGCGAGCACGCGCTTGACGGTGAGCGCCGCCACGCCTTGGCGAGGACATAATGCTTTGTTGTGTGTTGTGTGCGCGTCGGCCATCGAGTTGATCGCGTTTGTGTTGTGCTTGGCGTCGGCCATTGAGCCGAGGGTTTGTGTTGTCTTGGCGTCGGCCATCGAGCCGGGGCGATGCATGTATGTGTGTTGTGGCTAGCCATCGAGCCGGGGACGATGCTTTGTTGTGTGTTGTCTTGGCGTCGTTTTATTTGAAACACTAACGGCGTTCTAACGACCGAGCGAGCGAAGATACGACCTAGCGGCGTCCTAGCGACGATCCCGGACGAACAAAGGCACGACCAAGCGTTGGCCCGGACAAACAAAGGCACGACCTAGCGACGGCCCGGACGAACCAAGGCACGACCTAGCCATGACCTAATCACGACCTAGCGGCGAACCAAGGCACGACCTAACGGCGAACCAAGACACGACCTAGTGACGACCTAGCGACGACCCAATAACTTATAATATAATTAACTTTATTAATGGTAGCTTATAATATAATTATGTTTATTAGTAACTTTGACATCGGATTACAAGTATAACTAATAATATAATTAACTTTCTGCATTCCTAATTACTAGCGGCGACGACCGGACGACCTAACAACTTTATTAGTAACTTTATTATGTAATATATTAATAAAATCTTGTAATATTAATGGTACTTCTTAATAAAGTCTTCTAATATTTAATGTCTAGTAACTTCATTATGTCATGTGATAGTAACTTCATTATGTCATGTAACTTCATTATGTCATGTAATATCTAAGGTTTTGCAATATTGTAATATTTTAATATAATGTCAAGTAACTTCATTAATAAAAGTAATGTCATGTGAAACCTATTCGAAACCCTATTTTATTATAGGTTATTAAAAGAAAAAAACATACACTTAGTGTATGGATACGCTAAGTGTATATTTCCTTATGTGCAATATAGCATGTCACTTATGTTTCCACTTTGCCTCCATATATTTGCTAAGTGTATATTTTTTTTTTTATCTTGTGGCGCTACATGACAAATTGAATTCTAACATCTTTCACATATATTTGCAGAAATGGCCGATCCGATTGATAACATGGATGATGCAATGATGGACCTAATCAACAGCGGCGGCAATAAAATCCCCAAGTCCAAGGTGATGACAATGAACAAATAGATGATGGAAGTCAGTACTTCGCTGATTATGAAGAACTTGTGGGAGACAATCCTGATGAGGTCTATTCCTAATCTAGTATATATGTATATACATGAAATTAAAATGAATGGCTTTTGTATTAATATATTTACACTTGTTTGCATAGCCCTCTGGATCGGCGACAGCATCCGGGAGTAGTAGAAAAGTGCGAGGCCCGAAGAAGCCGTTGGAGGGTCGGTACATTCTGTCGAGAATTTGATGAGGGTACAGGCCAAGTACTTGCGGTAAATTCAGAGAAATTTGTTGCGCACTATGGGTACCTTGTAAGGGACAGGCTCCTGATCAGTGCTCGAGAATGGAGGCAAAGGAAAGATGACCCTAATATTAGTTTGTCTCGGATCGTGACAAGGAATTGCTTTGGCCAGATATCCTTCAACATTTCACGCTCGATACACAGGATGAAGCTTTGAAGGAGAAGGTTCAAATCTAGGCTATGCAGAAGATGGCCAAATAATTTCAGGCTTGGAAGAAGAAACTCCACAAGACTTTTGTTGCACATAACCGAATACTGGATTTCACCAACAAGGCCTACGTCCAGTTGAGGCCTTTTTAGGATGAGTTCGTACGGTTCAAGAACTCAGATGAGGGTCAGGCACGGATGATCCGTAATCAGGAAAATGCTAGACACAAGCAATACCACCATCACTTGGGTTCAGGTGGCTACCGGACTGCTATTCCTAAGTGGCAGAAGCTGGAACAGGAGATTGTTGACAAGGGGATCATACCAGAATCACTGCACTGGCCTGAGCGTGCCAAGTATTGGTTCTTCGGTCATGGGGGAACCCTAAACCTAGAGACCGGAAAGGTAGTGTACGGAGAAAAGCTGCAGAGGGTGGGACAGAGAATGGCCTATGCCTGAGGATTAGTTGAAAGTGGCGCCTGATAGCCAAATAGAGAGAAGGATGAGCTGACATACGCCCTGGAGACTGCTGAACACGGTGGACGAACAAGAGGCTATGGGGAGATATCATGGGAGCATGGATTCCCTAAAGATAGACCCACTTATAGAAGCCGCCAAAGAAAGAAGGAAGAGGAGGCAGAGCGGTTGCGTAGGTTGGAGGCAATGGTGATGGAGTCACGCGAAGCGGCTCGTGAAGCGATAGCACGAGAGAAAGCGCTAGAAGATAGAATGAATGAGGAAATCAAAAGGCAAGTGCAGGAAGCAGTAAGTTCTATACAAAGGCAAACTGCATCAGAGCCAAGAGTCTATATTAGCCCCCCGGTCAGTTGAAAAGCAGTTGCGCTTCCACGGAGGTGCCAACTATTCAAGACAACGTGGGGCTGCGCTTTCTGATGGATGACGTCACTGAAGCTAAGACAACTTGTGAGCAGCACATTCCACAGGGGGCTACCACAGTCATGGTTGCTGTCGGTGTTGTAACTCCTATCGACCCTACGAAGACACCAAGAATCCATGGGGCGATAGTTCCAGCTAGATATGCTAGTGTCTCGGTGGATAGAGTTGTCAAAGGCTTCGAAAATGTGCAGCTTGAGATAGAAGGAGGTGATAGAGAGAAGACTCTAGGACAAGCAGAGAAGGCTTTTATTTGTTGGCGCAAGGGCTACATCATTATTCCTGGGGCATCACCTAGTAGTCCACCACCACCTCCTCGTCATAAACCTAACCCTAGGTGTGGATGAAACTTGACGATACATTTATTCATTAACTTTATTTTGCATTCCCTTAGTTAGCGGTTTACTCATATACCTCTTTGGTTTCACGGGTGGTCACCAACATGTCATAGTGCTGCGGGTGATGATGAGGCAGTGCAAGACATGGCTGCATCGCCTCGGGCTACAACGCCGCCTCCTCGGGCTCCAACGCCACTACCTCGGGCTCTAACACCACCACCTCGGGCTCCAACCCCGCCTCCTCGGGCTCCAACACCGACACCAGCTGCCCCTTCGCCTCCACGTCGGGCTCCAACCCCCCACCGGCCGCCCCTTCGCGTCCACACGTGGCTCCAGCGCCACAACCGGTGGACCCACCATTGAAGAAGAGGCCGGCCACACAATCAAAAGTGTCAGCCGCCACGCCGCTAAAGAAGAAAGCCTTCGAAAAGAAACAACCTATCATTCCTAAGAAGCTGTCCTATGAGAAGACTGCTGCAGAAATAGAGGCTTCAGTAAAGTCAGATGTGGACAGTTTCTTTAAGAAACTTAAGGATGAAAGAGAATCCAAACGAAACCCTGAGAAGCCATACCTCTTACTACGGCCAGAAGATCTACGGCAGAGGGTTCAAGCTCAACATACAAAAAGAGGCGTCAAGCTCAGAAAGAATCATCATTTTTATCGGACTATGATCGCACTCTAAGCAAATCCATAGAAGAAGGGAATAAGAAAGAGAAAAGAGCACGCAAGGGTGTAGCACAGCTCAGGGAACAATCAAAGCAATCAGTGCCCCCGCTAGTCATTAGGAATGAATATGGTTCAAACATCGACGTGCTAGACCAACAGATACCTCCAGATTTGAACTATGAGGATCTGGATAATTTTTTTGTGGACACTGGTCTTAGCTTAGCCCAAATGATAGCTGGGGCAGCAATTGAAAGTGCAAAAGAAATTTATCATTGGCAGAAGACATATGAATATGGCAAGAGTCTATTCAACCCTGTGGCCCTCGGCAAACTTGGCACATAAATGTACTTGCTAAACCAGTGGTATCTCGCAGCGTGTGGCAGAAGAGCAGATGACTATATTTGCGTTCGAATTAGAAACCATCATTACTTTCTTGGTGATGATGTTATTTATGTTTAATTTAATGAGCTACACTAGCTATGCCACATAGACGCTCTGGACAAAGCTCTAATCAGTTATACGTCTATGAGTGATTCTTTCTTTTAATAATGTCACTGTAACTTATCATGTATATGTATAACTGATTATAGAAACCGGCTATATATATGCAGAAACATGGGACCTCAGAGTTAGAAATGACAAGGAGATTGGATTTATTGATCCTTATGTTGTATTCAAAGACCCCAAGACTCCGTATGTCTTATGGAGAGTTCAAATGGAGAGAAATCTACGGAGGTACTTGATCGATCAAAAGGATAAAAGATATATACTCTTTCCCTATAACTTTAAGTAAGTATCGTTATCGTGTGTACATTTTATTAAACCAATTAATTAGATTAGTATGAAGATATATAATTATTTTGCCTACACATAAATGCAGCTATCATTGGATACTAATTGTGATTGATCTCTGGCAATATTATTTGGTAATCTATGACTCGTTGAGAAAACCATAAGAAGATTACCAAGAAATGATAGATATTATCCAGGGGTAACTTAGACCGCTAAATATTAATTTTAGCTCTTTAACTCGGTAATAGATAATTAATAATGATCGTTTTATTGCTAGAGTTTGGGCTGGGTTCGTGATGCGAAACCCCATCCAGATTTGAAAGCGCCACTTTCAAAGCCTATTCTACTTCAGTGGATTCTACGGCTGCCAATAGGGTAAAAATTTGTGTGGCTACTATGTCTTCGAATTTCGACGGTCTATGAAAAAAGAACAAATCTTGAGCACGCAAAAAGTATGTAACATGTATATATAATAAGTTCATTTCATTTATTTATTGCTATTTAATAAATCTTATTCATACCTCTAACTTTTTTCTTTAATGTCTACTAAAGGAGGCGTGGTTGAGGCAGAAGGTGTTGGATGAAGTCCGCCTAAAAGGAATTCAGGGAGACAATCGTAGGGTTTCTTAACGACCAAGTCTTGAATCCCACCGGTGAGTACTACTTCAACCCCGACGAGCCAACGAAACCAAACCAAGATGATCATTTGTACGACACTTGAGTGGCGGAGAACAATTAAGTTATAAATACTTTATTCGTGATGGATATATGTAAATATTATATTATGGACCTATAGACATGTATAATATATAAATAGTGTTATATAGTATATTTATATGTAATGCTCTAAATTATATAAATTATAGGTCTTGGCGTCTACATAAACAAGCAAAGCGAACAATACGCATTCGAAATTAATAATAATATAATTGTAAACCCAAAATAGAAAACTAAAAGAAAAAGAAAAGAAAAAAGAAAAACTCTTTAGTCGGTTGGTAACACCAACCGGGACTAAAAGGGGAGGCTAGGTGGCGCACCCTGGCACACCCTTTAGTCCCGGTTGGTGTTACTAACCGGGACTAAAGGTGGACCTTTAGTCCCAGGCCGCGGAACCGGGACTAAAGGTGGGACATTTAGTCCCGAAACCTTAGTCCCGGCTCCGCAGCCGGAACTAAAAGCCGTTTAGGCCCGGGACTACAGCCCTTCCCTGTAGTAGTGACAGCTGTACCCAGACGAGAGGCCTCAAAAAAAAAAATTCAAATTCAATTTTGCACCTCCGGACTTCTCTCCTAGCTAGCTAGCCAGTGCGGCAACCTCACATCGGTCATGCAGCCAGTGCAGTGGCCTCAAGCTCTCTAACAGCAGCTATAGTTAACAAGGCCTTTTTGGTGTAAATTGCCTCAAGCTTAGTTACTGGAAGTTTAATTAATCAAGTTTGTTCTTGCAAATTCTCTGTGTTGAACAGATATGCTAGTAATTCATTGAAATTGCATGGCCGTCTATATTTCAGATGCACGCCACTTCAGGTTGTTCTCAAACTTCAAAGAATATAGTACATGTATCTTCTCTTTTGGTCCTACTGAAAAAACAGAGTTAAAAAGTTCATTATATTGGGACATCTCAATACCATGGGAGTGGCACTTTCACCTAGAGAATGTTATTTAACATGTGTTTTAATTACCTCTCCTAAAATAGTTCACTAATTTGCAAGCACAACAATAAAAATCTATTTTTTCATTTTTAAGAATTTTTGTGAACATGCTGAGATTATCGAAGTCCTATAGTTCTATCTTGCTTTGTGTGAATTTTGCACTACTACAGAATAGGCCTTTGGTCACTTGGGCAAAATGAGCAATAGCTCCTGAAAAAATAGCGCCCGGGACTAAAAACACCTTTAGTCCCGGTTGGTAACACCAACCGGGACTAAAAGTCCCTAGCCCAACGTCTATGGTGTCAGGCATTTGTAGGGGGGACTTTTAGTCCCGGTTGGTGTTACCAACTAGGACTAAAGGGCCATCTTTAGTCCCGGTTGGTAACACCAACTGAGACTAAAGGTTTTGTCCCGGTCTGTGACACCAGCCGGGACTAAAGATGGGACTTTAGTCCCGGTTGTTGTTAGGGACCGGGATTAAATCTTTCCCCCCTATATTTAAATCCTTCTTCCTCCCCTGGCCGAGCTGCCCGAGCTCACTCTTCTTCTTTGTTCTTCATGTTCTTCATGTGTTCTTGTTTGATTTGTGCTCACATCTCCAGCTATTGATTCATTTCGTCACTTCTATGCCGTCATTTACTTGTTTAGAGGTTACTAACTTCATCTTCTCAAGTTTTAGCAACAGCTTATCTCATTTTGTGGTGTTATATAACTAATGCCCTTGTGCCTTGTCAAAAAATAAAAACTAATGCTCTTGTGTTTACAAAATTAATGTGAATTTTCTTGCATCTAGTACAACAAAACACATGTGAGATCACACGAAAGGGAAAGGCGGGTCATCTTTCGGTCTGTCTTTCAAAAATTCCGAAAGTTTGGAGCGCAGCGAGGCGGGAAGTGAAAACATTCAAGTCACCCGCCTCCTCCCGAAATCACTTATTTTATGGTTCAGTTAGAAAAATACTAAATTTATGGTTTTTTATTATAATTAGTTTTTAAAAAATTAATATTTGATAATACTTTAGTTTATAATTTATGATCTGGTTAATTAGTTAATTATAACTAAGTATAAATAATACATTTGAAGGATTATTTAATTATAACTAAGTATTAATATAAAATTTGTTTAGGAAAAATAAGAATGGAGAATTTTAGGTTATGTGTGTGTTAGTTACTTATAATACTTTATTTGCAGCGAACTCCGTATTCCCTCAACATCCAACTCCGTACTAGTATCTTTGTATATTTCGTCAGATTATCAACAAAGCATGCCATCATCCGTCAGATCATGATGCCTTGGCACCGTCAAAACTCGAAGTCAGATTATGGCCGTCGCATCACATGGATCAGCAAAAGCATCCAAAGTTGGATGCCTCATCATGCCGTCGCATCGCATGATCGCATGTTTCCATCCAAACTTTCTCACGTCCTCTCTCATCTTGCTAAATGGTTGGCCCCGTCTCTAGGCCGTGTTTTTAGTTGGTAAAAAAATTTATATGTTACATCGGATATTCTATAGAACGTCGAAAGTGATTTTTTGAATAGAATAAAAAATTAAATTACATAACTTGCAAAAGAACACCTTTAGTCCCGTGGTCGTGACACCGGTAGGGACTAAAGATGGGGCTTTAGTCGGTTGTTGTTAGGGACGGGATTAAATCTTTCCCCCCATATTTGAATCCTTCTTGATTATTTAGAGAAATATAGAACTTTGGTGTTTTTTAATTTTGCTTGTTTAAAAAAATTAGAAATAGAGAATTTTAGGTTATTTGTTACTTTTATTTCTGTAGTAAAAATTAGAAACTTATCATACTTTATGTGGCAATGCAGACAATGTCATGTTATTGGATGTACAATGCCGATCACGGCTCCAAAAGAATTCATTGATGGTGTGCATTATTTCTTAAGAGTGGCGAGAAAAACAAGTGGGATGGATTCATACGTTGCCCATGTGCCTTGTATCAGAATTTGAAGAATTCTAGCTCTAGAAATATTCACTCACATTTGTTGAAGTCAGGTTTCATGCAAAACTATATTTGTTGGACCAAGCATGGAGAAACCGGGATAATGATGGAAGAATATGAACAAGAACAAGAACAACTGGAGCCTGACGATATTATTACTCAATTCGGTGGCTTCGATGATACAGCAATGGGAGAAGCTGAAGAAGAGGGAGGTGCAGAAGATGATGCTCTTGGTGATGCCATTCTTGATGCACAGAAAGAATACAAAAGTGAAAAAAAGAAGGCAAAGTTTGACCGCATGCTAGAAGATCACAAGAAATTACTATACCCATCCGTCCAAGATGGGCAAAAAAAATTGGGTACAACATTGGAGTTGTTGAAATAGAAGGCACAGAATGGTGTATCCGATAAGGCATTTGAATAATTACTGAAGATCTAAAAAAGATGCTTCTAAACCCTAATGAATTGCCCACCACTATATACGAAGCAAAACAGGTCGTCTGTCCTTTGGGATTAGAAATCCAGAAGATACATGCATGTCCTAACGACTACATCCTGTACCGTGGCAAGGACTACGAGAATTTAGATGAATACCCCGTATGTAAAGCATCACGGTATAAGATTAGGCGAGATGACCCTGGCAATGTTGAGGGGGAAGAACGTCCCAGGAAGAAAATCCCTGCAAAGGTTATGTGGTATGCTCCTATAATACCGCGTTTGAAATATCTTTTCAGAAACAAGGACTATGCAAAGTTATTGCGGTGGCACAAAGAAGACCGTAAGGTAGACAATATGTTGAGATACCTTGCTGATGGGTCCCAGTGGAGAGCAATAGACAGGGAATTTCTAGAGTTTGCAAAAGACGCAAGAAACTTGAGGTTCGCTTTAAGTACGGACGGTATGAATCCTTTTGGTGAGCAGAGCAGTAGTCATAGTACTTGGCCTGTTACACTATGTATCTATAACCTTCCTCCATGGTTATACATGAAGCGAAAGTTCATTATGATGCCGGTGCTCATCCAAGGCTCGAAGCAACCGGGCAATGACATTGATGTCTATTTAAGGCCATTAATTGAAGAACTCCTACTTTTATGGAGCGAAACAGGTGTTCGTATGTGGGATGAGTACAAACAGGAACACTTTGACCTGCGAGCACTGTTGTTTGTGACAATCAATGATTGGCCTACTCAAAGTAATCTTTTAGGGCAGTCAAACAAGGGATATAATGCATGCACACATTGTTTTGATGACCTTGATAGTATATATTTGAAAAAATACGAAAAGGTCATGTACCTTGGGTATCGTCGATTTCTTTCTATGAATCACCTAGTTAGAAAGAAAGGCAAGCATTTTAAAGGTAAGGCAGACCACCGATGCAAGCCTCGCAACAGAACTGGAGAAGATGTATTTGAGATGGTTAAGGATGTGAAAGTAGTTTTTGGAAAGGGACAGGGCAGCCAACCAGTTTCAAAAGATGCAGCGGGTCATGCACCCATGTGGAAGAAGAAGTCAATATTTTAGGAGCTACCCTATTGGCAAGTCCTAGAGGTCTGGAATGCGATTGACGTGATGCACCTGACAAAGAATCTTTGTGTGAACCTTCTAGGATTCATGGGTGTGTATGGGAAGCCTAAGGATTCACTTGAAGGACGACAAGACTTGCAGCGCATGGAAGAGCGAGACAACCTGCATCCAGAAAAGACAGATCATGGACGCCAATATTTAAGACCTGCTAGCTACACTCTTAGCAATGAAGAGAAAGAAATCATGTTTGAATGCTTAAGCAGCATTAAGGTCCCATCTGGATTCTTCTCTAATATAAAAGGTATAATAAATGTGCCCGAGAAGAAATTTCTGAACTTAAAGTCGCATAACTGCCAAGTGCTTATGACGCAATTGCTTCCAGTTGCATTAAGAGGAATTCTACCTTCACATGTACGTCTGGCCACCGTAAAGCTATGTGCATTCCTCAATGCAATTTCTCAGAAGGCAATCGATCCACTGGAACTTGCTGCTCTACAGAATGATGTGGTTCAATGTCTTGTCAGCTTTAAATTAGTGTTTCCTCCATCCTTCTTTGATATCATGACACACGTCCTAGTTCATCTGGTCAAGGAGATTAATATTCTTGGTCCTGTGTTGCTACATAATATGTTTCCCTTCGAGAGGTTTATGGGAGTCCTGAAGAAATATGTTCACCAGCGTAGTCGGCCAGAAGGAAGCATCGCAGAGGGCTATGGGACAGAGGAGGTCATTGAGTTCTGTGTTGAATTCATTCCTGAACTTGACCCAATTGGTGTTCCTGAATCGCGACACGAGGGAAGACTGAGTGGAAAGGGAACAATAGGAAAGAAGACATACATCGGTACGGGGGACGATTATTTCAATAAAGCACACTACAAAGTTCTTCAAAACTCATCCGTGGTGGAGCCGTATGTCAGGAAACACAAGGACTTTCTACGATCCCAGTTCCCGAGAGAAGAATGAAGCTTGGCTTATGCGTCAAGACATGGACACTTTCGGTGATTGGTTAGTTTAAAAAGAATGTTAGGGTAATGACCAGATTGATGAGCAACTATATTTGTTGGCTAGGCAACCATCACGGCACATCCTCATGTACAAAGGGTACGAGATAAATGGAAATATATTTTACACCCTATGCCAAGATAAAAAAAGCACGAACCAAAATAGTGGGGTTCGCGTAGACGCCACCAAACCCGAATGGAAACGGTGGGGTTCGCGTGAGACGCCACCGACCCGAATGGAAACAGATAAACATATTATGACCGCATAGAGGAGATTTGGGAACTAGACTACGCACCTAATTTTAAAGTCCCGTTGTTCCGGTGCCAATGGGTCAAGAATACCGGAGGCGGGGTAACAAATTGACAAAGACTATGGAATGACAATGTGGACCTCAACAATGTTGGTTATAAAGGTGAACCATTCGTCCTTGCTGCTGATGTGAATCAGGTGTTTTATGTGAAAGACATGTCTACAAAATAAAAGAGAGGAAAAAATGACAACAAATCAACGAATGAGCCAAAAACGCCATATAGTTCTCTCAGGGAAAAGAAACATTGTGGGAATTGAGGACAAGTCGATATTTTGAGGAAGATTATGAAAGGGATGACCGAATCACGCCTTTCAATATGACCAAAGATCCGAGCATCCTGATAAATGCTGAGGACACTCCATGGTTACGTCAAGATCATGACCAAGGAACATACGTCAAAAAGAAGATCACTACTGTGCCCGCTTAAAAACTAGTAATGTTTAATAAATAGTGTGTATTAATTAGAGATATTTTGTTGACACTGTGTGTATCGAGAGATTAGTTGTGTGATAATTATTAATTACTTGAGATGTTTGTATCATGTTTTCTTTTCCTCCATCGTTTAAAATGAAATTTCTTTAGGATGAAAGGTTACATCGAAATGACTTGAATTTTTAAGCAAGTGGACCCTAATAACAAGATTGAGATCAATCGGGTACTCGATGAATAAAAAATATTTGCCTTCCAATACAAATCCTATCCAAAAGCAACAATTTTAGAATTATTAATTGATCAATATATTTTTGCATTAACAAAATAGTAATTATTATTTACATTTGCCATCACTATTGTAAAGTGTATGTGTATGTGTATTGGAAGGCAAATATTTAAATAAAAAACAAATGTAATTATTATTTACATTTGCAATCACTATTGGAAGGCAACAATTTTAGAATTATGCGTATGTGACAATTTGGCATTAGATAAAAAATCTTTAAAAAATAATCCGATGTAATGGTGACCCTCACGTATATCATGATTTTAGAGATAAATGATGATAAATGAACAAATTTTACATTTAAATAATGCACAAACAAATTTTCATGTCAAAAACACGAACTTTAAGATATTTAAATAAAGTAAAATATTTTTGCATTAACAAAATACTAATTATTTTTTATATATAACTTTGCTATTATAAGGAATGGAAAGATTTTATGTTCCCAAATTTATTATGAAAGCAATTAGACAAAAGAAAATGGAAGTGTTATTTTTGAACAAATTAATACATATTCTTTTTATTTACTATGCAATTAACAAAATTAATCTAATTATTATAAGCAAAAATAAAGAAGAAACCCTAATGCAAACTGCCGGTGAAATAGACCTTTAGTCGGTTTGTAAACAAAGACCGGGACTAAAAGGAGACCTTTAGTCCCGGTTTGTAACACGCACCAGGGACTAAAGGTAAGACCTTTAGTCCCGGTGCGTGTTACAAATCGGGACTAAAGGACCTTTAGTCGAGTGCTCAATACAAACCGGGGCTAAAGGTGTGTATGGGTATTTAAGCCGTGTCTTCTTCTTCCTGTTTCTAGATCGACGTCTTCTTCCTTCCGCCGCCCGATCCACCGCCGCGCACCGTCGCGCCAAGACGCCGACGACCTCCTCCTCCACGAGCCGCCGCCACCGGCCTACTCCTCCCCGAGCCTCGTGCTGTTGTCTACCATTAAGCGCGCCGCCGTCCCGAGCCTCGCCGTCGGCTTGAGGGAGGGTGTGCCGCCACCGCCCCGGCCCTGGGCTCCTCCTCCCGGGCCACCACCGCAGGCCGCCTCTCCTTCTTCCGGTGGCGGGGAGCAGCGCCGCTGCGCCTTCTCTCCGGCGGATCCGGCGGGGGACCCACCGCCGTGTCGCGTGGGTCCTCGATCCGGCCCGGGCGGCCCCCGACCAGCGCGCCCGCGCCTCCTTACGAGCGGAGCACGGCGGCCATCGGGGAGCCGCGAGGCCTTCTTCTCCCGGCGGAGACACGCCGGCCTTCTTCTGCTGCCACCACTGGCGTGAGGGGGAGCACGCCGCCGGCGGGTTCTCTCTCCGACCGGAGCAGCGGCGGGGGAGCACCGAGCCTTCTTCGATCTTCGGCCAGCTGTAGCGGGGGGAGCACGCCGGCCATCATGTCTCTCAGGCAGCAAAGAGAGTGGGGAGCACACACACCGGCCAGGGGCGGCACAGGGAGCACACGCCGTCCAAGGGTGAGCGTCGCGTGCGCGAACTAGCTGTGTATGCATGTGTTGTGTGTTGCGTCTCTGTTCGACGGCCATTGAGCCGCGGAAGCATGTGTGTGTTGTGGCGGCCGGCCATCGAGCCGAGAGTATGTCTGTGCAGGATTTGGCGAGAGAATGCAACCACGCGATGAACGATAAACGTGGACGACGACCTACCGATGTTCTAATCAAAACTATTCGTTTTATTTGAAACCCTAACGACGTGGTAATCAAAACTATTTGTTTTATTTGAAACCCTAACGACGTTCTAATAACGACCTAGCGACGACCGGACGAACAACACGACGACGTAGCGACTTAGCGACTTATCGACGACCTAGCGACGACCGGACGAACATGACACAATGACCTAGCGATGACTTAGCGACTTAGCGACCTAGCGACGACCGGACGAACAAGACATGACGACCTAGCGACGACTTAGCGACTTAGCGACTTATCGACGACCTAGCGACGACCGGACGAACAAGACACGATGACCTAGCGATGATTTAGCGACTTAGCGAGTTAGCGAGTTAGCGACGACCGGACGAACAACAAACGACGACCTAGCAATGACTTAGCGACTTAGCGATGACCTAGTGATGACCGGACGAACCTTATATATATGATGTCAAGTAACTTATATATATGATGTCAAGTAACTTTATTATGTAACTTTATTATGTAATTTCATGTAAAGTGACTATGTCAAGTAACTTTATCAATGGTACTTTTAATTAACTTTATTAACTTCCTCATGTAATATCTAAGGTTTTGTAATATTGTAATATTTTAATAGAATGACAAGTAACTTCATTAATAATAGTAATGTCATGTGACTTTATTATGTAACCTTATGTCAAGTAACTTTATTAATGGTACTTTTAATTAACTTTATTAACCTCCTCATGTATATTTTTCTTTTTTCTTGTGGCGCTACATGACAAATTGAATTCTAACATCTTTCACATATATTTGCAGAAATAGCCGATCCGAATGATAACATGGATGAGGCAATGATGGACCCAATCAACGGCGGCGGCAATCAAAATCCCCAAGTCCAAGGTGATAACAATGAACAAATAGATGATCGGAGTCAAGTGCCGTTGATTATGAAGAACTTGTGGGAGACAATCCCGATGAGGTCTATCTACAATCTAGTATATATATGTATATACATGAAATTAAAATGAATGGCTTTTGTATTAATATCTTTATACTTCTTTGTGTAGCCCTACGGATCGGCGACGACTTCAAGGGAGTAGTAGAAAAGTACGAGGCCCGAAGAAGCCGTTGGAGGGTCGGTACATTCTGGCCGGAATTCGATGAGGGTACAGGCCAAGTACTTAGGGAACATTCTAAGAAATTTGTTGCGCACTTGTGGATACTTAGTAAGGGACAGGCTCCCGATCAGTGCTCGAGAATGGAGGCAACAGAAAGATGACCCTAATATTAGTTATGTCTCAGATCGTGACAAGGAATTGCTATGGCTAGATATCCTTCAACATTTCACGCTCGATACACAGGATGAAGCTTTGAAGGAGAAGGTTCAAATCTGGGCTATGCAGAAGATGGCCAAACAATTTCAGGCTTGGAAGAAGAAACTCCACAAGACTTTTGTTGCACATAACCGGACACCGGATTTCACCAACAAGGCCTACGTTAAGTTGAGGCCTTTTTGGGATGAGTTCATACAATTTAAGAACTCAGATGAGGGTCGCACGGATGATCCGTAATCGGGAAAATGCTAGACACAAGCAATATCACCATCACTTGGGTTCAGGTGGCTATCGGTTTGCTATTCCCAAGTGGCGAAAGCTGGAACAGAGATTGTTGACAAGGGGATGGAACGAGAATCACCTTTGACGGCCCGAAGCGTGCCAAGTATTGGTTCTTCGGTCATGGGGAACCCCGGACCTAGAGACCGGAAAGGTAGTGTACGGCGAGAAGCTGCAGAGAGTGGAACAGAGAATGGCCAAGCCCGAGGATTAGTTGATAGTGGCGCCTGGCAGCCAAATAGAGAGAAAGATGAGCTGACATACGCCCTAGAGACTGCTGAACACGGTGGGCGAACAAGAGGCTATGGGGAGATATCATGGGAGCATGGCTTCCCTAAAGATAGACCCACTTATAGAAGCCGCCAAAGAAAGAAGGAAGAGGAGGCAGAGCGATTGCGTAGTTTGGAGGCAATGGTGATGGAGTCACGCGAAGCGGCTCGTGAAGCGATAGCGCGATAGAAAGCGCTAGAAGATAGAATGAACGAGAAAATCAAAAGGCAAGTGCAGGAAGCATTAAGTTCAATGCAAAGGCAAACTACATTAGAGCTAGGAGTCAATATTAGCCCCCCCGGTCAGTTGAAAAGCAGTTGCGCTTCCACGGAGGTGCCAACTATTCAAGACGACGCGGGGCTGTGCTTTTCGGTGGATGACGTCAGTGAACCTCTGACAACATGTGAGCTGCACATTCCACAGGGGGCTGCCACAGTCATGGTTGCTGTCGGTGTTGTAACTCCTATCGACCGTACGAAGACACCAAGAATCCATGGGGCGATAGTTCCAGCTGGATATGCTAGTGTCTCGGTGGATAGAGTTGAAAAAGGCTTCAAAAATGTGCAGCTTGAGATAGAAGGAGGTGATGGAGAGAAGACTCTAGGACAAGCAGAGAAGACATTCATTTGTTGGCGCAAGCGCTACATCATTATTCCTGGGGCTCCACCACCTCCTCGTCATGAACCTAACCCTAGGTGCGGATGAAACTTGACGATACATTTATTCACTAACTTTATTTTGCATTCCCTTAGTTAGCGGTTTACTCATGTACCTCTTTGGTTTCACAGGTGGTCACCTACATGTCATAGTGCCGCGGGTGATGACGAGGCAGTGCAAGACACGGCTGCATCGCCTCGGGCTCCAACGCCACCTCTTCGGGCTCCAACGCCACCACCTCGGGCTCCAACACCGCCACCTCGGGCTCCAACACCACCACCTCGGGCTAAAACACCGCCACCTCGAGCTCCAACACCACCACCTCAGGCTCCAACGCCGCCTCCTCGGGCTCCAACACCGACACCGGCTGCCCCTTCGCCTCCACGTCGGGCTCCAACCCCCCCACCGGCCGCCCCATCGCCTTCACACGTAGCTCCAGTGCCAAAACCGGAGGACCCACCATTGAAGAAGAGGTCGGCCACACGAACAAATGTGTCGGCCGCCCCGCCGCCAAAAAAGAAAGCCTCCGAAAAGAAATAACCCATCATTCCTAAGAAGCTGTCCTATGAGAAGACTGTTGCAGAAATAGAGGCTTCGATAAAGTTAGATGTGGATAGTTTCTTCAAGAATCTCAAAGATGAAAGAGAATCCAAGCGAAACCCTGAGAAGCCCTACATCTTACTAAAGCCAGAACTTTTACAGCAAAGGGTTGAGGCTCAACAAAAAAAGAGGCATCAAGCTCAGAAAGAATCATCATCTTTATCCGACTATGATCGCACTCTAAGCAAATCAATAGAAGAAGGGAATAAGAAAGAGAAAAGAGCACGCAAGGGTGTAGCACAGCTCGGGGAACAATCAGAGCAATCAGTGCCCCCGCTAGTCATTGGGAATGAATATGGTTCAAACATCGACGTGCTAGACCAGTAGATACCTCCAGATTTGCACTTGTGAGGATCTTGAAATTTTTTTGCGGACATCGGTCTTACCTTATCCCAAATGATAGCTGGGGTAGCAATTGAAAGTGCAAAAGAAATTTATCATTGGCGTAAGACATATGAATATGGCAAGAGTCTATTCAACCCTGCGGCCCTCAGCAAACTTAGCACGCAGATATACTTGCTAAACCAGTGGTACTTTGCGGCGTGTGGCAGAAGAGCAGATGACTATATCTGCGTCCGAATTAGAAACCATCATTACTTCCGTGGTGATGATATTATTTATGTTCAATTTAATGAGCTACACCAGCTATGCCACATGGACGCTATGGACAAAGCTCTAATCAGCTGTTTCTGTCTGTAAGTGATTCTTTCTTTTAATAATATCACTCTAACTTATCATGTATATGTATAACTAATTACAGAAACCGGCTATACATATGCAGAAATATGATGAGGGATCTCAGAGCTAGAAATGACAAGGAGATTGGATTTGTAGATTCTTATGTTGTATTCAAAGACCTCAAGGCTCCGTATGCCTTATGGAGAGTTCAAATGGAGAGAAATCTACGGAGGCACTTGATCAATTAAAAGGATAAAAGATATATATACTCTTTCCCTATAACTTTAAGTAAGTATCGTTATTGTGTGTACATTCTATTAAACCAATTAATTAGATCATTATGAAGATATATAATTATTTTGCCTACACACAAATGCAGCAATCATTGGATACTAATTGTGATTAATCTCCGGCAATGTCATTTGCAAATCTATGACTCGTTGAGAAACCACTAGAAGATTACCAAGAAATGATAGATATTATCCAAGAGTAACTTCGATCTCTAAATATTAATTTTAGCTCTTTAACTTCGGTAATAGATAATTAATAATTATCGTTTTATTGCTAGGGTTTGGGCTGGCTTCGTGTAGCAACACCGCCCAGATTTGAAAGCGCCACTTTCAAAGCCTATCCTACTTCAGTGGATTTTGCGCCACCATCGAGCAGAAATTTGTGTGGCTACTATGTGCGAATTTCGACGGTCTATGAAAAAAAGAACAAATCTTGAGCACGCAAAAGTATGTAACATGTATATATAATAAGTTCATTTCATTTATTTGTTGCTATTTAATAAATCTTATTCATACCTCTAACTTTTTTCTTTAATGTCTACTGAAGGAGACATGGTTGAGGCAGAAGGTGTTGGATGAAGTTCGCCTAAAAGGAATTCGGGGAGAGAATCACGGGGTTTCTTAACGACCAAGTCCTTAATCCCGCCGGCGAGTACTACTTGAACCCCGACGAGCCAATGAAACCAAACCAAGATGATCATTTGTACGACGCTTGAGTGGCGGAGAACAATTAAGTTGTTAATACTTTATCCGTGATGAATATGTGTAAATATTATATTATAGACCAATAGACATGTATAATATATAAATAGTATTATATAGTATATTTATATGTAATCTTGTCAATTATATAAATTATAGGTGTGGCGTCTACATAAACAAGCAGCGAACAATACGCATTCGAAAATAATATTAATAATATAATTGTAAACCAGAAATGGAAAACCAAAAGAAAAGAAAAGAAAAAAAAAAAAAACTCTTTAGTCCTGGTTGGTAACACCAACCGGGACTAAAAGGGGCGGCCAGTGGCCCACCCCGGCACACCCTTTAGTCCCGGTTGGTGTTATCAACCGGGACTAAAATGGACCTTTTAGTCGGGCCGCGGAACCGGGACTAAAGGTGGGACATTTAGTCCCAAAACCTTAGTCCCTGGCTCCGCAACCGGGACTAAAGGCCGTTTAGGCCGGGACTATAACCCTTCTCTGTAGTAGTGACAGCTGTACCCAGATGAGAGGCCTCAAAAAAAATTCAAATTCAATTTTGCACCACCGGACTTCTCTCCTAGCTAGCTAGCCAGTGCGGCAACCTCACATCGGTCATGCAACCAGTGCAGTGGCCTCAAGCTCTCAACAGCAGCTACAGTTAACAAGGCCTTTTTGGTGTAAATTGCCTCAAGATTGCATGGCCGTCTATATTTCAGATGCACGCCACTTCAGGTTGTTCTCAAACTTCAAAGAATATAGTACATGTATCTTCTCTTTTGGTCCTACTGAAAAAACAGAGTTAAAAAGTTCATTATATTGGGACATCTCAATACCATGGGAGTGGCACTTTCACCTAGAGAATGTTATTTAACATGTGTTTTAATTAATTTAACATGTGTTTTAATTACCTCTCCTAAAATAGTTCACTAATTTGCAAGCACAACAATAAAAATCTATTTTTTTCATTTTTAAGAATTTTTGTGAACATGCTGAGATTATCGAAGTCCTATAGTTCTATCTTGCTTTGTGTGAATTTTGGTCCCAAATATTATTGGCCATACTTGGGCAATAGATTCCAAACATCTGTCTTGAGTGCATGTGAGGACTTTTTGACTGGGCTCAATAGTGTTAATAGCATGTAGATGATGTCGAGCTACGAAGGTGTCAACTAATAATCCAGAGTCTGGATAAGGAAGTCATAATGCTCCTAACATAACAAAGCCTGGTAAACCATGCTGACTTTACGTTCTAGACCATCTGGATTTTTAGCAGTATGAAAGAAGAGTTTATATCTAATTGAGCACAGCTTGTAATATGTGTCGGCCATGATTTTAGACCTTTGACAGGGCCAGACTTGACCACTCTTTACATATGAAGGGCCAATGCCGATCGAGGCACGCCCAATTGAAAAAAAAAAATCTTCTATGCATCACTTTCAGCGACTTCAAGTAAGCGTCAGCATGGATCTATACTAACCAATGGAAAGTCGCTATATCGACCTATACTGACTGATTGAACATCGCTATTTTAGGGCTATGGTGATACTAAAACCATAATCTATCTTTCAAACCTCAATTACTGTTCATCTACATCTCCACAACCATAGATGACATCTTAGGTTTGCTAGCTGACCTAAGGCACACCAGTGACGTTCATACCCATACGTGTCCCTCCTAGGTGAGAGATTTGGTGGCATTGTTTTAAAATTTGCTTGTAAACACGTCATTATTCGAATTCAACAAGTATAAGCATGACACTTACATTTTTGGTGGTTTGCGTAAGCATGAGATTGATACTTTTCGTGGTTTGCTTGCAAACCTAGCCGTTGACCAGTGTAAATAGTGAGATTTATTCCCTACCAGAGACCATTCAATTTTGGCAGGCTGCACTTAATGGTTCTCTATTTTGCAAAATCTGTGCATTTTAGCGCTTTGGTGTGTGGCCACATTTTTCACCATACTAACTTTTCCTTGCTATGTATAACCAAAGTTCCATGGATGCAACCAACAATTTGTTCCAGGAATGCCGTTGTTTTATATAGCAAGAGTTCCTATCCATTTTGTGGCATGTTCTAACTGAATGCACTTATTTGATGCATGATTAAATTATGGGTGCTCAATATAAGACATGCACCTATATGTAAATAAAGCTACTCCAATGAAGGAATGGAAAAACAATAGTGGATGACAAACAAGAAACCAATGACAAACAAGAAACCCAGGCTCCATCTAGGAATGTGATACATCGGGAGCTAGGAATGTGATACATCTCTGCATGGGAGAACTATCCATCCATTGCATTCTGCAAGTGTTGACACCTCTTAAGCCACCATGCACTTACACCGGGTTGTCATCCCCAGCAGTGACATAGGAGGTGTGGTATTAAATCATGCAACTATCTTAAATATAAATGAGTATCCGCAAGCGCACAGATAAAATACCATTTTAGCATTTTATTGGGAGTGAACCCAATTGTCGAATTTATTTAATCCCATGGGAAAGGACAGCTAGAGAATATTGATGTATATACATACTTAGATAGAATCCACATGACAAGGACATACTTATACAGGGGTAAGCCACATAGATATATATAATAAGTGCAGGGCAATGATAAATCACTCAGAGATAGAAATAGAAACTCTCTAATGTAGTGTCAGAATTACTAAGTCTTTGCATCTACTCTAATATGTTACTTTCATCTATAGTATTGATGACTCTAAATTACTCACAAGGAACATTACTAGGGAGGTTTGTGAATAGAACACTCCCCTCCTTCGCAATAGCGTTCTGCTAGTCTTATAGACGGGGGATGGAATATATAGGACTCAACAGGAATGTCACACCCGCGATCGACCACCGAACCCGGCCTACAAGGTGCATTCGTAGGTAGAGCATATCTAAGCACCATGCTTACATAATTACTACCACTTAACCCACTCGAGTAATGAGCTAAGCGCTTTACGATCATATGAAATAGGTCATCATCAATCAATACTATATCAAGCAAAACACTAGAATAAACTAGGAGCTTAATAAACTGAAACATAATAATTAAAAACAAAGTCATAAATAAAGAGGGATACAAAGCTATACCAGCCTCCTGGATGACGACTCCAGAATCCTGAGCGTAGCTCAACTCTGCTGAAACCTTGCTAGCTAATGCCTAACTAGAACTTGAAGTACTGGAGTTCTAATCTAATTCTCTGAGGATGGAACCCTTCGCTCTCTCTCAAGAGAGGAAATAATGAATTAGGGTTTCTGGGCTCCTTCCCCTGGGGGGTGCCTCTCCTTTTATAGCCCTGGGCGATAATCGTGAGCCATCGCATCAAACCGACATTGACAGGCAGCTGAGATTGGTCCTCAAAGGCGGTGGAGCGAACCGGACGAACCGGGCCGCCCGTGGGCCCAAGGGCAGACCGACCGATCGGCCCCTCCTTCGGTGTGGTGCCTTCTGGTATTTTCTAGATTGTTCTTGCTTCACCGTGAAGTCTGTTTTTCGTTTTCTTACTCCGATAAGCTCTTATGTTGCATCTTTTTAGGTTTACGCCTGCAGAAATAATAAAACACCAAAACTCGTGGAATTCGGTCAGTGTAAACCCTATGTCTACTTCGGTGTTCTCGGTTGTCCCCATTTCAAGGCTAGTTGGCGGGTAAATTTATGCAATAATGACCGTCAACAAATCCCCCAAGCTCAACCTTTGCTAGTCTCTTAGCAAATCATTCTCTTAAATGGATCAGGAGTTGCTGCAATATTAACTTTTCAAGAGCACACATGCTTACAGATAAAAATTCTCCTTAGTTTTAGAGTGAACCATTCTGACCTTCACACGTACCCATATTACCTTTAACCATGGAGCTTAACATCCCTCTCTTTTGGTCGTGAGCAATTGAAAGACAGAAAGATCAAGTCGAGCACTATGTCTCAAGCTCTTTTGTTTAACCAAATCTCCAGAGTTTTTGTGGATTTTTAAAATAAAGCTCAGAATTTCATTGTATGACACTCTCAAATCTCTCATGTATGAGGTATTTTTGGATTCCTCATCAAGGTGATGAAGCTTGTGCCTTTATCTCAACCTACATCTAAGGCTTATGTGGAGCTCATAGGTGGGGAGATAGCATGAATAAGCATACTTGTACTGCACATGTTGCAAAATCAAACAAGGGATCCAAAGAGAAACAAGTCATACAATCAAATCAAGATGTGCATGTGTGTGGAATATGAGGGATATATGGTGGACCTAATTCTACCATGCTCAAATGGTTCTCTCTTTTAGAAAAATTAAAACTTTGCCAGGGATGTGAGCTATCTTTTCTTCTCTCTTCTTTTCTCTTTTTTTCTCTTTTGGACACTGTCCATTTTTTCTTAACTTTTATTTTTTCTTTTTCTTTTGCATAGCTCACTCCTTTGGCACAAAACAATTTAGAGAGATGACAGAAAACTCTAGAGCATGTTTTTGGTGGATGGATATTTTTTTGGTGTCTACCCCAGTGTAGGAGTAAAACATTTTTGGATGGATGAAATGGCATATTTTTGCGCCTACTCCAGGGTAGAGTAGTGCATATGAGGTGGAGTATGTGGATCTTGTTTTCAAAAGTATGACAGGTTTCTCACAAGGGTCACCAAGGTTGACAACACTCAATGCAATGACAAGCAGCAACTGTGTGGAAGCTTCCTAGTCTAGATGTGCAATATGGCTTTGGTAGGAAGTAAGCATATCATACAAGAAACTCTTCATGTGCTCTTTTTAAGTTTTCAAAATTAAATCTCCAGAATTTCAGCTTCACATTGGAACAAGATAAATAGCAGCTCTAACCATCTCAAATCATGTCTGCCAACTACCTAGACTTAAGATCAGAAATATGCTACCCACAGGTCTCAGATTCAGAGTAAGCATTCATGTCAAATTAGTTATGTCCGAAACCTTAGGAGAATTCTTGACTATAAGCTAGGTACTCAAAAGAATTTAATAGAGCAACTATTCATCATTTCTATGCCAATAAAATTTTCATCCAAGTTCTTTTTATTCGTAATAGAATTTAACCAAGCCTATAGACACACTCTTTTTATTTGTTTTTATGATTTTTATTAAACAAACTAATAAGCAAATTAAAGATAAATCAAACGAAAACAAAAGCAAAGATAACTTACCTCGAGATACCTGGGGGTGCTCTCCCCCAAGCTGGATGTTGCAGTAATCATTCAGTGTGGCGGCGGCGGCCTCGCGCCCATGTGCTGGAAGAGGTAGTCCCGTTCTGCATCTGCTGTTGGTGGTACTGGTCGTGTAGGTGTAGCTGTCCAGGGATGGAGGTGTTTTGCGCGACGATGGTGGCAGTCTGCTCCTCCACAACGCGAAGCCTCCGGTCCTGCCTTTGCTGTAACATTTGTTGCTCGTGGTAGCTCATCCCTGCGTCCGATGCACGGCCACGCTGGTACCCTCTAGAGGATACTTCCTGCGAATCAACAGACATTCTTCCTTGATAGTTATTAAAATTACCTGTTGGCCAATCTGCCGTCTCTCCCCAGGGGACTTCAGTTTGTGGCGTTGGTTGGGCATACTGGCCCCAACTGTCTTGTGAAGGTTGTCCCCTGCGGGAAGGCCCTGCTTCTCCAAAATTCATGTAGCTAGTGTAGGCTGGTCCTTGTGGTGTTGCGTTGGCACCATAGTAATGAGTGGGTTGCACGTTGGTGAACCGTGCCGATGCGCTTCGTATCGGTGTCGCTGCTGTTACCTGCACATTGACAAGAAGAGAACTGGTGGTGTGCAAGTTGAGTTCCGGGTTAGGTAACCGGATCTGCCTGTTATTGATCTTCATAATTACAGTGTCTCCTCCCTTCACCAAGGTCTAGCCTTGGCGAAAGTAGTCGTATGATATACGACCTCGTCCGCCTCTAATGTACGGAACAAGCGAATTTTGCCACAACTCGAGATAGCTAGCAATTCGAGTCATAAAAGAAGTGAACTCGATATCATAGCCAAATCAAAAAACCTCTAGCCACTGTCTCATCATCATCATAACGGGGGCAACTTTCCTACTCTTCACTATGGCATAAAGCAGCTTGAGCTCATCTATCCTCACTGTACTAGTGTCACTTCGTGGGAAAAGAGTAAATGCCAACCACCTATGCATGAACCTTAATGTGGGTAATTGAATGCTACTAGTCTTGGCATGCGTGGGTGAGTTTTGTCCTGTTATGTCTCTCCAAAACTGCTCTCTAACAAAGTCGGAAATGACAGTATCGACATCTACAGAGCACTCAGCATGAAAACCTAAAGCTAAACTTAGCTCCTTCCAGGTCAACATTTTCTCAATCCCAAAGAGTCGGAATTTCACCCTTTTTTCAACAAAGTTCAAGGTGCATAAAAATTCAGCAGTAAGCAATTTGCACCCTAGTTCAGAAATATCCGCAAATCCCACCCAACCCATAGTTGAAAAGATAGTTTGGAATTCAGCGTCCATACCTGTGTCTCGAAGAAGCTCAGGATCATACACCGTGGTCAGGACGAACTTGCGATTCTTGATGAGTTCGTACTTCTCTTTCTCTTCATCGTTCTTCCACTTGAGGTCATGTTCCTCCATCAAGCAGTGTATAACCGTCGAGGAAGAAGATGGCCTGCTGCTTGCGGGTGGCGTCTCGTCAACCTGCATGTCAGAGCTCTCTCGGGAAGAGGAGCTCCAAGTTGATCGTGTGGACCGGGACCTAAGTCCACTCCTGATCCCTTTCCATATGCCACTCATCCCGCAAACAAGTTAAGAACCAAAACAACAAGGACTCTAGGAGCAGGGTTAGACAATATGAAAAATAAAGATGACCGCTCCAAGAGTGAATTATTCTTATGGGAATGAACTCCTCCACAAGAGGGTTAGTACACAATAAATACAGAAAATAGTGTGGGATATTACTACCTCCACATAATGAGAGAAAATGAAAGGAAGTGAATATAGAAAATAATTGCACGCGGAAAGTAAAAGATCAAATTAGTAAAAAGAAGAGTTAGAGGGAGTTAGCGGTCCTTGCGGGGAAGGCTTCCACCACAATAGTTAGAGGGTCAGTCGTCCAGGGTTAGTGTTCCTTGTGGGGTGATTACCACCACAACCAAATTTTAGCAGAGTTTTCCCCTAGATAAGTGATTATCTCCTCTAAGTTTGGGCAACACCTCCTCCACTTGTGCTTACTCTTCCTCTAAACTTCAACAAAGCCTCCCTCTGTTAATCACTAAGCAACCTCCAGCATCTCTACTCTCTCTCTTTCTTTCCTTCTCCCTCTCTAAGATTGGCTTTAGCAAGATTAAGGAAGAGGAATTCAGAATCCAGAGACAAAAGGAAGAAATCTGGACAGAGGAGAGTGAGTAGAGCTCACTGGGCTCTTGCCCTTTTATAGGAGAGGAGGGGGAGACCGGCCGGTCCCACACTAGGCCCACTCGGCCACTCCTTCCTCCTGGTGCTCCTACGTCCCTTCAACTGTATATGTTTGCTACTTTTGGTGGAAAAGAGGAAGTGGAGGACAGCAGGAGGTGAGTGGAGATGAGAATCCTATGTGAATTGATATGACAAGTGGGTCCCAGTGTTTGTTGGTCCCACTGGTTAATTATTTTTGTATTTTTAGAATTATAGAAACACCAAATGATAAAGAAAAATATTTTTGAATTTTTTAGAATATGAGAAGTCAATGGATAAATACCGATTACCTTTTGGCGAGGGTCTGATCTTTATAGTCCTCCAGACTGGACTTCTCCTGATGATTATGTCTTTATAGCGTCTGTCGGTCCCGGAGTCGGAGACCTTAAATCTTCTTGCTCCTCACACCTCTCTGATTGAGAGTATTGTTTCAGTCGCGGCTTGAATGCAAACTTCTCTTCCTTACCATTGATATGGAATCAGATTTCTCCAATCCCAACTTCAATGTGAGCATTTGCAGTGCTCAAGAAGGGTCTTCCCAATATAAGTGGTGTATTTGTTGCTTCCTGCATGTCAAGCACAACAAAATCGACTGGAATAAAGAACTCTCTTATTTTTACCGGAATATTCTCAGTGATTCCTTTAGGGCGGCGAAGTGATTGGTCCGCGAGTTGAAGGCACATCGTCATGGGCGTGAGTTTGGAGTAGTTGAGTTTGTCAAAGACTGTCTTGGGCATCACACTTATGCTGGCGCCAAGATCGCAT
The DNA here is from genome assembly GCA_015844335.1 of Chrysopogon serrulatus. Classification (NCBI taxonomy): domain Eukaryota; kingdom Viridiplantae; phylum Streptophyta; class Magnoliopsida; order Poales; family Poaceae; genus Chrysopogon; species Chrysopogon serrulatus. The sequence continues at coordinate 133,586 of JADLZL010006683.1, forward strand.
AGTGCATGTTCAAACACTTAATCTCCAATTGAGCACTCAATAGTGGGGCGTCCTGGGTCTTGTTTCTTGATTGGTGATGTGTTCAGGATAGCCGCACTACACTCCTCTGTGAGCTTGATAACTTCAGTGGTGGGCAGTGGCCTCTTGTTGTTTAATATATCTCTGAGATATCTTGCATATGTTGGCACTTGTAGGGCATCTAGCAGAGGCACATTGATATATAAGTGACGTATAACCTCCACAAACTTCCCAAACTGCTCATCCATCCTTTCCTTTCTTTGCCGATGAAATGGTAAGAAGTTTGTGTCATTATAATTGCGTCGAGGTTCTTGCTCTAATGGTGGCACAACTTCTTCTAATTCATCGTTGTTTCTCTCCACAGGTGCTGCTGGCGATGCCTGTACTCTTACTCCTCTTCTAGGATGTGTACCTTCAGGATATGGGGGATCTTGAGTACTCTTGCCTCCTCTTGTAGTGATTGCATTGATTTGTTCGGAGCTGGCAGCAATAGGCAAAGCAGTAGCCAACTTTACTACTTGTGACTCAATCTTTTGGTTATAGCTCAGTTGATCCTTTAAGGCAGAAGAAAAACTTTCCATCTTATGATTCATACTCTTTATGATTTTCTCATTAGAAGCTAGCCTTTGTGATAGCTGTTCGTTGATCTTCGGCTGCTGCCTAATCAAATTCCACAAGGATGGTTGTTTGACTTGATCCAAACCTTGGGTGTTGCCAATAATGTTCAGATCTTCTGGCAGATCAGGGGAGTATGCGATTCCTAAATATCTTTCCATTCTTACTTGAGAATCCATAGCATCCTGAATAGCCTGATGATCCTTCTTATAATTGTCTCGCTGTTCGAGCCAATCTAATAACACATTCATCTTGGCTGAGACTACACTCAACTCTTCAATGTCAGCTTCTTCACTCATCTTGCAATGCGGAGCATCGCCCAACGACCAACCTTGATTAGCGGCTATTGTCTCCATAAGTGACTTAGCTTTCTTGATAGTGAGTGACAAGAACGTTCCTCCAGCAGTAGCATCTAGTTGCCCTTGTGCTCCTTTGGATAATCCATGATAAAAGCCTTGCATGAGCAACTAATCTTCTATTCCATGATGAGGACAATCTGATATATAGTCCTGGAAGCTTTCCCATGCCTCTGAAATAGGTTCATCTTTTTGCTGTTGGAAACCAGTAATCTTCTCTCTTAAGGCACTGGTCTTGCCTGAAGGGAAGAATCTCTCCAGAAAGACCTTCGAACAATCTACCCATGTCTTGATGTTTTCTTGATTTGCATAGAACCACTGCTTCACTTTCCCAGTTAACGAGAACGGGAACAAACGAAGAAGTATGATGTCTTGAGCGACGTTCTTGATGATAAGTGTGCTACCAATCTCCAGAAAATTCTGAAGATGAGCACTAGCATCTTCACTGATCTTTCCACTGAATGGAGTTACTTGCACCATGTTAATGAGACTTGGCTTGAGCTCAAACTCAAGATTATTGATTGGAAGTGTTGGTCTGGTGCGAATGTCCTTCGTGCTTGGAGCAGAGAACTCTCGCAGAGTCTTGTCAGCCATGGCTCAGAAACTGGTGTGAAACAAACTCTTGATTGGTTTGATTTGAAGTTGGTGAAAGATGATGATGAATCAAGACCAATCCTGCAATACCCTGTATATGATATAAACAAAGATAAACAAGGGTAAGCCTGCTTAAGCAGAGGTACCTAGTCATGGTTCTATCTACAAGTATGCATTTGATCAATATCTCTTTATAGCTTAGCCTTTCCCCGGCAACGGCGCCAAAAATGCTTGTTGACACCTCTTAAGCCACCATGCACTTACACCGGGTTGTCATCCCCAGCAGTGACATAGGAGGTGTGGTATTAAATCATGCAACTATCTTAAATATAAATGAGTATCCACAAGCGCACAGATAAAATACCATTGTAGCATTTTATTGGGAGTGAACCCAATTGTCGAATTTATTTAATCCCATGGGAAAGGACAGCTAGAGAATATTGATGTATATACATACTTAGATAGAATCCACATGACAAGGACATACTTATACAGGGGTAAGCCACATAGATATATATGATAAGTGTAGGGCAATGATAAATCACTCAGAGATAGAAATAGAAACTCTCTAATGTAGCAAGGCAAAAACAGGAGATTAGTTAAGAGATTAAATTCCTATGTAGTGTCAGAATTACTAAGTCTTTGCATCTACTCTAATATGTTACTTTCATCTATAGTATTGATGACTCTAAATTACTCACAAGGAACATTACTAGGGAGGTTTATGAATAGAACACTGCCCTCATTCGCAATATCGTTCTGCTAGTCTTATAGACAGGGGATGGAATACATAGGACTCAACAGGAATGTCACACCCGCGATCGACCACCGAACCCGGCCTACAAGGTGCATTCGTAGGTAGAGCATATCTAAGCACCATGCTTACATAATTACTACCACTTAACCCACTCAAGTAATGAGCCAAGCGCTTTACGATCATATGAAATAGTTCATCATCAATCAATACTATATCAAGCAAAACACTAGAATAAACTAGGAGCTTAATAAACTGAAACATAATAATTAAGAACAAAGTCATAAATAAAGAGGGATACAAAACTATACCAGCCTCCTGGATGACGACTCCAGAATCCTGAGCGTAGCTCAACTCTATTGAAACCTTGCTAGCTAATGCCTAACTAGAACTTGAAGTATTGGAGTTCTAATCTAATTCTCTGAGGATGGAACCCTTCGCTCTCTCTCAAGAGAGGAAATAATGAATTAGGGTTTCTGGGCTCCTTCCCCAGGGGGGTGCCTCTCCTTTTATAGTTTTGGGCGATAATCGTGAGCCATCGGATCAAACCGACAATGACAGGCGGCTGAGATTGGTCCTCAAAGGCAGTGGAGCGAACCGGGCGAACCGGGCCGCCAGTGGGCCCTAGGGCAGACCGACCGGTCTGGGGTGGGACCGGCCGGTCCCACCCTGGGCCCACTCGGCCCCTCCTTCGGTGTGGTGCCTTCTGGTGTCTTCTAGATTATTCTTGGTTCACCGTGAAGTCTGTTTTCCGTTTTCTTACTCCGATAAGCTCTTATGTTGCATCTTTTCAGATTTACGCCTGCAGAAATAATGAAACACCAAAACTCGTGGAATTCGGTCAGTGTAAACCCTATGTCTACTTCGGTGTTCTCGATTGTCCCCATTTCAAGGCTAGTTGGCGGGTAAATTTATGCAATAATGACCGTCAACAGCAAGGCACCCAGGTCAGCCGGTACTCTAAGACACGCCACCGGCCCTACCTCTATATATCGACCTCGTCCTACCTGCCGGTCAGGGCACACTTCCGATTCCAGGTCTTCAAGCAGCAAGGATTCATCCGTATTCTGCTGGTCGCTTCTGTCTTTAGCTACCGGAGCGATGACCACCTCTTCGCAATGCTAGCAGCAGAACAGTGGCCTAAAGCTGTCAACTAGTGCTAGTGCTAAGCATGGATTTTTTTTATTAGTGGAAGTTTAATTGACATTATGTTTGTGAGTTCTCCATGTCTGACAGTATGCAATCAATTCTCACTGAGCCCTTCTCCATTTATTTTAGACGGAAACCATTTCATCGAGCTAGCTGTGTTCAAAGAACAATAAAATAATGCATCTTCACTTTTCTTTGTAGCGTCAATATCTATTGCAACAGACAAATACACTATGAAATAGTTCACTAGGTCATCTCAAATTGCAATATTCCATGGGAGGGCACCGTCAAATTGTCAGGTTATTTACCATGTGTTTTACTAGTAGAAATACTTCATTAATTTTCCATCTAAACTTGCTTATAACAACATATTGCTTTCATTTTAATGTAACCTAGCTTATAACAACATATCGTCTGTTTGTAGATGAAATTCATTGAAGAGTACATTTGATTGTAGAACAAAAACTTTCATGTTAATAAATTTGTTAAGGCTATTAAAATATTTCACTACTGAAAACTTGAAATTCCCTTACGGTGCACTACCATCAGGAAAAATAAAAATATCAGCATGAAAATGTACGTATGGTCATAAATAATAAAAATATTGCCATGAAATTTCTTGCGGTGCACTTACCGTCAGAGAAAATAAAAATACTGTCAGGGCTAGCTCAACAGGGGTAATTCCAGTTTTGCTTGACGTTGGTCAGAGAATTTCAAGTTTCCATTTGTATCCAGGAGTTGGAGGGCGGAGAGAAGTTAAAAGTGACCATTATTTTAATAGGTACAATGACTAGATCGAATTGTCACAATTGTAGAGTGCTTTTTAAGTAAGAAAACATTGAGTATAGTGTATAATGTCAAATATTATTACTGAGGATATCCTATGGGGAGGTCGAGCTGGGTGGTGGGCCCAGAAGCAAGGGGCCTAATTCCAGATATGTATGTTGTAGGTTATGACAACTTGGCCCTGTATAAATCATGCGGTCAGGCAAGTACATAGCCCATAGGGTGAAATGGTAGAACATCGATCTAAACGCCTGTGTTGGGGCAGAAGAACACTTTCAAATCCCCCTACTATGCCACCCCCGATGAGAGGCGAAAAGTACTCGCCATGGGCGAATGCACCACGTACGAGCGAATGACGTGTGCCGACAGCGGTCGAATTAGGGAGGCCGATGTATGGCAGGGAGCCGGGCAAATGAGGTTCTGCTATAGGCCGAAGGCAATGCGGAGTACCTGATACAAGGCACTTCGCTCAGGCGAAGCATGGCGCGAGGAGGTATTCGGCCCGGGGGCAGGTCCACAGCATCGCTTCAGGGCGAATAGGCGTGGCGTTTCTATCTCCATGTTTGTTTGCAGGTGTGAAGGTTGAGCAGAAGGAGGGCTCCACTTGCCAGCTCCCGGGTGTTACGCCCCACCAAGGCGTAACTCGGGGAGCACTACTACAGAACAAGCCTTTGGTCAATGCACAAATTCGACTTTAGTCTCGATATTTTTTGCGTTTGGGACTAAAAGTTCTTTAATCCCGGTTGGTAATACCAACCAGGACTAAAGGTCAATCTTTAGCCCCGGTTGGTATTACCAATACGGACTAAAGGTCCTTAACCTTTAGTCCCGGTTGGTATTACCAACCGGGACTAGAAGTAGACCTTTTAGTCCCGGTTTGGGACACGAACCCGGACTAAAGGGACCTTTAGTCCCGGTTTCTGTCTCAAACCGGGACTAAAGGTGCTTCCAGAGTGAATCTAAAAGGACAGTGTATCTCTTGCATGTCACATGCGCGGTGGGGTTCAGATGGTCAGTGCGTGCAAGTTAGGACTAAAGTGGATGGTCTGAGTTTGAATTCTACCTCCGCATCTATTTTTTGCGGAATAAACGATCTTTAGTTCTAGGAACTGGGACTAAAAATCGGGACTTTTTAGTCCCGATTTCCTAGTCCTGGTTCCCGTAACCGGGACTAAAGGGGCTTCGGGACCGGGACTAAAAGCCCGTTCTGTACTAGTGGAGGTCTTATCAGGGGGAGGCGATGAAGACAAAAGTATGGAAAGGCCCTGCGGTGCACTACGCCAGATTTGGCCTTCAGTGGCGGTCTATCAGTGGCGGTATTTAACCAACCGCTACTGATGATCTTCAGTGGCGGTTGAAAGTTTCAATGATTGGCCGGGTGACCTGGAAGGCCGTCAACCGCCAGTGAAGGTAGGCTTCAAGTGGCGGTTTGAGGCTACAACCGCCACCGAAGATTCAGTGGCGGTTCTAAACTCAAACCGCCACCGAAGCCTCTACATCACGGGCGGTTTGATACATGCCGGCAATGACCGGCGTTGATCACTGGCGGTTTGAGAAACAAACCGCCAGTGATGTACCGTAAGTACAAAAGGCCTCCACCCCTCTCTCTCCCACCAGTTCGAAGCTCCCACCATTTCGAAGGAAGTGCAGCAGAGGAGCGTTTTCCCTCACCTCTCCATTGTTGCGGCTATTTTTCACCAAAATGCTCATGGTGGATCTTGTTTTTTTCGAGCTTTGGCATGATCTTCTTCCTTTAATTAAGGTTAGTTTTAACAAGCCTCACCTCCTTCCTTCGAATTGGTAGCTTTAGAGGTTTTTCATGGCTACATTGTCACTCAAATTGTGTGTTCATGTTAGAGAGCACTTATCAATTGGAATTGGATATCGAGGAAACGATCTAAAATTTGGAGAATCCATTTTGCAAAGGTCGGTGTCTCTAGCTACTTGTATGCCTCTAGCTAATTGCATGGATGTTTGGATGATTGCAACTATGTCATGCTTCAATTAGGTCATGGAGTATTTATTTTGATGAACAAAACCAATGTTGTTTGTAACAAAATAGTTGTTGGTTGATTGTCTCCAAGTTTTCCTTTTGTAATTGGTGACTATATTTATTCTCAATTTTAAATTTGCCATGATAAGGTAGTGTAGAATGTACTTTTGGTCTAAATTTATGGGGTTCAATTTTTCATCATGAAAGGTCCATTTTTAATTTCACCTAAACTAGTCTACCATTATTTTGAGCTACATTCTTGTAGTTGATTAAGTGTCCCATATTAAATTTATCATGATAAGAAATTATAACTCGGCTTACAATTAATGTTTTTAATTAATAAGGAGAAATGTAAATAAGTGTAATATACTTTAGGGATGGAGTTGGGAGCATAAATTCTTCAGCTTGAATGGACCACTTTTAATTATTTCACTGTAATTACTCTTCCATATTTTCTGTGCAGAGATGGATCGAGAGTGGATGTACGGTCTACCGCCGACGGACAAGCGGTACTTGATGGGCATCAGCACATTCATCATTGCAGCTGTAGCCAACGCCGGTGATGGACAGCTTGTCTTTTGCCCATGCAAAGATTGCAGAAATCGAAAGAAATGGGGAAATGTGGAGTCTATACGGTGTCACCTGATTACTAGGGGGTTCATGAGGGACTACAAAATCTGGTGTATGCATGGCGAGGTTGGTGATAATGTTCCTCTAGAAATCAATGATGATGTAACCATGCCCGACATAGCACTCAACGAGTATGCAAATCATCTGCATACTGTTGTTCCCACGCCTCCCATTGCTACAAATGACAATGTGTTTATGAATACGTTGGCTGACGATACGGATGAGGAAGATGGACTTTCTAAGATGATGAGGGATGTGGAGGGAGGATGTCTTAGTGCTAGAGAGTTGAAAAAGCTAGAGAGAATGAGAAAGGACGCGAAAACACCATTGTATCGTGGTTGTGGGGTCAGCAAAATCGAAGCCAACATCATGCTATTAGAGTTCAAATCAACAAACGGATTGAGCGATAAAGGCTTTGATGACTTGTTAGGCGTAGTGAGTAAACTGCTCCCAGAACAAAACGAGTTGCCAGAGAAGACATACTTGGCCAAGCAAATGATCTGCCCTATCGGCTTGGAGGTAGAAAAAATTCATGCCTGTTCCAATGACTGCATATTGTACCGTGGAGACAAATACAAAGATTTGGATGCGTGCCCCCAGTGTAAAGCTCCTAGGTACAAGCAAGGTCCGTCAAAAGATGGTAGCAAGGCTAGAGGAGGGCCCGTAAAGGTGGTTTGGTATTTTCCCATAGCTCCCCGAGTGCGTAGATTATTTGCAAATGCAAAGTCAGCCAAGCTATTGCGTTGCCATGGCGAAGAGCGTAAGAAAGATACAATGATGAGGCACCCCGCAGATGGGTCAGACTGGAGGACTGTTAATACTATGTGCTATAAGAACATCAGTGGGGAGGTTAGACACTTGTGGCTTGGTTTGAGCATGATGGGATGAATCCATTTGACCAAGGTTAGAAGCAATCATAGCACCTGGCCGGTGGACGCTTTGTATATACAACCTTCCACCATGGGTTTGTATGAAGCGGGCGTTCATCCAGATGCCACTACTTATTCAGGGGCCAAAACAACCTGGTAATGACATCGATATCTTTTTGGAACCAGTCATTGATGAACTTGTAGATATGTGGCACAACGGGGTGAATGAAGTTTGGGACGAGTATAAAAAAGAACATGTCACGATCAAGGCAGTACTTATCGCGACAATCACAGATCTGCCTGGGCGAGGTTGCTTGTCTGGGGAGAAGACAAAAGGATATGTTGGTTGTGTCGAGTGTTTAGACGAAACTGATGTGGTACATCTACCAGAAAACAAGAAGATGGCTTATATGGGACACCGCAGGCACCTTGATACCGATCATCCTTACCGCAGAAACAAAAAAGATTTCAATGGGACTATTGAGACACGTCCACCTCCGGATTATCGAGACGGGAAACAGATACTAAAAGAAGTAAGCAAGCTCAATGTTGTCCATGGTAAGGGAGAAGGGGCAGTACATGCACCTGCTGATTCAATCTGGAAGAAAAAATCGATCTTTTGGAAACTTCCTTATTGGCCACTTTTGAGTGTACGCCACTGTCTTGATCCAATGCACATAACTAAAAATGTTTACGGTAACACACTGAACACCTTGATGGACACCGGGGGCACAGCGAAGGATTCACTCACAACGCGTCTGGACATGCAACACTTGGGACTGAGGAAGGAGCTGCATCCAAAGATGCGTGCTGATGGTCAGTTAGAACTTCCGGTAGCATCGTGGACACTGAAAAAAGCAGAAAAAGAAATGCTAATTTCTTTCTTCGATGAACTCAAAGTCCCGACGGGTTTCTGTGGGAACACAAAGAGGCTAGTGAACATGAGAGATTTGAAGTTTAACTATGGTTGTATGAAGGCCCATGACTGTCATATTATCATGACTCAGCTGCTACCTGTTGCCCTGCACGGTATCCTACCAGACAAGGTCCGGGCCCCAATCATAAAGTTGTGCTCGTTCTTCAATGCAATCTCACAAAAGGTCATTGACATGTCCCAGCTGGACCAGTTGCAACGGGACATAGCCGAAACTCTATGCAGGCTTGAGATGCATTTTCCACCGACTTTCTTCGACATGTCAGTTCATCTGCTTGTTCATCTTGTTGACCAAATTAGAGCCCTTGGCCCAATGTACCTGCATCAGATGTTCCCTTTCGAAAGATTGATGAAAGTTTTCAGGAAATATGTTAGAAACAAATTCAGACCAGAAGGTAGCATGGTTGAAGGATGGACCACTGAGGAGGCAATTGAGTTCTGCACATATTATCTGGACATCAATAGAGTCGGCATGCCAGAATCTCGTTACGAGGGAAGACTAGGTGGTATAGGAACGATTGGTGAGAAATCTATCAGAGTAGATGACCCCGTTTCTTTTAGGCAGGCACAATTCGCTGTTCTCCAACAAGCCAAAGATGTGATGCCATACATTACAAAGCACCTGAATTCACTGCAAACTTCATATCCTAGCAAGTCGGTGGCTTGGATAGAAAAAAAACATAAGGCTGAATTCGTTGATTGGTTAAAAGCCCTCATGATTGGAACAACTACGGGTTCTCAACTGGACATCTTATCAAGGGGAGCTTTCAGTACGTTGGTTAAGTACCAAGGGTACGAAATCAATGGATATACGTTTTACACCAAACAGCAAGATGATAAGAGCACAAACCAAAATAGTGGTGTTCGTTTCGATGCCCACAATGAAGAAGGAAATGTGGTTGCAACGTACTATGGTTTCATAGAAGAGATATGGGAGTTGGACTACGGACAACGATTAAAGGCCGCTCTTTTCCGTTGTTAGTGGGTCCGACTTGAGGCAGTCATTGTTGATAGCGAAGGGTTCACAACAGTTGACCTAACGAGAACTGCATACAGAGATGACCCTTTTGTCCTCGCAAAAGATGTCAAGCAAATATTCTATGCCCGGGACAACAAGACAAAAGGAAAGCTAAAAGTAGTCATGGAAGGAAAAAGGAAGATCGTCGGTGTGAAAGGAGTAACAGAGGACGATGAAGACAACAGGGGTTATCAGGAAATGCATCCATTCGGGGCGAACTTAAACTTACCTATCCTTGAAGATGGCGACGAACCTGCGTATGTACGACGTGATCATAATGAGGCCATCATTGTACCTACATCTTAAATATTTTCACTATTATTATGCATATGTAATCATTACAAAGATTATGTTATAATTGTCGTTGTCTACAAGAGGTGCTATAATTAATTATGCTATCCTACCTTACAAGAGGGGCTACAATTAATTGTTATTATCTATGTGTAATCATAATTAATTGTTGTTTTGTACAAGAGGGGCTATAATTAATTATTATTCACAGAAATACTATGTTATCCTACCTTATAACATTAAATTTAAAAAGAAATAAATGAAAAGAATGAAAAACAATTGAAAACAAAATAAACGGCCCTCTGATTTATACAAACGGCATCACTGGCGGTTGAAAAGAAACAAACAACCGCTACTGATGGCGATGAATCAGTGGTGGTTGGCTGTTTTGAACCGCCAGTGATGATTTCAGGAATACGTAGGATTTCGAATATTTATCCAACACAAATTCTACTCAGTTCATTTGGTAAACTCACTTCCCTCCCAACCAATCGGTCGTGGGTTCGATTCCTAGACCTGCCCCTTTGCGGCTTTTTTTTTTGAATGCATTTGCCGGTTATAAAAATAAAAAAGAATAATATGAAAAAATAGGCCCCGAGGGGCGGGCTCGTGATTCGAACTCACGACCGCCGCTAAGGAGGGAAAGCACTGAACCAATGGAGCTATGCGTGGATATCGTTAGGCATCACATATTTTTTGTTTTTAATGGATAAATCATCACTGGCGGTTGATAATCCAAACCGCCAGTGATGTTGCTGGCCATGTGCGGGTTGTTCATCATGAACACATTATTTTGTTGTTTTTTCACTGGATTAAAAATGTTGCTTAAAATTATAGCAGGTTTTTTTCCCTCATACTAACTCTAAATCTGATGATTTTTTTTATATTCGTCAAAAATAATTCTCTATTCTCTGGTTCATTTGATATTCGCTTTGGACTTCAGGTTGAAAGATTTGAATTTCAATTTCAAATAATAGCATATTTTATTCACATTATTCAGTCCTATTTGACCCCAAATGAAAATGTCATAGTAACATTATTTGTAGTTCCCATTAAAATGTACAACTTTTATTCTTACCATTTTTTCCATTTGACCTAATTTTGACATACTAAGTGTTTGATTTGTAAAGTCAACTTGTGTGGACTTAAATTTGGAGCATCAATTGCCCTCAAATTTGAAAGTGGTGAACATCAAAGTTTCATAACTCATCATTATCTACAATTTTTATTTTGGCCATATCCTCATTTGAGCAATTTTAAATACACGTTGTTCACAAAATCTACATATCTCACCATGAACCATATATACTGTGTTTAAATGTGGATTTTGTGAACAACATGTATCTAAATTTGCTCAAATGAGGTCATGACCAAAATAAAAGTTGTAGATATTGATGAGTTATGCAACTTTAATGTTCACCACTTTCAAATTTGACCTCAACTAATTCCCCAAAGAGTAGTCCTAACAAGTTCACTTTGAAAATCAAACACAGGATGTCAAAATTAGGTCAAATGGAAAACATGTAAGAATAAAAGTTGCTCATTTTAATGGTACCTATAAATAATGTTTCTATGACTTTTTCATTTGGGGTCAAATATGACTTAAAAATGCCATCTACACATGCCATCATTTGAAATTGAAAATTAAATGTTTCAAACTGAAGTCCAAAGCGAATATCAAATCAACCATATAATAGAGAATTATTTTATACAAATGCAGAAAAAAAAAAAATCACCGGATTTGGAGTTAGTATGAGGGAGAAAAACCTGGAACAATATTGATGAATAGATTTAATCCAAAGTGAAAAACAAAAAAACTGATACGTTCATGATGAACAACTCGAACATCACCGGGCGGTTTGGATTACCAACCGCCAGTGATGTTTTATCCATAAAAAAAAATAAAGTGTTTAGAGAATTATTTTGAATTTTTAATATCCTGTTCTATGAAAAAAAAGGCCAAATATGGCCAGGTGTTGGAATCGAACTGAAGAACCTGTACTTTGGGAGCAAAGTGAGCTAACCAACCGGACTAACAAGTATTTGCGTTGAAAATAGAATTGAAACTCTAATTATTCACTGCAAGCTTCATTGGCGGGTCCAACACCACCCGCCATCGATGCTTTACCATCGATGGCGGTTGTTGGGCCACCCGCCACAGATGCTGCCCATCAGTGGCGGTTGTTGGTTTTCAACCGCCACTGATGCCCTTTGTATATGTATTGAGGGCGGGCCACTGAAGGCGGGCAGACAGTCCATACAGAGGCCGCCGTCGTCCCTTCTCCACGACGCGCCGGGAGACGCCGGCGACGCCGGCCTCCCCCGCCCCGAGCAGCGACGCGCTCCCTTCCCCACCCTCGACGCCGTTGGCTTCGACCCCCTGCGACGCAGCGGCGCTTAGGAGCACCACCGCCGCGGCAGGGAGCTCCGGCTGCACGGCCCACGGTCGGCTGCGCGGCCCATGGCCGGCTGCGCGACCCCAAGCCCCGGAGCTCCGGCTGCGCGCCCCACGGCCGGCCGCGAGCCACCGAGCCCCGCACGCCCCCAGCAGCCGGCCGCGCTCACCCGAGGCACCACCGTCACTCCAACCAGTGAACCACCATTGCCAGCGACCACCACCTCGACTCCAACCACTACCTCGACTCCAACCAGGCAACCACCACCTCGACTCCCCGCATCTCGTCACTGAACATTTGGAGCGCGCGGATGCCAGGTACACCACCACTGGGGTGAGCTGTTCCTACTCGTGCACACAAGGTGTTCAGCGAAATGTCTCTTAGGCAACAGCAAGTTCTATGTTATTTTTTTAACAATATATCATGTTCAATGACTCATATATGCTTTGCTTGCCCAAAATTATTGTAAGAATGATTATTATCTACAAAGCGTTACATATAAAATTTACAAAATTGAAATGTTCACTTAGTTGCTTAGTCTACAACAACTTAATTGCTTGAATGGATATAGGCAACCATGGCACACTATGTAGTTTGGGTTGGGCGCAATCCGGGGATTTACACAACATGGGATGCATGCCATCATCAAGTGAACCGCTACCCGGTGCCCGCTTCAAAAGATTCAAACGGAAGAAGCAGCTATTTATGCGATGTATGGTGCAAGAGCAAGTGCAAGTGTACACCATGCCCAAGAAAATATGAATCTAGAGATTGAGGAGGAGCCGGTTGCCGATATGAAGATTAGGAGTGTTGGGTATTGCTCTTGAAAAGATGTGGTCATTTTAGTGCAAGCTATGGTCATAGCATGTTTTATTTGGATGTTCATGTAGACTGTGCTAGTCATTATGTACTTTGGAAAGTTGGAACTCTTGGACCGTAGAAGAAGTGACCATGTTATGTACTTCGGACTTATGCCATTTTTAATCGAATAATTTGTTTGCAAAAAATTACATTCTATGCTATCCCTCTTAAGTTGCTCTGGTAATTGTTCTTTATGGTAAATCTATGACTTAGCAACATTAACTATGTGTATGGACACAGTCATGGCTCGTCGTCGGCAATTGACCCGTCGACAACGCGATTGGGCGGAAGAGGCGCCGCAAGATAACAATGATGAAGCTGTCGATGAGGATTGGAGTCCTAGCGATTGTCTACGGCTCGAAGAAGATGACGAGGTAACTTAGGGAAAAATTAGGTGCATAGACTAACACACGACGCTAATAATAGGCTAAGTATATTTTGATTTGTCTAGCGTGAAGTCATCCCTAAAAGGACCAAGCGTGGGCGGACAAAGCTTCCTAGTGGTTCAAAGCACTACCACATCATGCAGTTCGACCAAGTAGGGGGAGCCGATAGAACCGGTTGAGGCTATGGGCCCATACAAGAGTATCCTTGGGGTACTTGTAAGGCAGTTCATCCCTTTGAAGTACTCCAAGTGGATAGGAAAAAAGGGTGACAAGTTGAAGGTTCCTGAAAGTGAGAAAGAGCATGTCTGGAAAACGTTCAATGAGTATTTCACTTTCGCTCCTGGAAATGATCTTGAGCTAGTGAGGAAACGTGCCTACGAGATCATGGGTATAGCATTCAGGAGTTTCAGGGGGAAAATGAACAAGTTATTAAAGGACGAGGAAGAACCAAATTTTGATGGAGGAGAGTATGAGAGCCAAAAGCGGTATTGGGAGGAATTTAAAAAATTGAAGAATACACCTGAGGCCTGTGAAATAAGTGCGAAGAATCAAGCAAATGCATTGAAGGCAACACACTTTCATCGCTTAGGCTCTCGTGGGTACATTCGGAAGCTTCCCCGAATGGGAGAAGGAAGTTCAAAAACTCCAAGAGCGCGCGCATACCAGAATCGACAATTGGAATATAAGGTCGGTGCGTTTCCTCCTCGCGAGGGGTGCACATTACAGCGAGGACGGGACCCTTACGTCCTCCAGCCAACCTTTGTCTGAGGTGATCGAAAGGGTGTCAACATTAACCGAGGAGGTGAATCAAGGCACTCGTCAAAGTTGATTGGGGAGAATGATGAGCTCACCCTCGCACTTGGAAACAAGGAGCACCCTGGTCGCACAAGAGGGGCTGGGGTTATCCCTTGGAAACTAGCATTTGCTGATGAATCTTCATCGTATCGTAGCCGAGCGAGGTCTAAGGCACGAATAGCAGAGGATTATGAACAACGCTTGATGGAAATGGCAACACAAATTGAGGCACGAGTTGAAGTGCGTTTGGAAGCACGAGTTGAGGAATGAGTAAATCAGGCTCTACAAAGCATGGGAACCGCACCAGTAGAGCCAATTCCGACAAGTATGAGTCCAGTATACAAGGGTCGGAGTAGCTGTGCGTCAACCCCGTTCATGAACGAAGCAGAGGCAAATGCACCTCATCCGTTGGACACCATCACCGAACCTGTTAATGTGAAGCTGTACATCCGCCAACAATGGACCACTGACAAGGTGGCAACAGGACAGGCCTTTCCACAAGGGGACAATGAGCTTCATGGGAACCCAATTCCACTGGGGTACGCTAGGGTTAGCATTGATTCTATCGTGGATAAGAAGTACAACAAGATACACATTGATTGCCCCGTAGAGGAAGACAGACCACGTCTTATTCAGAACAGGGGCAGTTTTGTGGCTTGGCGAAAACGCTACATTAAACTTGACTCGCAGGAGTCTTCGGATGATGAGGACGATGACGGATTGTCACCTCAAAGGGGAGCTACCCCACCAATAGATGAGATGCCACCACCTCCACCGACCAATACAGAAGAAAGGTCTATACCTTCACCTGCACCGACCCAAACAAAAGAAAGGCCTCCAGCTCCATCGGCCCATACAAGAGAAAAGTCTCCGTCTCTACCTCTAGTCTTCGAAAAAGAGAAAAGTGCAGATCCTACCCAGCCAAGTCCGCAAAAAGTGCGTCGTTCAAGCACAAGAGCAGCGTCCGCCTCGCAGAAAAGGTCATCGAAGTCGGTAGATAATGTTTCCCAAACAGAACTGACGACGACGAAGAAGAAGCAGGTCAGCGGGAGCATTACATCGTTGATGTCTGAGAAGACAGTACATGACATTCCCATGTCGACGATTAGAAAAACACATGAACGGCTGTTCTCGTACCCTAGATGGCTGGTGGACACCGAATATGATAGGCTGGGTAGGAAACCAGATATGGAACAAAGGGAAGTAGAATTACAAACACAAGAGTTGCTTGAGATACAACGAATGGCCGAACAGTTGAACATAGAAATGGAAGCTGCTATGGACATGTATGTAAATTCCCAAGGTTTCGAATTTGAGACCGCACCGGTAGCATACAAATTTCGGTTAGGCAAACCTTTGGCAACAAATGCGGTTTTATGTCAGATGTCAACATATATGCGGGATCTGCACCAGTATTATGCATTTGATTGTCAGGGGGGGTTTGATGGCTTCGAAGTGATTATCCCCCCTGGCTATGTCTTTAATCATGCTGAAGAAACGGTGCACCATGTGGAATATGAATGCTTGTTTCAGTTGTTCCAAAGGCGTGATCTCGACGTTCAACTCTTGATAATCTGGACTCTGTAAGTTCTTAACCAACTACTTGTGACATTGTGAAAATTATGTCTTCAACATTTTAGCATATTTCATGCTTCCGTAGGTACATCGCAAGAGGTTTCTTGAAATTGAAAGAGTATGATGTAGCATTCTTCGACCCCGTGTTTGTTAACGAGAAAACCTGCAAAGAGGACAGGACACATTTGAAAAGTGTTTTGACGGAGGAGATCAGATCGATGGTACAAAAAAACAAAACAAACGCATTCCTAGCCTACAATATCGAGTAAGTTTATTAAACTGATTTCTTCTAATTTTTTAATGCTTATTAATGCTTAACAAGGACTTTATGATTGCAGGAATCATTACATACTTGTAGATGTCATATTTGGAGGAGATCGTATTGAGGTGTGGGACTCGAAGAACAAGCCACTTTCACACATCGATCTCCTAGTTACATTGCTGAATGAGTAAGTGATCCCTTTATCATCAAAATATTGAGTTGACATAACACATCTAATTTTAGGCCATTTACACCTTACAATTTGATGTAGAATCAAGGCGGAGGTGGACGGGCACAGGAACCGTCCTTACATGGTTCATCGATCAGATGTGCCGATACTAGATCAGCCGAAGGGGAACAATCATTGCGGGTTCTACGTAATGTGGGCAATGTACAAGTTGATGGGTGGGAACACTTCCGTTGGAGATGCGACGGTATGTATGCATGCTTCGCGCTCTAAAATCAATCCACTAATTCGTCTTCAAATGATGTAAGCTAACATGTTGCTTACAGCGCAAGAAGTTGGGCCATAATAAGTTGTTGGACTTCGAGATCCGTGGTCTAAGTGGGGAGTTAGCAAAATTCATCTATTTCGAGGTAGTTAACAAAAAAGGAAGCTTCTCAATCGCAAAGGCCAAGAAGTACAGCATAACTATCCGAAGGACCAACAAGAAAGGCTAATTTAATATTGTTGTCTTTAAGTCCTACGCTTCAAATTCAACATTTGTGATATTTGTTGTAATAGGATTCTCGATGTATTGCAATCTCTAAGTGCTACAATTTCTATGTAATATTTTAATTAGGACAATTTCGATGTAAACGTAATCTCGATGCATTTAGTTTACAGTATTGCAATATCGTGGCAAATATAAAAAAATATAAACCATCACTGCCGCCTTATTTGAAACCGCTAGTGATGTGTTAGTGATCATCGGCGGTTGGTTGACAGTTCAAAACTGCCATCTGTTCACTACATCAACACCGACGGTTGAATAAATCAACCGCCATTGTTGATGAATGCCAACGATGGCGGTTCTAAATACGAACCGCCACCGATGTGGAAGTAAACACCGGGCGGTTCATGTTTAGAACCGCCGGTGAAGATGGAGTTTAGAACGCGCCGGTGATTGGATAGCCATCACCGGGCGGTTGGTAAGAACCGCCACCGATGGCTACCCCCATCATCGGTGCTTTGGTTGTGGCGGTTCAAAATCCGCCAAAGTGAAGGGGGGGTTTTGAACCGCCACTAATAGGCAAATCTGTAGTAGTGGTGTGCTGGTCGATGCCGCCACCTCGGCAGGGGAATTTCGGTATTTATGCCCTGCGCCTCGGAGGCTATAAATAGCCGAGGGGTGCATCTTGTAACGGGAGATGATTTTAGGCTGATCCAGTGCGTTTTGGCCTGCTGCCTGGAATCCATTCTCGCTTGTAACATCCCTTCACACCATGTCAACACACTTGGCGAATTTGTTAGCTTAAATCGACTTCGTGTTTGCATGTATCTTTTCGCCACTTACTAGTTGAGCCGAGCAAGTGTAAATTGGTTGGTCTAAACCAACAGTGTGCCTTCCATCAATTTGCTTTCCACCTCTAGCGCAACTTTGTCGATGTGTGTAATGCCATTGCCGACTTAGTACTCGATGTGAACACGGGCTGGTAGCCACCGCGAGTCGCTCACTTTGTTTCAGCATTTCCGAGCCACGCGAATCTGAGAGACAATCAGGCGACAAGACATAAGTTGCATCTACGTTAAGCATTAGCGTATATGTTTACTCATCAATGTTTTTATTTTTGTTTGTCCTCGATCTTTATTCTTTAGAGTATAATACTTCCAGACTATTCTGATATAGGATTAGGGAATCTCGTAGAGAGAAGGTGTGCAATTATAGGGCAGTATGACCTAAATCTATACTCTTGATTTTAATGTTGAATCAAGCACAACATATTTTTGGTAAGTTACTTATTAATAATTGTTTGGAATTACTGATGTATTATTTGAGGTCTGTAATGTCTTCAGAAAGATTAAATGGTTTGGCAACTTTATGTAGTAAGAAGAAATTATTAGTTCAGAATGATATTGGCGACTGGTAATTATTAGTTCACATCTGCAAATAATTAATAGAATAAATTCTTAAGATAATATTTATAATTTGCCTAATAAGAATATTTATTAGAAACATCATTATTATTATAGTTAGATTAAAGGGCCCATCTTTTTAAGCTTGGCTCAGCCACCAAAATGACAGGACCGGGCCTGCCTATAGGGTTGTGATAGCTGTTGTGATGGCAGTGGCTCGAGCTTGGGTGACAGGTGGCTTGCTGGAACAACGTTGGCTCAGGCTCAGGCATGTCGGCACGAGCCATGGGGGTGCAGGAGGAGATGGTGTTTTCTTTCTTTCTTGATTTGTTTATGAAAATGGACATATAATCGCCAGGTGAGAGTAGCCAGTATAGTGAAACAACAGAGCTATCCTCAGAACCACAGCGAACACAGATTGTGGAGTACGTAGTGAGACTATACAAAAGGTGAATTGTCAGACAAATGAGCTTCTTAGAACAACAGCTTATATAAAACACTACCAGAGAAATGATTTATTGAGGCACCAGGTTATTTTAGGGTAGACACAGCTTGTCGGCTCGGCTCATTGAGGAGCCACCTCTACAAATAGTTTTTTTTTTTAATTACCAGTCACCTTAAAAAATGGGGTGCATTTTTAAAGAGTGTCTGTGATGCGCTGTCTCTAGAAAGCGCCTTAGAACATCTAGACACACTTGGCACTGTTTCTAGAAAGTGTCTCTTGTCTTCCAGACACTATTGATAAATGGTATCTACAGTTTACTGGCAATAGTAGGGTTGGTTGACGGCATGATCTGTTCCGATATGTCTTAGTTTCTCCTGCAATTACTCAATCTGCATACAACTTTGTTCTCATGTTCGTGAAAGAGAAAACAATGAAATGATTTCTGCAGCTGAGGTATACATCGTCAAGTGTATGCCAATTCTACCATATACTGAATCTTTAGAGGACAGTAAATGATGCATGTTGCCATTATCTCATAAAGGCAACATCCCAAGTAAAGGCAATCAATGCATATAAATGACAGACTTTTAGTTTTATAAAATAGTGATGGTATTTCATCTTTGCTCTTGTACTCCATCACTATGTGTGGGAGTGGGAAGATCTACATGGGTGTGGGTTGCATTCACAACGTCTGTACCAGCAGCCATGGTTGTCTCGACAGTCGAGCATCCATGCCAGGATTGGAAACGGGGATTCCACGATGGTGGCAGGAGGCAGGTCTCTGAGGCTGGCCAGGAGGCCCTCAGTTGTTCATGTGCTTGATAGCGGGCTCTAAGGAGGACCATGGCAGTGACCTTTATTAATTTTCTTTTGTTTTATAGAGACGGGCTTGCTCAACCACATGTCAGCATCCCAGATACTGATACGCCTCCTGCTGCTACTACCTCTTCCCCACTCAATGATCGTGATGGGCCGGAACCCAGAACCAGGCCCAAGAGGACGCTGAAGCCCAACCCGATGGTTACTGGCCCGCAGTGGCGTGTGTAGCTTTGCTATATGTAGGCGAGATGCCGTGAGAGAGAGGACATGAAAATTGTAAAACTCGAACTCCTATTTTGAATCATTCATCCTATCTCCTCCGAATTCCTTCTCTGTCTCGTTCTCTGCTCTTCCCCTGCTTGCTCCTTACAATTGATATCAGAGACTCGTCTCAGCCTGGATCCCGGCCCTCCCCACCCTCACTACACCCGTTTCCAGCGATCTCGTGGTGCTATGGATCCCCAGCTCCAACGGATTTTGGACGAGATCCAGCAGTCGAAGATGGAGTTTGGGCGTCGATTCGACGACCATGACGCGAAGTGGAGCGGCGCTTCGCCGACCTCGACCGCGCCAACGCCGATCGAGCGACGGCCGTGGATCTCCGCCTCGACACCCTGGAGTCGACCTGCGGCGAGCTTCAAGCTCTCCGGGTCGAGCACATCGACTTGGAGCACGGCGACCGCGTCTCGGCACTCGAGGCGGCGACATCGGATCTTCACCACTGGCGCCCGGAGGTCGATGCCATCGTTGACGACCTACGCCTGGAGGTCCAGAAGATAGCCAAGCACTGGGACCGGGCGGTGTTCGACAATTCGTCGCTCCAGCCAGGCTTGCTGTCCGCTCCACCAATGGCGTCCGCGCACTCATCTGCCAGAGTACACGCCGAACGGCCCAACGGGCACCGCGTCGCATCGGTTACACGGGATATTGGGTCCGGCGTCGTCATGACGTGGACCCATGTCCTGGCCAAGGGTACGTCTCCAATTTCGCCTACCCATGTTCAATTTCAGTCGGATCCACAGTTTCAGCGTTCTACTCCTGTTCTGAATCGCAACCTGCATAACCAATACATGTCTCAACCGCAGCACCTTCCTTGCCCACCAGATCCCCATACCACAAACCCAAATCCCCCACCTATCACCACGCTCCAACTGTTCCCTAATCCCCCTCATCCACCCAATGTGCCTGATACTTCTCAATTCACGGCTAACCTTGGCAAATTTCCTAAACTACCGTTTCCCAAATTCGATGGTACAAATCCCCGTCGTTGGCGCGGGCGCTGTGAGAAGTATTTTGCTATGTACCAAGTAGATGAGTCTCTTTGGGTCAGTGTTGCTGAGATGTATCTCGAAGGCCCTGCTGATCGTTGGTTTCAGTCTGTTGCACATTTGCTTCAGAACGCGTCATGGTCCACTTTCTGTCAGTTGCTGCATGACCGCTTCGATCGCGATCAGCACGAACTGTTACTGCGCCAGCTTTTCAATATCCACCAACAAACCACCGTGTCAGCTTATGTTACTGAGTTTGCCGAGCTCGTTGATCAGCTTAAATCATATTTCTACACTTCTGATCCCATGTATTTCACTATGAGATTTATCGATGGGCTCAAGCCCGAAATCAAAGCCGTCGTGCTTGTTCAGCGTCCCAAAACCTTCGATACTGCTTGTTCTCTGGCACTATTGCAGGAAGAGGTGGCCGGTCCAGCGCCTTCGTCGCATCGACGTCATGGTGATTGGTCGTCGTCGTCCAGGACACAAAAGGGGCTCCTTCCACTACCTCCGCCTCCACGTGTTGAGCGGGCGGCGGCACAAGCGGCTACCCCGGCCGGCCAAGCTCCTCCAGCTGTGACCATACCAGAGTCAAGGTTGGCTGCTCTCAAGAACCAGCGGAAGTCTCTCGGGCTGTTTTTCAAATGTGGACAGAAATGGAACCGTGAGCATCGTTGTCCCCCTGATATGCTTTTGGCAGTAGAGTCTATTTGGGAATCTTTCCATGATCCTGACACTGCTAAACCGTCCAGTCCTCAAAGTGCTGATGCTCAGTTATTTCTGGCGATATCTAAGGCTGCGTTTCAGGGTGTTCAGGTAGCTCGCACAATTCAGTTTCAGGGTTCCATTATGGGCAATTCAGTTTTGGTGATGATTGATTCGGGCAGCTCGGCCTCATTCATTAGTGATTTGGTGGCAGCAAAGCTTTCTGGAATTCCGTCTGATTCAGTTTGCAGTTCAGTTCGGATTGCGGGTGGTTCTGTTTTGACAAGCTCTTCAGTCCTCCGTCAGGCTCCCTGGTCAATTGGACAGTGTGTCTTTGCTACTGATCTGCGAGTCCTTCCCTTGAGAGCCTTTGATATCATTATTGGCATGGATTGGCTCGAAGCACACAGTCCTATGTGCATTGATTGGCAATCAAAGTGGCTTCAAATTCCTTACAATGGTGATACAGTGGTGTTACAAGGCATTCAGTCCACTGCTCCCGATCGTTTGCTGTTACAGGTCTGCAGTGTTACTGACGAGACACCATCATCTTCTTCTGAACCTGCTGTGCCACCTGAGATTCAGTATCTCCTTACCCAGTACCAACACTTGTTTGAGGCTCCAACTTCGTTGCCCCCGACTCGAGCTTGCAACCATCGTATTCCCTTGTTGGCTGGCGCTCAACCGGTATTCATACGACCGTATCGCTATCCTCCCAGCTTGAAGGATGAGATCGAGAAGCAAGTGGCCGATATGCTTTCTCAAGGAATCATACAGCCAAGCTCTAGTTCCTTCTCTTCTCCGGTGTTGCTCGTGCGCAAGAAGGATGGGACATACCGGTTCTGCGTTGATTTCAGACAGCTCAATGCCTTGACTGTCAAAGCAAAGTTTCCTGTTCGCGTCTTCGAGCAGCTAATGGATGAGTTAGCTCACGCCAGTTGGTTCTCCAAATTGGACCTGCACGCCGGGTTTCACCAAATCCTAATGGAACCTGGCGAGGAATTCAAGACGGCGTTTCAGACTCACTTGGGCCAGTACGAGTTTCGTGTGATGGCGTTTGGGCTGACCGGCGCTCCAGGCACATTTCAAGGTGCCATGAACGTTACTTTGGCTTCTGGTCTGCGCAAGTTTGTCGTGGTGTTCTTCGACGACATTCTGGTCTATAGTAGATCCTATGAGGAACATTTGCAGCATTTGGCAGCCGTGTTCTAGATGCTGTCTTCCGACCAGTGGCGCATCAAACTCTCTAAATGTACATTCGGCCAACGTTCTATATCTTACTTGGGGCATGTGGTCAGTGCACAGGGCATTTCTACTGACCCAGCCAAGATTCAGGCGATTACAGATTGGCCAGCACCTTAGTCGGTGAAAGAACTCCGCGGTTTCTTGGGTTTGGCCGGGTATTATCAGAAGTTTGTGAAGCACTTTGGCATCATTGCCAAGCCATTGACAGAGCTGCTTAAGAAAGATACATTGTTCATTTGGACATCGATTCATGCTTCTGCCTTTGACACCTTGAAGTCGGCATTGAGCTCTGCCCCTGTTCTCGGTCTTCCAGATTTCGAGCTTCCATTTCACATTGAAACGGATGCCTCTGGAACAGGAGTCGGTGCTGTGTTACTGCAGAACGGTCACCCATTAGCCTTCCTCAGTAAGTCTTTGGGTCCACGCAATCTTGGACTATCGGCCTATGAAAAAGAGTATCTGGCCATCGTTATGGCAGTGGATCAATGGCGTCACTACTTGGTGAATAGTGAGTTCATTATACACACTGATCAACAGAGTCTCATCCACTTAAACGAACAACGGCTGCACACTCCGTGGCAACAAAAGCTTTTTACTAAGCTGTTGGGCCTCCGTTACAAGATCCTATATCGCCGTGGGTGCGACAATGCCGCGGCCGACGCCTTGTCCCGCCGATCTCAACCTGCAACCTTAATGGCAGTGTCATCTCCTTCCCATGAGTGGTTGTCTGACCTGTCGTCCTGGTACGCCACTGACTCCACTGCGTAGTCGCTGTTAGCTCGGCTGGCTCTTGCAGATGCGTCTGCTTCACCATTCTCACTTCAGCACGGAATTATTCGCTACAAGAAGCGCATATGGCTCGGTTCCAACAAACAACTGCAGTCCAGAATATTATCTGCATTACATGACAGCCCGGTTGGAGGCCATTCTGGGGCGCCCGCTACATTGCACAAGATAAAGCAACTGTTTTACTGGCCAGGAATGCGCTCAGACATCCTTGCATATGTCCAGTCTTGCCAGGTTTGTTCTCAAGCCAAACCTGATCGCGCTCGTTACCCTGGTCTTCTCCAGCCGCTTCCTGTTCCTCGTGCTTCTTGGGAAGTTATCTCTCTGGATTTCGTGGAAGGTTTGCCTACTTCCAATTCAGTTAACGCCGTCATGGTTGTTGTGGATAAATACTCTAAGTTCGCCCATTTTGTGCCACTTCGCCTCCCATTCACAGCAGCCTCGGTGGCCTAGTTATTCTTTGATCATATTTATCGCCTCCATGGACTGTCGGTTTCTATCATTTCAGACCGCGATCAGATTTTCACAAGTAAGTTTTGGCAGCAACTGTTCCGCTTGGCCGGTGTGTCCCTACGCATAAGCTCTGCATACCACCCCCAGACGGATGGACAAACCGAGCGTGTGAACCAATGCATGGAGACGTTCCTTCGGTGCTTCGTTCACTCATGTCCGCGCCGTTGGGCAGCATGGTTGTCAGCAGCGGAATTCTGGTACAACTCTTCTCTGCATACTGCCTTGGGCCGTTCCCCCTTCGAAGTCTTGTACGGGTTTCCTCCCAGGCATTTGGGGCTTGATATCGACTCAGCTTCTGCGGTACCAGAGTTATCTCAGTGGATGGATGAACGAGAACTCATGCACAGCCTGATCCGGCAGCATCTCTTAAGGGCCCAAGAACGCATGAAACGACAAGCTGACAAACGCAGATCTGAGCGGATCTTTGCAGTTGGGGATTCAGTGTTTCTCAAACTATGGCCTTATGTCCAGTCTTCTGTTGCTCGTCGTGCTCATCACAAGCTGGCATTCAAATTCTTCGGCCCTTTTCATATATTGGAAAGCATCGGTTCTGTGGCATATCGGCTGGATCTCCCAGCGACTTCTTCAGTTCACCCGGTCTTCCACGTTTCTCAGCTGAAGAAATCCGCGGGAACACAGGTGGTTACTCCATCTCTGCCTTCTGACTTGGTGGATTTACAGGTTCCGGCGAAGATTCTTTAGAGAAGGTGGTCCTCTGGTGCCCAACCGGTTGAACAAGTTCTGGTCCAGTGGTCACACATGCCACCGTCGCTGGCTACTTGGGAGACTTTGGAGCAGGTTCGTGCTCAGTTTCCGTACGCGCCGGCATGGGGACATGCCGCACCTCAAGGAGAGGGGAGTGTCAGCATCCCAGATACTGATACGCCTCCTGCTGCTACTACCTCTTCCCCACTCAATGATCGTGATGGGCCGGAACCCAGAACCAGGCCCAAGAGGACACTGAAGCCCAACCCGATGGTTACTGGCCCGCAGTGGCGTGTGTAGCTTTGCTATATGTAGGTGAGATGCCGTGAGAGAGAGGACATGAAAATTGTAAAACTCGAACTCCTATTTTGAATCATTCATCCTATCTCCTCCGAATTCCTTCTCTGTCTCGTTCTCTGCTCTTCCCCTGCTTGCTCCTTACACCACACCTCTATTAATTTTTATTTTTTGAAGGCAACCTCTATTAATTTTTATTAATAATAAATACCTTTTTTCACCCATCTCTAAAAATATGTATTGTCGTAGTGCCAGTGGTAACACTATATATAGTTGCAGCATTGGTAACACTATATATAGTTGCAGCATTTAGAATGCAGTGAAAGCACATTTGCTTTGCTGGTGCAAAGTAGAAACACACAACTATATGGACTAGTCTGAAACTGGAGAGAGGGCGACATGTATAATGGGATGGCATATATAGTTGCAGCATTGGTAACACTATATATAGTTGCAGCATTTAGAATGCAGCGAAAGCACATTTGCTTTGCTGGTGCAAAGTAGAAACACACAAGAACTATATGGACTAGCCTGAAACTGGAGAGAGGGCGACGTGTATAATGGGATGGCATATGAATTCAACGGTGATAACAGAAGAGATGTCTAATAATAGGGATGGGATGCATCATCAGTTAAAGATCCAGTTCCTGTTCCATGCCCAGTGCCAGTTGTAACTAATGTTTGTAGGTTGGGTTTGCTGAAATTTCTACACTGGGATTCTTTTAATTTTGGTTACGGCATCCAGGAAAGCAACACTGAAGACTTGGGGCTGTGGCTTCCATCAGAGGAAGATTTATGTACCACTGTGCATCTTCCAATTCCTCTGTGTGGCTGGCAATGTACTGGTTGATGGCTTGATCTATTGATCTATGCTCTGATGGCTGCCGTGGCCCGTTACTGATTTTATTGAAGCTATGAATCACTTTAAAGGTGAATTGTCTAAATCCATTGTTGTTAGCTTGGTTGTGCAAATTAAGCTTAGTAGGAATACTGGTTGTGCAAATTAAGCTTAGTAGGAATACTTATTATAAGCTGTACCCCTTCCAGTTTTGATTTCTTAAAAGTTCCCAATGGTGCTAAGTAACACAGCTCTGATGATCGTTTGTAATAAACTACCAATTAGGCAAATACTCGATCATCTGGATTGAGTTAGAGACTCGAACTAACTCATGTCTCGTACGACCCTCTATGTCTCGTACGACCCTCTAATATGATTTAGATATCAACCAAGCAAGTTATTCTGTAGTGTGGGGTTAACAAGTAAAATAAGACGACATTGCAAATGCAGGTTGTATTTTCTCACATGTCAAATCATAAACAATGCCACCTTATAGCCTAGGTAAGGCAAACAAGCTTGAAGTATAGACAACATATTGCTCTCCATTCAACAGTCATATTCCAGGAATATTCGAGGGCCTTAATTTAGCCTTTACACGGCCTCAAGGGTGTAGTAACACCCTATATATAGCTGCACCAATTCAGCGACAGTAAAAGCACATTTGCTTTCTGGTGCAAAGTCGAAAGACACAAGAAAAACTATAATTTTTAGATACCACACTATGGAATGGACTAGTCTGAAATTGTAGAGGGCAATGAGTATGATGGGGTGACATAGCAATTCAGTGGTGACTATTGAAGCGATGTCTACTAGGGATGGGAATGGGATGCATCAGCAGTTAAAGATTCAGTCGCTTCCCCGTCGGCCGTGCTAGCAATAATGTGCGCATGTTGGCGTCGCCTGGGAATTTGGGTTCATGTCTTGATCAGAATTAAGTGCCAGAAGACACGAAGAAGTGGCTAGTAGTACATAGCATTGTTGGGGGCTGCATGATTTGGGCTTGCCCCATGTATCCATAGAGGAGTGGCCCAAGAAGGGAGTGTGGGTGAGTGGTTGTAATGATGTGATGACGGTTAACGAATAACTGAATCCCATAACTATTCCCCAATCCTCTCCTTCTTCCCCACTTGAATGCTCTACTGTTCTTGCTGAATCCTACCTATTTCTTGCTTATCTCACCCTTGATTCTTCATTTCCAGCTCACAGTCCGGGATTGTGACAGCTCCGTTATCCTGTGAAGCAACACAGAAGAAGACCTGGGGTCCTGCCATCAACGTAGGACTTTGGGTTCCGCTGGAGCATGTAGTCATTCATGTAGCACTATGCATCTTCCATTTCCTATTTTGCTATAGCAACTGTACTTGGCATAAAGCATGATCTTTTGATTTGTACCATATCTTGTTTGTAGTTTCCCCTGCAATTATTCCCTATACAGAGCTCCCTTGTTCAAAAAAGAGAAAACAATGAAAAGATGTCTTTCATGTATTCCGGCTGTGTGTGTGTGGATGTAGATGCAATAGGTGCAGGTTATATGACGACCATTCAAGCAACGTGCTCACAGTGGCTCGTGTACATTTACTCCTACAAATTGGAACAAGTTCCTTGGCAGCCAGCCCTGCCAAGTCATCATCGTACGCATCAAAAAAAAAATCTTGTTGCCGTAAAAAAATATCTTCTCTTCCATGCGTTCGCTCTCCACGCGCTCGGCCTCTCTCGAATCCTCTCGTCTTCTCCGGTTAAAAAAAAAAGAAAAAAAAGATGCCCTCTCCCTCGATCCCTCCGCAACGCTCGCCGCCCCACCCTCTCCTTCCTCTTCCTCTTCCTCTCCCTCCCTCCTGACGCGGAGGCAGCATGGGGCACGGGCGGGGAGCCTCGGCGCGGCGGCTGTCCCTCGTCGCTTTCCCTCCCTCCCTCTTCCTCTCGACGCGAACAGAGCAATGGCGGCCGGCCGCCTGCGCAAGCGGGGCGCAGCTGCAGCTACGGCCGCCCTCCTCCTCCTCTTCCCCATCGGGTCGCCGTGACCGGACCCGCGCTGCCATTGTTGATGATGACCTTGTATTCCAATTTGACCATAGGACAGTGCCTGTGAGGTACCTCTGATATAGCTGAGCCTATTCCTATTTCTATGCCATTCCTATTTTGCATCTTTTTGTTGACCATATTTCAGTGCAAATGATACTGCAAACAAGCATCTTTTTTTTCTAAACTATGTCATATGAGAATATGCAATCATGGTTATCGCTTATCGTTCTCATTTGAGCTGCATTTGAAGTAAGGACTACGAATATATATTATGATTAATAGTCAGTCTTTTATGATATTTATATTCGTCTTCTATTCAATTGAGGCATTTGGCATATGCGGTGACACAAGCCATTGTATATCTGCTGCCCTTTTTCTTATTCTTGGTGAACTGAGGCACTTTGGCATATGCAATGATGGTCTACTTTCAAGATCAGTTACCAAATCACTACTACTGCTTTGACGTTTTGAGAAGTAATTTTTTTTGGTTCCTCATTATGCTGAAAATAGCTCTATGGTTTTTTGGAACCTGTTAACCCTGCTTTTGTTTGTTCTTCTCTCCTTAGACCTCGCCTCGTCATCAGTGTTAGTCCACAGCCACCTCCTAGGACAGCAGCCTCAATCAGGTATCTCCTTCCTATGTGTTCTTCAAAATATTTTGTTGAGCCTATGTACTTCCATAATTCCTAGCAAGTCCCTTCAAGACAGCTGAGAGGTTACAGTACCATGTGAAGCAACCAGCAAATAGATATTATGCTGATTTTGCAGTGCTCCTGATACGAAATAAGTAAAGTATCCATCAATTCTACAAAAAATATTTTTACATCCACGTATTACTTTGAAAAAATAACATATGTTAGTTCATCTAAGAGTAGCGTTGAATTACATGATTCTATTTGAAAACACAAAAATGCAAAGCTCTTAAGGAAATGGCTGTAAAGGAGTTTATCTACTGGCAGCCTATATCGATTGATGCCCATGTTTTATCGACCCTCAGTTCTCGACATGTGTGGGTTTTTGATATCGTGTTTTGGCCAAGCAACCCATTTGAAAACACACAGGATTTCAAGAATCAAAGCAGCTCTGCGTTTTGACATTGTTTTTTTTTGGCTATTCAGTGTAACACGGAATTTTTCTTTGCACAATTTGTGTACATATAATTTTACTTGCTGATGCTGGAACTAAATAGTGATGGTGTTCCAAAGTTCTCTTGTGGTCTGTATAGAAAAGCATAGAGATTCTTTTCCTAATGTTGTAAGATAAGTGGCTCCTTCAACCTTGCTTCTACTTCATTTGGTACCTATCCTTTGACCTTGCATCTACTTTTTATGTTCCCTCCAGGTTATTTTTAAGGCACTAAATCTGGTTTTGTTCAACTACATCTGACTTTATTCAGTCAAAAATTTGCTAATCTGTGTTGCATGGCCTTTCTTATAAAGGGGCTTAATCGGCTGATCTGTCCTTCTACATTTTGACATCTCCGGATCCTGAACTCTCCAATTAGACTTGACTCTTGAGGGTGGATATTCCAGATTTCCTCCCATCTAGCACTTGTCCATGAACGCTCGATTTTAAAATTTTGTTCTAATCTAACCAATATGAAAATTGTCAACAACAACTAAGTGATCTGCTGTCCTAACTCATTTCTCAAAGCCATAGAGCATTGGTTATTCAGTTACCCTATATATAATTATACCTGCCCTGTCAAGCATTGGTTATTCAGTTACCCTATATATAATTATACCTGCCCTGTCAGACTTCTGGCTTTATGAAAAATGTTGCCTTTGTGGTATATATCACTACTGCTTCTGCTCCAAATCCAATTTTGGAATTTTGGAGAAGTAGGGTGCAGAAAATGTTGAGATGTGTTTCCGTTTCCTTGTCAGTGTGTCATGCATTTTTATCTGGTTATTATACCCTCCCAAACCTTTTGGTTTTGTTTTTGGTGCAAGTTACTACAATATTACTACAATATTTTGAAGATCTCAAATTATTAGGTATGCATGCAGGGTGTGCAGTTCAATGGGCCTTAAAATCTGAAATTTGCTTGGTTTTCATTTTTAGATTCATGTCGACACTGAAGTTCGTGTGGTTCGCGGTATTGGTATTGAAGAGCTTCGGCTCTACACGTATTATAGACACCGCAGTCGTCCATTGTTCATTGTTGACGGCTGGAAGCTGTTCATGAAGAAGATACATATCCTAGCCTTGCAACAAATAGTCTGACATTGATCAACACCTGCCGGCTTCCACTTAAATTCACATGTGCATAATCTTTTTCATAAGCTCTTTCTATCCTTGTGTCCACTTATCTAGGAGACTCCTGATGAAGGTTGGCATGAACTGGTCTCAGAAGTATATCTACAGAGGAGACTGACATGATCTCCATGTTTATAGATGATTGAACATATTCTGAGACTCTTGTGTATCCACTTGCTATCTACATGTATGAACCGTAATGTTATGTAGATGTATGGTGACCCCGCTATGACCAGACATATTTATGACTCATAATTTCCCTACACTTCGTTGGACAAGTGCTGAAGCATATATGTACAGAATATGTATGAATGTATATAAACTTATGTCTCTATTTATGTGTGTACATATACATATATATATACATATACATATATATATATAGGGAAATTCCATCCTACTCCTAGGGAGTAGTTACTCCCATGTTAATATCTTTAGATTTAAGGTGTATATGACCGAACGAAGTGTATATATATATGAAGTATATAATAATACTAGACTATCTATAGTAGTATATATCAAGTATGCATGCATACATAGAGTATATGGTTATACTTGTTTTATATACTACAGTCAAGTGGTATTTTCATAATATATTAAAAAGTATGGGTTCCTTTGAAATTTTTTTCACGTAGAAAGATTTGAAGTATCTTAGTATGAGTATATAAACATACTCAAAGTGATAAATAAGTATAAACACATACGCAATATGTTGTTTTCAAGATGGGAGTAACTACTCCCGGAGTAGGAAAACCTCTTCCTATATATATATATATATATATATATATATATATATATATGTGTGTGTGTGTGTGTGTGTGCACATATCCCCATATACACAATCTATGCATTGTCCATGACATAAGAAAAGCTAGATTGAAAATTTTTCCTGACAAAAAAGCAATGATTAACAGATCCTTCGAACCGGCGGGTGGGCAGCTCTCCTCTAATCCATCCGACTTTACCACTCTATGATTACCACTAGAACTCATGTACTGTTACCATGCATGGTAATAGACTATGTCATCAGTAAAACCTTTCAATAGTTTCCCAGCGGTGCGCGGGATGCGCGCCCTGGCACTAGTACGTCATCCATTTGCAATAATAAGCTCTGAATGCACCCCTACTACCAGGTGCTCGGGTGAATCAATCAGAACGCAAAATAAATCTCAGTTTACTTATTGCACCTATATAGCTAGCTGCACAAATTTTGAAGGAGGCGTCCGCATACGTCCCTAAATAAGTGTCGCTTCGCATCCGAGAAACAACTGCCAGCAATTTTAAGAAATAATAAATATTATCGATTAGTATCATAATTAGTATCATCGGAAAGATCTTTAGATCTAGTTTTTTAGCAAAATTATTTGGGGATATAAATATTGCACGTATTTTCTACAAATCAAGTTAAACTTGTGGCACGCATCCCACAGTGACACTTATTTAGGGACGGAGGGAGTACTTCCTGGTTCAGTAGAGAGTAGAGACAAACAATATATAACAAAAAAAAAGTATGAGGAATATATATACCATGGCAAAAGAAATTCAGAGGAGACGAACTTGCTAATACATGTGCACTACAAGAAACGTAGGCATTGCCGAGTGCAAGATTCTTTGCCGAGTGCCAAATATTGGGCACTCGGTAAAGATCTGATTTGCCGAGTGCCGCACTCGGCAAAGAAAAGCACTCGGCGACGTAGGGCACTTCGGCAAAAGCGATCTTTGCCGAGTGCTCTCCACTCGACAAAGACCCACACTCGGCAACGTTGTGCCGGGGCAAAACGGCATCCAAAGATCGCCGGCTTTACCACGTCTGCCGGGCCGTTTGGCACTCGGCAAATTGGTGGTTTTTGCCGAGTGCCAAACATATGCACTCGACAAAACTATATTTTTTTGTTTTTTGGCACTAATTTTTTTTGAAACTTCAAAACACTACGACAAAGTACATGTTCAAATATGGGAATTTTTAAATGCATTTTGATATATTTCTCCTATTTATTTTGTTTTATTGATTTTTTCCGCATAACGCACATTTGAATTGAGGTGCATCGAATAATTGATTTTCGATGAGGCACGACCCGATCTTTCAAGAGGTAACTAGTAAATTGATTGGTGGAGATCTCGACGTTGGCGATCCGCCTTCAAATCGTGACACGATTCGAACCCCGCAAGCCGACGGTTCATAGAATAACTCAAAGAAAGAATTTCTCAAAAAAATAAAAATAACCTTTGCCGAGTGCCGACGGGAAGGCACTCGGCAAAGAATTTTTCAAAAAAAAAAGAACTCTTTACCGAAAGTGCCGCCGCTCTCGGCTCGGCAAAGCGCCCGTCCAAGCCGACGGCTCAAATTATTTTGCCGAGTGGAAGTTTGGCACTCGGCAAAGACTTTGCCGAGTGCTCGATATCGGCGCACTCGGCAAAGAAACCTTTACCGACTGTGTTGTTTACCGAGTGCGTTTTTTGCCGAGTGCGGCACTCGGCAAAGAAACCTTTATCGACAGGTTCTTTACCGAAGGGCGTTTTGCCGAGTGCTGCACTCGGCAAAGCCCGCACTCGGTAAAGCCTTTGCCGAGTACAAAGTGGCCTTTGCCGAGTGCCCGCTGCACTCGGCAAAGCAGCTGTTTCCTGTAGCGGTGATTGGGATACACCAGGAGTTTTACATACAACATTGTCATTGATAGTAGAGCCTGAATATATGTCATTGTGCCAGCAAGACCTGTACGGTAACTTTGTTTGTGCCAGGCACATAAGCATCTTGGTTTGGTCATCTTTCAAGATTTGAAATCCTGGTTCCATCATTTAATGAATGCCTAGCATGGAACAATCAAGACTTGAGCAGGGTCTTTAAAATCAGCATCTGTGGACCTGACTTGACTTAACTGGACTCCTTCCTTGGGGTTGTAGACAATAGAAGATATTTCTGGAATTCCCTATGTGGTGCCTCATAGGTAGCATGGAGCTGACTTAACTTCTTTCCTCCGGGTTGTAGGCATAAGGCATTTCAAATATGCTTGTTTTGAAGCCTAAATTATGATATAATCTGGGATATCAACTGTAATAGAATGTTTAGGAACCAATTCTTTGTTACTGTATCTCATCTTTTAACAGTTTCCACCACTTGCCCCACCTTTTCTAAGATTATCTAGTCTAGGGTGGAAAGAAAGAATGAACGGATCATTACTGTGCTGGGGACTACGAATAGTCGACCAAGGGCCAAGAGTACTTTACTGAACCTGTTTCTCGTGAATTAGGTAGAAACTTCATATGTATCTGCATCGTTAAAATTGCAATGATGGTGGTACTTACTGAACACAGAATGGTCTTCTCAATTGTTTTTTTAATCCATGTAGTGCCCTGCTCTGTTATATCATATATAATGCAACTTCTGTAAGAATCTGTATTGAACTTGACTATGATTAATCATAGAGAATTCTTAACTTCATATATATCTAGTGGTAGCACTTACTAAGCAGAATGGTTAGTGCACACAGTCAAGTCCCTAAAATCATCAGCTCTTGCAATCTGGATGGAGAATGTAATTTTAACTTTATACAGTCAATCACAGGTCCACAAGCATTTGAATGTTTTTGATTTATTGTCAAATATTGCTTTGCGCTAGTATTAATGTGAATATGTAACTTTGCTACTCGTTACCAACGTTTTTGTTCTATTAACAGGATATGATTTGTACTTCACTACTAATTCGTGATGACCTCTGACCAAATTCTTTTCCTCAGCCTCACTTTAATTGGGAATCCAACCACATCAACCTCGCTGTGCAATTAATTTCCTGCATATTAATTCCATGTGATGGGTTTGCGGGGGATGCCATCAGGCAGTGGAAGTAAAGTCATCTGATTGCATACACAGCATTCATGATGATCACAGTTGGAGTCTGTGGTATGGGAACGATGTCTTCAATGACAGCTGCTGGAATTAACTGGATCAGAGCACTTGCCGCAAATCTGGCACGGGCATCGACCGTGGCAGTTGTTCTTATAGTCATAGCGCTATCAGAACAAGTAGGCTATGGATGGGGAATTGCCTTGAGCTGCTTGTTCTGTCTGGGCATGATAACCATCTGGGTATGGGGTGGCCCAGTGGTTTTTGAGACACTCGGAGGTTGGGCTGGCGGCAGGATCAAGGCTTGGGGCGCTGCAAAATGTGACAGCATCAAGGCCTGGGGTGGTGCAAAATGAGACAGCATCAAGGCCTGGGGCGGTGCAAAATGTGACGGCAGCAAGGCTTGGTGTGGTGAAAAGTGGAAGACTGTGATGGCGAGGATGAGGATGGCCAATGGTGATCAGCTGCCCGTTCAGGCACCACCACGCGCTCAGCCGTAATGTAGGGACTAGAGCAATGCCCTTCTTCTGCAGGGGTAGGAGCAGTAGGAACTACAAGTGTGGAGTAGTGTGCTGAGGTCCGTGAGTAGCAGCGGATATGACTGAGGACGTCATGGAACGGTCTGTAATCCTTGGAATGATACGAGCGAGGACGGTGATTGGGATACAGCTAGAGTCCAATCGAGACTATGAATATTAGAGGATTATAATCAGATCAATTAAGAAGTAATTGGACCAAGTTCCTTTATTTCAATCTCCTTCGCTCGTACATCCCTCTCTCTTCCCCACCGCACGCCGCCCCTGCCCCTTGTGCCGCCGCCGCCTGGGAACTGCCGTCGCCACCGCCATCCCTAGGGCGCCGCCGCCCCCTCCCTCCTCTTTTTGTCCCATCCACAAGCCCAAACCGCCCTCCCCACCACGTGTGTTACATTATGCTTAATGCCAGTGTCGTTCTATTGAGAATGGAGCTACGTTAAGGTATTGATGGTGTTGGACACAATTTTTGCTTGTGCGGCGTGCAGATAAAAAGACGTGGTTGTGTCGCTCCACCCGATGGAATGGACAAGTGAAGCAAATAATATCATTTTCATTTTTTTTTCTCTCATATTGGTTGAACTGCTTTCAATATATGTACTTGGTAAGTGAACAGTGAATATGTAAATTAAATGGGCAATTGATCACTACGCATGCCTACAAAGCTACAACCATAAAAAGGGTAGTAAAATGACTTGCCTCCTTGTTCAATGGTGACACATCAAAAGAAATAAAATCCATACCACCATTTCAGAATGCATGGCACGGGTCAGTTGAGACTGGGGAGCGAGGGTGACAATGAGTATGTTGGCTGTTGACTAGCATGGCAGTGCTTATTGCGACGAGGATCCATGAACAGATATCATATGGTGATAGGATGCATCAGGAGATTTTGATCAAGAATGTATATGAAATCTTGATCAAGATGACTGGGGAAATCATAATTTACCACTGCTACCACACACGTTAAAGTGTACGCATGGACAATTAACTGCTCAGCCAGTAGTTTACCAGCTCCACCAGTGGGTTGACTGTCCGTATAGGGTGCTCTTCCACGTCATCATGGAGGAAGGCATTTGAGACATGATGGGACCATGATTTGGACATTGCGGGTTGTTGCGACCAGTCCTATCTAATGACTGGTTTCAACTTGGCTTGTTCCAATTGAGTTTGAACAGACAACGTTTGCAGCTAATAAGAAGATATGTTGGTCATTGTGACTAGTTTCAACCAAGTCCAAACTGCAGTTGCAACTGGTGTCACTATAGTGACTGTTTTGAGTTGCAACGTAACTGGGCCCACTATACCGTGGCTGTTTAACTTGCAACTAGTTCTAACTGCAGTTTAAACCGAGTTCTATCCTCAATTTGAACAGTGTTTGCTGGAGGGACTGATTCAGTTGGACTGGTTCCAACTTAATAGCTTCAATTGATTTTGAATTGCAGCTGCAGTTAACTGGCCAGGTGAAGGTCACTGTTTGACTAATAACTAGTATATTGGGCGCGCCCTTGCACGCCTAGCAAGTAATTGCACAAATATATATTATATCACACAAATTGGTAGGAATAAATTTTGTAGCATGTCATTTGTTGTCCTATGGTCAAATATGTGTACACACTGGATCTCATAAGAAATATTACTATTTGGTTATATAATATATATATATATCTGGTAGAAGCCCATGTGTTCTACGGGTAAACAATTTATATTGCTTTGATATGTAATATCACTACTCAAATCCATGTTTACCAATACCAATACCAAATGTCACACTATTTTATTATCAAGATAGCGATGCTCAAATCGAGGTCCTTGGTCACTTGTCCACCTGGGCAACAACATGGCCAACGGCATCAAACTCGCTTCCGCATCGGTGGCTACCAATTGTTGCATAGTGTTTTCTTAGCAGCTTGTCATCTTGATTGCTCTTGTAGCGTTCTTTTTGGGCTGCCCGATACACAACATAAAGAACAAAACCAGCTTGCTTTAGTATCTTAATTGATCAAATTTCAATTTCTAATTATTCTGACATGAAAAAAAGGACACAACTGCAAAAAGAATGGAAGCATCCAACGAGATTGCTAATATCTAATTGAGGAAGATACCTGTCAACCAATTTGAAGGTGAAATTAAAAAAACTCCATCTTACTATCTCTGCACTTATTGCAGACAAAAGTTTAAGAGTTCTACTGGAGTCCAGTTACCATGGAGGTGTGTTTGGCACCTGACACCTGAAAATATGGTATCTTGAAGATGGTTTGTAACTGACAAAATCAGTGAGACCAAATTTGAATTTCTAATTATTCTGACACAAACGCAAAAAAAGATTGGAAGCATCTAACGAGATTAATTGCTAATATCTAGTCGAAGAAGATGCCAATTTGAAGGTGAAATAAAAAAAAAACTCCATCTTACTATGTCTGCACTTATTGCAGACCAAAGTTTAAGAGTTCTATCGGAGTCCAGTTACCATGGAGCTGTGTTTGGTACCTGACACCTAAAAATATGGTATCTTGAAGGTGATTTGTAACTGACAAAATCAGTGAGGCAAATTCACAAAGGAAAGTAATAGCCTTTTATATGTTTATAAGTTCAAGAGCAATTTTTGTTCCCAGATACTGCATGTCCATAAATATAAATAAAAATACCAATGAACACACCTTTGATTAAAAAGAAGTCATTATGTTAAATGAAAAAAACAAGGGCCAGTATTAATATCTTTTTAAAACTAAAGATAACCTCGGTTTGCCCAACCAAAAGATGAATAAACAATTGGAGCCTAACTGATGCCTACAGAAATAAAATGATTTTACATTCATGGCTGATTGCAACATCAGCCCTTCAGCTCGACCTATTTTACGCAATGATGTGCAAAACCAGCTCGACCTATTTTACGCAATGATGTGCAAAACCAAACCCAATTCCGATCGACATAAAAATCAGAATCACATCTCCACCTAAGCTGCTATACACTGAACAGAGAAAAAACTGCAGCTTGACCTATATATGACAATCAGTTTTAAAACAAACCCGATTTCAATTGATATGAAATCAGATTCACATCTTCTCCACTCGGTCATGAGCACTATATTCGAACTTAAGTATTGAAGCTCAATGAAGCATTGAGTAGTCTACAGTGCGTCGGCAAGCAAACAACCAAATTTGTAGTTATTGGAGTGCGCTGGCAGAATTGTCCAAAGGATATTGCCTAGCATTTAATGGTTGATTAGGCAAAGTGCTTCACATCTTGTAATTTCAGATGACTATATAGTATCTCAGAGATAGAATCTATCTTTATTGTGAACATGGTACCTGATAGAGTAGGATCTATTATCTAGAACATATTATAGTCTTGTCCTATGATAGGAGTATTGACACCATAAGGCCCATATAGTTTTCCAAAGAGGATAGAAAGAAATAACAGCAAAAGGTTACACCAAGGAGCATATGTGTCAAAATATAGTACCATGGAGAGGAAATTACAGGCCGTCAAGGTTGCAGACCTAATCTTACCTTTTTTTTGCTGCTTTTTAAAAATCTAAAAAAATCGTTAATCACATCAGAGAATATTGGTGTGCATATATTCCTTTTGTCAACGATATTGGCCTGCAATGCAAACAATTAGAGCACTGAATTTTAGGATAATACTACAATAGCAAACGTGCTTCAGTTGAAAAATCAGCATGAAGGCATGACAAATTTGGTTTGACGCAGCCAAACACATAGTGTTGTGCTAAAAATAAACTTGCTACAAGCAAACCTGCTCGAGTTGAAAACCAGCGTTGCGCTAAAAATAAACCTGCTATCTTTATAATTCACTAAAGTTGACTCAGAAAATATGCTTCTTCTATCTCATATCATAAAACAGGATTGTTCCAAAAGAAAGATAGGACCTGATAAAGGTGTCATGAACATAGACTACAAGAGGTTCTGTAAGGTACCAATGAGGACCCTGAATAGACTACTAAACATTACTTTGCTAAAGAGATGTTCCAAAATTGCATCATCTTCACACCGCCTCTATGTGCAATTGAATTACCACTGTCTATTGAAAGACTAGGAAAACAAATAACCATTTTGCTAATAAAAACTGCTTCATTGGCATGGTAATGGGTTACTACAAGA
This sequence comes from Chrysopogon serrulatus, assembly GCA_015844335.1. NCBI lineage: Eukaryota > Viridiplantae > Streptophyta > Magnoliopsida > Poales > Poaceae > Chrysopogon > Chrysopogon serrulatus. The sequence continues at coordinate 172,345 of JADLZL010006683.1, forward strand.
TGGCCAAAAGGAAAATAACTGATTGCAAATCATAATAGGAAATTAAATGTACGAAAGAAAACCAGGTATCCATAAAATAAATAAGCAACAGTACAAATAGCAAGGATGTCGATGCATTTGTTTACTTAACAGGATCACTAAAATCACATTATGACAAAACCATTTCTATGTCTTAACAGAATCACCATTGACTATTGAAAGCCTTGAAAATCAAATAACCATTTTTGCTAATAGAAAGTGGCACGGCAATGCATTACTGGATAACCAAAACAAAAAAAAATCTGTCTGATAAGAAGGAAAGATGTACAGAAAGGGATGCAACAATCTCGAAGAAAAAAATTGTGCACCTGCAAAGATATCCAACGATAAATAAATCTCCTGGGTCTCAACTATCCTGTAGCTTTGTGATGTGTCTGAGAACTGCTAGGAAACTGAAGCTAGACTATACAAAATTGAAGATTGCCCTAACATCCAGTAGAGTGCAGCTGTTTAGACTGCTCCTAGGATAGGAGTTGTTCCATAAATCTGCAGGTTCCAGGATTGGTGTGTAAAAGGAACAAACCTGAAAACTGGTGGTACAAGGAGCTTCTGAAGGCAAAAAGGACATTTAGAAATAAGAAAAAGGTGACGAAATTGATCATGTCGCCATGTAATCATAGTTTTCTGCTTGCTGGCTTAGAATAATTCCATTATGTTGTCGACATGCATTTTGGAGGTTAGAAAACAGCTCAGGATGCAATAAAACAGAATGGATGACTAACCTTCTGAAGGAGCATGGTACATGTAAATATGTAAAACTCTAATGATGATGTGTGTACCAAAAAGATTATAATAGCTCAGGATCCTATAAAATAGAATGGATCACTATCCTTGTGACGGAACATGATACATTTAAATATGTAAAACTTAAATGATGTGCGTACAAAAGAATTAGAAGGAAGCATAATGGTAACGGGTTAAGTATATATAGAAATGTTAACTATTACTCTACTAATTTTCACTATATAGTACAAATGGCATTTCCACTCACTAAACTAATAAATCCATATTGATATCACCAAAATCCTCACCGAATGGATTCGAAATTGTGAAGATAAGGCTTAGAGCCAGGATTACCTCGTGATTATAAGATGGGTTAGGCATAAAACTGACATGGGATATGCATTTGCTCAAACTGGTTTATGTATGTGGATTCTTAGGCAGATAGGTTAAGCCTGACAAATAGGTTATGTAGTGATACTGATGATATATGAGAGTTTCTATGAATTGTGTATAAAACCAAATAATGGAATTTGCTGCAATATTATGGGTACAATCACTAAACTAAAGGTGATAACAACTATTCCATAAGTATAAACCATACTTTCAATGGAAGGAAAGAATCCATGTAGGTTCTTCTCAATAGGAACATATGTAAACCCAAAAAAAGGCATCAAGAGCTTCACAGGAAATTCACCAGGTTCTTGAAATCATCTCAATGTGATGAAGCTGAGCTAAAACCCTCTTGACATCCAGAAACCTGTAGAAAATGCACACACAAACTAAACACTTACATTTGGTATGAATCCTAAATACTCATCAATAGAAGAAGATCTGAATAGTAGGGGAAAAAGAATCATAAGATCAGCATTTACTTTGTTTAATAGCAATAGATGTCCAGAATATACTAACTGAAGCAGAACAGGAACCAAAATCATAGCACTTGGACCATCTGATTGTCCAAATATATTTTTTGATATGATCGGCATAGCACCTTGGACCATCTTGATTGTCCAAATATATTTTTGATATGATCGATAGAGTATTAGGGTGGTGCAAGAACATAATTTTTTTTGGAGAAATAGTTAAATGGGCAGCTAGTTTTGTCATTGCATCCACATATATGACACATAGCAGACAAGGTAGCCTAAGTATGATGCCATGCCTGATAGATGACTTTGCTAGCTGACTGACGTGTCATGTGCTAAAGCTAAGGTAATCAACAATTTGGAGTCCAAAGACATAAATAGCAAAGAAAACATGGAAACCTGCTGAACCTGTTTCCTACGAGATGTTTGACTATTGCACTGAAGCTGAAAATCTGTACAACACAACATTCTACCTTTATTAACTTTCTTTTTTTTTCTTTTTTCCATTTCTTTTCTATTAATGAGGCAAACAAAGCAATTATTTTGGCATAATCAGCTTAACTAAAAAAGGCCAGTAACCGATATATAGTCGACCAACCACTAGAAATTTAGGATATGTCAAGGAACATGACATCATTAGTTGTAGCAAATCTGCATTTGTCTCCATATCTTCTGCACATATGTACAACAATACCAATACATAATTAGCGGCCTAATTTAAAGTTTCTACACGATAGCAACATGCACCTAGAACAGCCTGAAATGAAGCGCTGTGTGCAAGAACCGATCCATTGTTTTGCATTTCATTTCAACTAATGTGAAAAAAACATGCCTGATGAAAAGAATGACGAAGAAGCAACAAAAAGGAGGGAGGAATTTTGGCGCTCACCAGGGACGGCGGAGTCAGGATTACTGGATTAGGCAGCAGCCGCTATCATCCACCATGGCCGTGGGCAGCCATCGCCGGGGCAGAACCATGGCCCGCGCCTGTGTCCGGGGGGGGGGCCGTTGCACTGCTCGGCGCTGGACGCTCGCGCGGGGAAGGGAAGCGCCGCCGCCCTGCTCAGCCTCAGTGGCGGCTAGGGGTTTCGCCGACCGCACGCGGATTGCACGCCGCCACAGATAGAGGGAGAGGGAGAGGGAGAGGGAGAGAGGGACGGGGACAGACAGGGAGAGGAAGGGGAGGGGGCCGCCGACGCGCCGCCGCAGGCACCGTCGCCGTCGCCCCGTCGTACGCCATCCGGGAGACGAGAGGACGGGGTTATGGGGAAAGATCGAGATTTTTTTTTTTTTTTTTTTTTTTTTTTTTGCGAGGAGGGGGCGAGGCTGTTTATATTTGGGTGTGAAAACAGTAATCAAGATGAAAATCTAATCTGGACGATAAAATAAAGATCAAGCGGTGTAAATTTTTTTTGCTATCGTGGATAGGCTAGTTTCCGGCGGTAACGTTCCGCTTTGATAAGAGTAAATAAATTCGACTGCGACCGGTTCCAGTGGACTGGTTGCAACTTAATAGTCGCAAATTATTTTCTTTCTTAGCTTCGTCGATTCGGTGTTTGGGAACTGTTGTACGGTTGTACCTGTTTGGTTTCTACCAAAGTTTGTAGTCATTGTACACTACTACAGAAAGTTTATTACCGTTGGATCCAGACACCTCATTTCCACCAGTTTTAGCCCTTGGCAGTACAAGTCGTTTGTGACAAGAATGATCATCAACCAGTTTGGCGGGCTGTAATAAGAGATTATTTCACCACCCGTTCGATCGTGCTACCAACTTTTTCATCACCGCAGCAGTGAATAAACTTTTCAGAAATCCTATAAATAGGAAAAAATAGCTGACAACTTTTTCAGTTGGAATCAGCTATCCTAAGAAAATTATGGCTTACATTTGAAGTTCAAATTCTTCAAATAACCTCGGATATGATGGAGAAACGAGAAAACAAAAATCTGTAGATCTCTCAAAGATATAAAAGTTCATAGCTGACAACTTTTTATTTGAAGTTATTTAGTGTCCTAAATACTCATTTTAAAACCAAATGAACAAAAAACGTGGAGGATGAATATCCCTAATAGACACAATTGTATTATGGATGCAGTGGTCAAGGGATGAACAAGCGAAGCTTGGTCCTAAGTTCAAGTGCTGGTAACCGTGTATCGAAACATGACTTGTGACTCTAGGTGGCACATGCGTGTGGCTGCCAGTGAGCTCTCTCAGTGCGTGATATATAAAAAATTTCTGCTATTTTCTTCAGGCCCTTGTTGGGATTTCTGGAAACCCATCATAGCCAACCAGAGTTCAAGCTGAACCCGAGAGGATCCTAGCATTAACGTACAGGAGCAGGTATGCCATGGTCTGTCTGATCATGCTGCAGGATAAACCACACGAGGAGTCAGCCAGCAACTTGATGAAGCCAAGTGACACGACATGCCTCTGACGAAGCGGTTTGAACTTGGGCCGAGGTTAAGTCTATACAGAGGTTGGATGAGGAAGTATATATGATGCTGGTGCTGGGGACCTTTAATTGAGTCTAGTGGGCCGCCGGCACTGGCAGTGCACCCAATCCTCAAAATGGCTATGTAGGAAGGTGTTCAATATTTTAAGTTGATGAGTCAGCCAGTGTTAGGGCAGGTACAGCAATGGGTGTATCGCCCACCACGTCAGCTGCTTGGTCGAGCTGGACAAGAGAGAAAGCCGAGCTTGTCGCTGCTTCCGTCGACCGGCGCAACACGGAGCCCGAGGACTTCACAGGGAATGGGCCACACATAGTTATGTTGTCCAGTTCTCTTTCCTTTCTAGCTGAATAAAAAATTAGTATTTAGGATAAAGGAAGAGACTAGTTATTGTATGAGTGAGGCTCTAGACTTGTCTATTGTTGAGTTGGCTTGGTTTATAGCCAAACCTTATTGGCCTTGCTCTTAGGAGGCAATAATCGATAGGACAGTGGAGATCATTGCTGGTTTTGCTATTATGGAGAAGATCTCCCCAAAATCAGTGCTCAGACCACTGTTGGACTATTATTGCAGGTTGTTTTGAAGCCGTTGTGATAGAGTATCACTGCTGGTTCGTACACTGGGGGTGATAGGACAATTGCTACAGATCCCTGTTTTGCAAAAAAAATATTCATAAGCTTTTCATTTGACATTGGATTAAGACACACTTTATACTGAATGCATAGAGTTTTAAAGAGATCTTGAACTTTTTAATAGACAACTTCATAATTTAAGATAGTTTACAAGTGCAAATATTTAATTTTAATATATGTTCTCAGATAAGATTTGATATGATTAATAGTATCGAATGGTGACAAACTTAAAATCAAAGTTGTAGTACTCAACTAGATCTACAACTTTGTAGTTAACTACTTTTTTCATTTCAGATTGTTTTTAGTACTAAATACAATATAATATTAAATATTGTATTGTTAAAAGAATAGACAGCTGCATAGTGACATGTGTCATGTAGGTCAACTCGTATGTACACTCCAAGCACTATTACAAAATGATTAATTTTATGAGACAATGCCCAAACATTAGCCAAGGGGGTCACCAAATCCAGCAGCGACACTCAGACCGAGACAACAAATCTTAGCGATGAAGCGCAATAGCCTTGACAGAAACTAATTTTTTAGATAATGTTGGCAGAAATTAATGGAGTTCAAACTAGGCAGTATACCTCACTTTTCATAACGAAGCCGCTGTTAACTATAATATTGGCGTCAAAGGTCATGGAAAAATATTGTTGGTTCGAAATAGACTATCAGAAAAGGAACAAATACATAATGCATTTTATTAATCATGTAGACAAGACAACTAAAAGCAACTGATTATAAAGACAAAAGGAATATAGCCTGTAGTTCCCAAGCCATCTCTTTCTACAGAAATGTAGCTAGTATATATGTTTTGCAATGATAGCCTTGTAAAGACTCATTTTAGGATGCGGCACTACAGACTCATTTTAGGATGCGACACGAGCCTATAAAGCTTTAGCAGAGGCAACATCCAAAACAACATTCAGCCCTCCTGTTGTATGGGAATGGCTGGGATATAATAGTGGGGTGATTGGTGAGTATGCTGAGTAGTATGGAAGCATGTAAGAAATCAATGTGGTGACCACTGCGCATATGTTTCTACTTGGATCATTAGGGAATGAGATTCATCAGGAGTTTTGGCTTGAGATCTAGACTTGGAGGATGAGGGTAAGGCATTCATGTCTCCACGAGTGAGGTATTTCTCCACACCTCCTTTCAATACACAGAAGGCTGCTCATCGCAGCGACATCGCCGCAGGCTGGTGCTCCTTCATTTCATTGACTTCCTGCTGAAGAGCTAGAGCATCAGGAGTTTGGCGTGCTGCTGCCGCCTATGAGCAACGGAGGTCGCCTACTCATGCATGTTGGGTGCTCGTGCCATCAGTCCAGCATGCGTGCAGCAAGCTGCTCTCGCCGCTTAGCTGGCATTGTGTGTTGCTATGCACGCGCCCACCAACACTGCCGGGTGTCTCTTTCTCTCTGATCGCCTCAGTCCCAGCAACTCTTTGTACCAGACAAACGGAAGAAAGTAAGAAGGCAGCCATGTCTACGAGCAGTGTCTTCCCCAGCCCTTCCATGTCTATCGCCTTGTCGACAGACACTAGCTGCTCGGCTACCTTTGTCACAGTGAGCCAATGACTCCACGCCAGGCAGCAAGGAGAAGTCTGCGTCCTTCCGTTCTCTATTTTAAAGGTTGAATTTCAGTTCATAACACTCAGTATCAGAGCATATCTTTATTTGCAAGTGAAACTCACTGCCACGCACTCTAGAAGCTAAATGAAATAGAGTATAGCCTCACCGTGCTTGTAATAAATCACTGACTCAATGCGCTATATATTTCAACGTGTTAGCCTACAGAATTGCAGGACTGCAGCACGCTAACACAAAGTCTATATTCAGGCTCACCAATCTCCAGCCACAATCTGCTGTTTTAGTATCGTATTGTGGGAAGCCCGCCCGTGAGCATGGAAGGGCATCTTTTTTTTTCGCTACTGGGCAACTGAAGGTAGCGACGGGAGCCAAGGCCAGCTCGCCCAAGGTGGCCTTAGTGTCTAGGATCCCAAGCTCGTCCGCCGCCACCGGATCTCAGCTCACATGATGGCAACCAGAGCTGTGGAAAACGGTTTGTGGCGTTCCATCGGCTATGGGTAGCTGAGGAAAATGGTAGCTATCCTTATGATTGCTAATGATTGAGATTAGTTAGTGTTTCACATCCAGGATTGCAGAAAAGAAAACAATCGACCTGGTATGACCTGCAGTACAGAACCAAAGCAGACCATCAGGACAGAGGAAATCCAAGGACACACTAGGACTGAACTGAAGTTTCTGAAACTATTGTTGAAACATCGGAAGGCAACAAGGCATCGGAAGGCAACAAGGCACCTGCCAGACACAGCAAGCCAAGAAAAATGCTTTGTTGCACTTCTATTGCACTTCTCTATTGATGTTAACTGAACTGAAAAACACGATAACCAAATGCCTGAACTAACTGACTGAAAAATAGAAAAACTACCGTCACAACAGAATACAGAAACAAAGTTGCAGTGAGAAGTGCTTGGAACACTGAACCAAAACAGTTACTGCTTCTGAACACTGAAATTTCAGACTGATCACAGAACGTATCCTCCAAAGAATTTCCAAAAAATGAATCCAATCAAAATCTAAGGAACTGAAATTTGGAGCACAGCCTCACACCACAGTGGTTAAGCAATTACAACAATACTCAAACCAAAAGTTGAAGCTTTCTCCCGAGTTTTCGAAGGAAACCTAATAAGAAAAGAAGGAATTTATGGAAAACTCTCCTCCTTGACATGTGCTACATCAGGAACCTGAGTCTTAGCTGCAGGGAGCTTTTAAGTCAGCATCATGGGAGAACCACCCAACCACTGCCACTGGTATAACTACCGGTTCCTTGTGCCTCTTGGATCAAGATGGATCAGCTATTCTTGGTCTTCCTCAACAGGTAACCTTTGGATCAGCAGAAACTATAACGGCAACACCAATGTAATCCAAAAAAAAAAAAAAAAAACACAGGTAACACTTTTAGTTAAATCCGGCTTGTAAGTACACTCTCTTTAAACTTTATATAAAATTTTACATAAACTGTGGGGATCTCCCCCAGTCCTTTTTGTCAAAAAAAATGTAAATAAAGTAAGAAAACACTCATTTGGTTTCTTTCCTCAGGGTAATGCAAATGGAAACAAACGACAAGGCACTGCTTGTAGATGTGTTAGCTCTTCTTCTGTCCGCACTACAACATTTTGTTATCGTTCTCTGAGGAACGCTGAAGTCCTCTCCAATCTCCAAGGCTCCCTTCTCTGGCAGGTCAAAAACACCGTGCTTCTCTGTCGATCTCACATTCCATAGATTTATGCGAAAACTAATCCTACAAGTTTATTCTTATGAAATATATGAAGTATTGATCAGACTCTCCAATACGTCATCACTAATCAATTGTTAATTATTATGTTCTACAATATTTTAACACTGAAAACTTCAGGTAGATTTCAGGTTGACAGCAAAGCAATTGTATTGAAACCATTGTAAGAATTATGGGCAAAGGTTATTATTATTTTTCTATCTATTCTTTGGGATCCAAAGCAACAAAGTGCAAAGCTTTGCTCACCAACTGGATCATCTTCTTGTGGTATCATGGTGTAGCAACGTCCAAATGGCAGCCAATCAGTTATCCTCAAAGTAGCATGCAAAAAGAAGTATATTGTTTTTCTCAGAAACAAGATTATTGTGTGAACACCAAAGAATTGCACAGTTGGGGCTAGTACCATGTGCCCCATCTACATGCTTTCACACGGTTATTAACTGGTGTTTTGAATGACCATGTACGGAAATTATCAATTAGACATATGTCTTAAGTTGCCCACGTCTGGGCATTTTCTTAAAGCCACACTGACCAGGGCGCACCCAATTGTGCACACCTCAGTTAATAGATGGGTAGTGTTTCGCAAACTTATTTGCATGTAGTAGTGACTTGACCTTCTAGAAATCCAGCACCAGTAACCAAGGGCGCACCCAATTCAGCATGGAACCATCATGTCTTAAGAAGAGATGTCTATCACAACTGACATGGACTAGACTTGACTTAGGGACTGTTTGGCATAGATCTAGTAGCTCTAGACCTAACAACCGCTTTTGTGAAGAAGCCAAAAGAGCCCCAAAAAGTGGTTCATCCTCAAGTGCTCTGGCTTCTCTAGAGGAGCACTTGAAAAGGAGCCCTGTCAAATAGGCCCTCTAGTCCAAGTCAGTTGTTGGCATTCAGTGATATACATGTTTTGAAGCCTATGAAATAGGCAGGAGAACAATTGTAACAACATATTTTACAGCCAATCAATTCTATATTTTCACATCTCCTTTTTTAAGGTTATCAGCGGTGAAAAGATATAGAACGAACAGACTGAAATTAGGTTGGGGGTTACGAGTCCATGCATGATAGCAACAGAGCAGCACAAATCTAGCGCTGTTGTCCTATAAATAACCGTTCTTCAGGCCAATGGCTATGACCATTGACCAGACCTGTATTTTGTTTTTTGGACTGAGGCTCCTGTATGGTAAGGACTGTTTGCTGTGTCCATCTCGTCATCTGTACCATACAGGATGCCAACCTTGTGTATACTTACATGTTGCCTAAAACAGTGCAATGGATGCGACAAACAATTTGTTCCAGGCATGCCAACTTTTTCTTTATATATAGCTAGAATTATTATGCACATGTCGCGTGCTCTAAATATAGTTATTTGGTGGGTGAAACAATAAATGTTCTACCTAATACATGCGCCTATAAATAAATCTACACCATGGAAGGGATGATAAAGAAATCAGTGAATGATATGTATTTGTGAAGTAGAAGATCTATGGCAATATTGCCAAGGCCTCCACTGGGAATGTGATACATCAGGAGCTCAAGCCTTAGGCGCAGCGTCATCCATCACAATGGACGAGCTAAGAAACCACCGCCACTGGTGCAATTAACATTTCCTCGTGCCTCTTTGTGCAACCTGGATTCCCATTTAAGAAGGCAGGCCGGCCTGCTTGCTCCATTGACCAAGCCTTCCAGCCAGATTTTGTTTGAAAAATATGTAGTAGTTATATATTATTTTGAGGAACTTAGATTTATATTACTAAGAGATCTCTATTACTAATCAAATTTTTATTTATATGAAAAATATATACTTTACAATAGGAGTAAGTCATGATTAATTGACTGTTAATTTTTGTATAACAGGATATTTTTATTAAGAGTAAATACAGAAAAGACATAAAAGTAGAGGGATTGTTGATTCTTCTATTAATCTCATGAGTGATTAAAAGTCCAAGGGATGATATAGTGAGGCTGGCCCAGTGATAGAAGGGAGAGTGCGTGGGTCCTAAGCATAGGACTGCCACTTCTATTTTTTATCCTAACTCACCTGCAACTAAATGTGAAAACCTAGTCACATCATCACATGAAACGACCACCACATTAGAAATACAAATGTTTATAGTGGCAGTCATTCTAAGCTACCTGTTTATAGCAACAAAACAGAGAGGTCACATTTGAGTTGGCGAATCTAACAAAATTGAAAAGAATCAAGATTAGACAATATTGGCACACAGTAAAAACGGCCAAGAAGCTTGTTTGGCTCCTCGCTGCATGCGCAACCGCGCAGAGGAAACCAACACAGCAGGGTTTTCCGATCCGACCTTGGTTGGTTTAGCTGAGTTGGCAACGTGAGCAAGGAAAAATGACCTGGGGAGGTTTCGAGTGTGTTTCAATCCCAATTTGATGGGAACTTCGATTTGATTTGGGAAACCTACAAATTATATGTTAGGCAAAGGTTTGGTTCTCATATAAGACCATCTCCTCCCCTATATATATATTATTTGAAAGGATCACAGCTGATTCATATTAACCATGCAATTATTTTTGTTTAAATAAACTGCACAGTCACTGCTGGCCATGAAGCGCTGATTTTTCATGCGAAAAATCACATGACTTTTGCTATGTTCAGCTATATGGTGGATGAAGCAATAATGACAGCCGAGCTAGCCTTGTAAAGGCTCATTTTAGGATGCGACACAAGCCTATAAAGCTTCAGCAGAGGAAACATCCAAAACAACATTCAACCCTCCCATTGTATGGGAATGGCTAGGATACAATACTGATGACATTGATGAGTATGCTGAGTAGTATGGAAGTAGATATAGGAGATCATTATGGTGTCCATTGGCCACATCATCAGGGAATGAGATACATCAGGAGTTTTGGCTTGAGTATCACCTTGGGAATGTGAGGGTAAGTCAGTCATGTCTCTGCGACTGCAAGCTATTCCACCGCACTTCCTTCCAGTATTATTGCTCATTGAAGGGATACATCAAGAGTTTTATACATAATATAGAATTTTATTGTAGAGGGCATATATATGTCTGACTTTGTTCCCTTTCAATAGGAAGAAGGCTCCTTATCACAGCAACATTGCTGCAGAATGGCGCTACTTGATTTCATTGACTTCTTCCTGAAGAGCTGGAACATTGGGAGTTCAGCGTGCCACCACCTATGAGTAATGGTAAAGCGGTTCGCCTTCCCATCGTCGCTCCTCGTGCCATCAGCCCTGCCACTGTGTGCTGCGCCACTTAGCCTTGTGTGCTCCCACGAACGCAAAGCCTGCCACCACTGTCGAGTCTCGCAGTCTGACTGGCCCGGCCCAAGCCGAAGCTATTCTCTTGTACGAGGTAAATGGAGAGAGCAATAAGAAGGCGGACATGTCTATGAGCGGTGTCCTCCTTGGCCAGCCCGACATGTCTATCGCACTGTCGACACATGCTGCTCGGCCACCTTTATTTGTCACGATGACTCCATGCCGGCCAGCAAGGAGAACCCACGTTTCTGTTATCTGTTTTAGAGTTGAAGTGGTTGTATTTTAGTTGGCAAGGGAAACTCTGTGCTTAGCCGTCATTTCAGATCAGATACAAGTGTTGGCGCAAGTAGGTAAAGCTTATGTAGTATGTGGCCCTGCCTTGTTGTGGCCTGGTCTATTAAACTCTAGTACTACAATAATAAATTAGCTTAACCAACAGAATTCATCAACATATCAGATGATATAATCATGTTTTCAGGCAAATGTCGGTGCTTCCATATCGAACGGGATGAGAGCAGAGCCCAGAGCTATGCGGCCCAATAGATGTATGACTGGTTCAGACTTCAGAATGGGTAAACTTGCTCTGTTAGCACTGCTGGCCGCTGGGGCAAATCGAATCATTCCTCTGCTCTCCCATATCTTGCTGTTTTTCTGATTCCTACCAGTTCTCCAAATTCTTTCCAGCTATATATTCTGCTAACATAGATCAATACAAAATACCTATTAGCAGCTGAATTAGATTTTTTCTTCGCACATGTCATTATGTCAACACTGTGTACGTTTGTAGTGGGAGTAATATTGAATGTCCCAGAAAAGTAGCTCCAGCTGGTTGGTGAACTAAGAGTCGCATATAAATTAAAGCTACATAGATCCTTCCGACATAAACCACATGGCTTCCCACATATATAGCTGAACCGAAGCCATTGTTTTTGTAGAAATGCCGCCTCTTATCTTCTGTATGGGGTGGGCCGGTGGGGTGACGAACACTGCATGCAGTGAATAGTGCTTTGTCTCATTGGAATGTGAAACATTGGGAATTTTTACTGAACGTACATGATCCAGAAGCGTGGATGTTGTAGTAGTAAAGCTCAATGTCGACGTGTGTAGATATCTTGTTCAGCGATGCGCACCGGTGGATATCAAAACAGATTCACTACTGTTTGTATTTTACTAGCTACCTTTAATTTTTCCTCCAAGTGTACTTGCATTATTGTACTTGCTAGTGCAAAGCCAGGCAGCCATCTCATATATTTACGTGAAATTTTTGCAGTAAAACATTGCATGAACTGTAAGCATTCATCCAGCCATGCTATCCTGCAGGCATTTAGCGCATAATGAACAATGTATGCCCAATATATATGCCAACTATTTAGTACTTTTGGATGTCAAATTCAATGGCTATTTGTACTGTTGTATGAACCTACAAACAGCTAGCTGTGTATGCTAACTGTTTCATCCTTGGAGCACAACGGTGCCCCTGTTGATCACAATATAAATAAAATGTTTTGTCCGCATCATTTTAATTTTCTAGTAAATGCTTGGTGTGCTTCTCCTTTTCACAAGAGGAAAATGGAAGAACAGTTACACAGTCACGTAAACTTTCATTATATAGCTAGGGTGTTTTGAACATATATAAATTTTACTCAGCATAGTATACAACACACAGAGTTTAAGCCTTGCTGCTTACTATGATGATCGTTGTGCTTCGATCGGGTGGAATTGTCTGCTGTTGTGGTGTTATTTATCTCTTAAACTCGGGAGTTTAAACTTTTAATTTGCAGCTTTTATTTTACTATTTATATATCAGCTTGCAGTAGTGGACCGGACCCTGAGTCTTAAAAAAAAAACGAATCTTTATTGTATGGTTCTTAGAGTGTACCTGTGCACAAGTGACTATTTGGTGGGTATGAAACAATGAAAAAGATCTATACATAAGATAGTCAGGCGCCTATACAGCCAGGTACCCTGAAGGGATACAAGAAGTCACCTGCTTCCTGAAGCAACTGTGTGGGCAACACCTGCTGGAGAAAAAAAAATTGCTACCTTTTTGTGTGGAAATTGGAATGGCTAATGCTCAAACTCAGGAGGTGATCACTGACGGCTGATGAATATGGCAGTAAAGAGATAAGTCAATGGCTACTATTGCTGATGAGGTTCATTTCTGTTGGGAATGTGATACATCAGGAGCTTGTCTGGGCTGGTCCTTTCATTAGAAGGAGCCGGGTGCAATTTCACTTCTGGATCGTTTACAAACCGACAGTAAAAATATTCATGATTTTCACCGCCGCTTTGTGTTTCAAGCAGATTGTGAATAATTAACTTATCAAAGGCGGTTTTTACAATAATGGTGGAAATGTTGTTGTGAATGTATTTTCTGTACTCTAGCAACATAGCTTATTATGTGTATGTACTCCGTATGCCTGTAATGCACCCACAATATACTGTTGGGACAAGGGTCCCAACAAGGTTAGAAGTGTAAGTGAAGCTCGCCGTGGCTCGCCACTCTGAGTAGAGGCGGAGCTCCTCATCTGGCAGGGTGTGGCAGCTGTCACACCTACCGACGGCATAGCTCCACTAATACCCCCCACATCTGACCCCCATGTCTTCCTCCCTTCCACGCAGCCAGCGATGGAGCGGAGGCGTTGGGCATCTGCCGTGACGAGAGAACAGGGATGAAAAGAAAGGCACTGGGGTGGAAAGAAAAGAAAGGCCCAATGAGGCAATAAGACCAGCCGGCCCAAGTGAAACTGTCCCTAAACCCCCAATTCCTAATCGTGCTCGCTACTGGCCTCATCCTCCTGTCCTGTTCATGTCTGCGACTGGCGACTAGCACGCATGGCGCACGCCTCCTCAGTCTGCTGCCAGCCGTCAAGGGTGGAGCTCCGCACGGCGCCCCTCCCCAACCTGGAAGCCCCCAATCGGCCAGTCCCATGGCACTTGTCGACTCGTCGTAGGCTGCTCTGATGGAGGGGGATTTGGCCGACGAGGAGATTACAGGCGCTGGCCACGGGCGTGGGCATTGTCGGGGAGAAGCTGTTGACACAAAATGCGACACACTGTGCCTCACACACAGCAAGCCGGAAAGCGTGGCTTCAATCGGGTGACCGGGCGGTTTGAAGATCCGGAAGCGTGCCAGTCAATTTGACCTGAAACTGACAAGGGATAAAAGGTTTGTTAAATACAAAATCGGAACATGCCGGGTGAGACCAGACAGTTCCGTATATACGGCCCTGAAGCCACATACGACGACATACAGCTATAGAAGCTGTTTGACAATCATGTTCATACATCATTCGGCTAATATAAAGATAATACATGTAAAGCATTGATTGCCGAATACGTATTCATGATAGGACATGTTTGAGCAAGTGAAAGTTGATCATGAGTAGAAATGTAACCATGGTCAGCAAACCAGCCGACTTAGAGTCCATGAAGAAGGAACAAACAAGCTATCACGAGCAAACCAATCAAGAACTCGTATCTGCCGCACGACACCTAATCCTATCAAGGTTTAAACGCTTCTAACGTGTAAGAACCCGCAACATGTAACAACCTAGATTGATCTAATTCGGCTATGTAAGCATGTGATCTATCTATCATGATGGTATGAGGGTAAGAACGTTAGAGAACAGATAGATCTATAAAAGTAAGAAGCCAAAATTAACCAATCTAGATTGGGCAAAAAGGGTGTTACAAATATATAAAAATATTAAAGACATGCAACATGTGATAACTTAATGAATCTACTAGATCTTGCCAAATCTAATAGAGCCGATAACTATCTTGCTTCGCTAAGCTATCAAGCAAACACCTGCCGCACGACCATCCGATCGAGATAAACAAAGCATAAGCAAAGACCTCTTGATTGTCAAGCAAACGCCTGCCACACGGCCATCCAGTCGAGACAAACAAGACTACTTGCATCAACGTCTAAATCCACCGCATGATACTAGACATAATAACAAGGTTGTCGGAACTTACGGAGGTCGACGCGCGGATCGATGGCTCCTCTCGAAGAACTCGACGACACGATAAAGGACTCGAAAACTTGGCACGGGGCCGATTGTATTGATTTGGTTGTGAACTCCTTTTACAATGATCGAGGGCTTATATTTATACTCTGCACAGAACATGAGTCCTAAAGGATTACGATTACACAATACTAAGGAAAATATGACAGTCCTAGCTCTAATCCTTTTCGGAATCCTCGATTTTCACGATTCTTTCCTTCTAACCGGCTTTTACTCGCCACCTTTTGCTTTCCAAATGAAGCCACCGCCTTCAAAGATAGCCGACCGCACGAACACTTGCTGAATCGCCCAGAGTCAGCTGACCGCATAGATACTTGCCGAATTGCCAGGAATAGCTACCCGCATTGATGCTTGCCGAACGCTTATGAATATTTGCCTCTCGCAAGCCTGCCATATACTGGCCTACCTGTCATCCTCTCGGCCTTCACCAAAATTCAGTGTTAACACATGCCCCCTCAATTTCAGGATAAAAGTGAGATTCCAAAATTGACCAGAAACTCTCTTTCTCATTTAGGTCAACACTGTTCAAACTTGTAGCCGCCACTCGAAATCCGAATCTTCTGATCTAGATTCAAACTCACCTTGAATCTTCAATGGCGACCTAGGATGGAGTTCCAGAGGTAATTCTCGTTTTCCCTCATACGTTCGGCAACTTCTAAATCGATCTTTTGCTCTTTTTGACTCACTTTTCTTCCTGTTGCATCATTCTTTGAAGGAATACAAGGATGAGATCTTGATTCCCTATGCAGTGAACTCCAATTCTTATTTCCTTGGTCCGATGGGAGATCGTAATCCGATTGAGTTTGTTGAGAAGGAAACTTTGAGGATCCCTTTCAAATCCAGAGTTACCCCGCCGAATCAGTGGCCAAACACCTTCAAAACTTGGCCGTTCCCCCCAATTGTAGGATGGCAAAATTGGTACCGGAGGATTTTGGATAAGAGCAGCAGTCACTAGGAATCTCAAGATATTCAGCATTGCTTAGAGTTATCCTTGTCAGAGACACCTAGGAACGATTCCCTTTTGATAGCAGCTAGTCACTTCTGGTCTGATGCTGCTAACGCCTTTATCTTTGGCTATGGTCCGATGTCTTTTACTTTGGCAGACATTTTTATGATGACCGGCCTCAATGTGATAGCACCAGTATACCCCTCCAAGTACAAAAGCAACAATAGCCAAAAGACAGTCAAGTCAGGAGGTGGATGGGCCAAGTATATCCAAACTTATATGTCATCTGGTGTTGTATCTGACAAGGTGTATAAGGCCTTTATGAACATGTGGTGGTGCAGATTCATCTTTTGTGGCAAATCTAATGAACCAACTCTGAATCATATGGTGATGGCTGAAGAATTAGCTTCAGGTACTCTAATACCTCTGGGCAAGTATCTCTTAGGGGCTGCCTATCATATGATGCATCAGATCACTGTTCAGATGCGCCATCATGGAGAAATTCATTGTGTAAATGGCCCCTGGTGGTTGGTTCAGATGTGGCTGCAGTTGTACATTCATCAAATAGTCTCTGTAGATCTTCATAACTTGGGTTTCCCTTCAGTCAACTATGCTAAAGATGGCACAGTGAAAGAGAAAGCCTGTCAGACATATGGAGAAGCAGCATCTTTCATCATCATTGATATAGACATTGGGCATCTCTTCAAGCTATTCTTCAAGGGATTTGACAGTGTGATCTGGCTCCCTTACAGAGAAAATGAAGATTTGACTTTCCCCTGTAAATTTAGCTATGAAACTGGCTGCTTAGACCAAGTGTCTACAGAAATTTTCAACTCTTTCATCAAGTCTTGCACTTTGCCAGTAGAATTTCATCATGGGAGGTTCCTACACCCTACTTATGAATTCTACAACTCAAACATGGTAGCCAGACAATTAGGATGTGGCCAGTTGCCTCCAAGGCTATTTTACTCCAAAACTATAAGGCCCAGGGAGAAAATAGGAGATGACATAGAGGCCAAGAAAGTCTTTGAGCTTGGATGGGAGTTGCCAGCATATGAGCCTTCCTCACTTGGACTGATAGATGTTGCCCACCCCCTGTTTGTTTGCTGGTGGCAAGAGTGGCGTGCTCACATCTTCAACATACCAGTGTATCCTCTATGCCAAGACTTGCAGCCCTAGTTTGCCTCTGACAGCGAGGTAACTCTCTTATACCCATAATTCTCCTGCTTTCGGATGTATTCTCCATTTTAATATTTAATCACTTATAGGATGTTGAGCCTGTCCCTCCTTCCAAAGAGGCCCAATATTATCAAGCTGGACCTAATCCTGCCTTGGGATATAATGCTCCATCTTTGGTAGCTTTTATGAAGATCCCTGCAGCCTTGGGTACAGTACCTTCAAGAGAAGAGAACAAAAGGAAGGCTACCGCTGAATCAAGCAAGGATGTTACTGTGACCAGAAAAACAAGATCCAAGAAAGCCAAGCGGTCTCCTAAGGTACAATTTCAATTAACCCTTATGTTGGCAATAATTTTGTGCTTATTCCTTCTGTTTGCAGCCATAGATTAAACTTCCAAGATCAGTCAATGCTTCAACAACTATTAAGATCTCTCCTCAGGCCTCTGCTAAAGATACATAAATCCATGAAGCCACTGGCCATATTGGTACTATTCTCTTAGTTGATCACTTCTTTTTCTTATACTAGATTCACTCAATAGCACTCACATCCTGCTACTTTGTACTCTTAGAAACAGATCAACTCTTGGACAGGATGGTAGAAGAACCTTCCCCTCATCATGCTTCAAGCTCATCATCTGTGGGCATCCAGTTAAGTCCTCAACCAAGCCAGGGCAAAATTCAAACTAAGAAAGACTTTGTTCAAGAGGTAATGTCTTGCTTCATTAATTTCTCTAGCAAACTTGATTAGTCGGCTAACAATTTCCTCTTTTTTAAGGATGATATCAAGCCGACTGCCAGCTACTCTTTCATATTTGAAGAGTATATCAATGAGAGAGGTGAAGAGGCTACATCACAACAGAGATTATCATCAGAGAATCAAGCTTGGCTAAAGGAAATAGCTCTCTTATTGACCAAGGACATAAATATCCTAGTCCAAGATGTAGACCAGATAAGGGACCTTGTTGAACTCATTGACCAAGAAATCCCTCCTACTCTCAGGGTTTCCCTAGAATCTACAACTCATCTTGATGACCATTTTGCTATGGTCAGGAGAGCAAGCAAGAACATAGCCTCTAGAGCTGCTCTACAGAATGACAATCTGATGAAGAA
Organism: Chrysopogon serrulatus; assembly: GCA_015844335.1. Taxonomy (NCBI): domain Eukaryota; kingdom Viridiplantae; phylum Streptophyta; class Magnoliopsida; order Poales; family Poaceae; genus Chrysopogon; species Chrysopogon serrulatus. The sequence goes on from JADLZL010006683.1 coordinate 190,898, forward strand.
ACAACAAGTCAAAGAGCTGCATTCTCAGATTTAGGCTGCTAAACAATCCTTGGCAACTCTGGAGCCTGAACTGGAAGCTATGGAGGAGGAAAAGGCTAGGCTGGAAGCTCAATTGACTCAATTGAATGCAAAAATTCAGTCTCATAAAGATAAAATCGCCAACCTGCCGAACTCCATAGATGCAGCCAAAACAAAGATAGCATCTATCATCAAAGAAAACCAGCAGATCAAAACAAAGCTCACCAAGATTTGGGGCTCTAAAGATGATGACAAAAAGGTGCTAGATGATGTTAGCTGAATTAGGACTGAAGCCATAGACATAATTAAACTGTTCCTGGGCGAGTAAAGTATTGGCTTGTAATACATTATACTGTATTTCAGAACAATTGCATCCTTTTTCATTCTTCGGCTTTCACAATTATGCCTGATTAAAAATATAGCCGATTGCCTTTAACTTCCCAATTAGGAGAATAGCCGATTCCCTTCGAAACGACGATTTTTGACTTAGCCGAACCCGGTCCAGTCCGGTAACAGGCCAAAAGGAAGGAAAACCCTACTTCGTCGCTTGGAATACTCCGAGATATACGCCACGATTCTCCACTTCGGCTTATAAATAAGACCCTCCTCCAGCTTTCATTGTCATCTCCAGCCAAGCACTTTCATCATCGTCTCTTCATCTCCCTGCCCAAACCAATCCAGAAAGAAATCCAGTTCCCAGAGTGTCAATGGCGAACAGTGACGACCGTGGTAAGCGCCCTGCCGAGGGAGAGGCAGAAGGAAGCCGAGCACCGCGCTGTCAATGCCATGGGTGAGAATCGATCGGTTGCCCCCTTGCGGTTTATACTTCCTGTTCATCTTCCTCGATTTTGATTCCTTTTATCTACTTAGGGCGAAGGTCATCACCGGCCAGTATCACCTGCTCCCTCCGATGATGGTGACCCAACTGGGCACTTCTGACCACCCTGTTCATGTCTCTGGTTCCTCCAGTTCGTCGAGCTCCTCCGAGTCCGACAACTCATACAACCCCAACCCTTGGGGTCCGACGAAGTCAGAAGGAGAAGATCCTCTGTACATCCATGAGGAGGCGCTCACCTTCCGCAAGGAGAGGGACGAGGCCCGGAGGGAACTCGGCGACGTCTCCAAGCAGCTCGGCATTGAGCAAGCCGAGTGGGAGGACCAGCGCAAGCAGTTCTGCGACGCCATCACCGGTTCGACATCTCTGCATAGACTTCTTCTCTTGATCCTCCTACTTCCTGACTCATCTCTATTTTGTCCAGCACTCTTCGCAGAGAATGAGCGTTTGAAGGCGGCGGCAAACAGGGTTGCCGACAAGGTGAATGCCCAGAGGGAAACTGCCGAGGCACGCCTTGATGCTGTGGACGGCCGTGTTGATCAGGCCGTCATCCAAGGTGTGCACCTTGGTATTTCTCTCGGGCTGGCGGCGATGTCTTCCCACACTGGCGAGGACTACTCCTTCCAGCCCGTCGGCTTCTCCGGCGGGCCCCCAGAAGATATCGAAAACATCAATGAGCAGCTGGAGCTCTACGAGGACCATGCTGCTGCCATCGCCCAATCCACAAATGCTCAATCTGTCCTCAACAAATTATTTGAGGAGTAGCTTGTAATTAGGGATTTAGATTGATTATAAATAAATCACCTTTTGAAATGTGCTTGTTTATGATCTCTGTCTTGAATATTGATTGGATATCTTTAGCATTCTCTGAACAATGCAACTCCAAAAGATGTTTTTCGAACGTATGACGTCACTTTAGTCGATTAGATCTTAGTCTTGCGTTGCAACTGATTTGACATATCGCTTAGTATTTTCATTCAAGGCTTCACCTTTCTCTTCTCCCGATAAACCAACCAGACAGAATGCTGAAGTCACTTCTCTCGGTAGTCCATTCGGTTATGCGTAGACATTTTTGCACTAAAGGTGATTTTCCTTCACCGGCTATTCATATTTGATTTCTAACTCCCTTTCATGAACCAACTTCAACACTGGGATAATATTTCTTAAGAAATCTTCTGTTGATAGCTCTGGTAAATTCCTCTCCGAACAAAGTTTTTAATATATATGCATTGCCAGGCACGCATCTCACTACCCAAAAAGGTCTTTCCCAATTTGGAGACCATTTGCCAAATGCTCTATCTTTCGTCCCAATCGGCAATATAGTTTTTTAAACCAGATCACCTTCTATGAATTGCTTCACCCTAACTTTCTTGTTATAATACTTAGCAACACGCATCTTGTTTTTCTCAATATTTTCCAGCGCCTTGAGATGAATTAAATGCAAATCTTCCAATTCATCCATCATTAGACTTTTATAGTCTTCTTTTTCTAAATCCTTTTGCAATATAACTCGTCTTGAACCTGACTATAACTCCCAGAGTAAAACAGCATGATGCCCATAAACCAACTCATAGGGAGATGTTTGAGTAGACCCATGACAAGACATTCGGTAAGCCCACAAGGCTTCATTAAGAACCAAATGCCATCTTCTTGGTTTCTTATCAACCTTTTTTCGATGATCTTAATCATAATGTTATTCGATGCTTCTCGCTTGGCCATTGGCTTGGGCATAGTAAGGAGAAGAATTATACAACTTAATTCCCATGTCTTCGACAAAATCCCAAAACTCCGAGGAAGTGAATTGAGTTCCCCGATCAGTCGTTATAGTTTGAGGGATCCTAAACCTATGAATTATATGCTCCTTAACAAAACTAATCATGTTTTCTGACGTAACTTTCTTCAAAGGGATAGCTTCAACCCACTTGGTAAAATAATCCGTGGCTAAGAGTATAAACTTGTGTCCTTTGCTAGAAGGAGGATTAATCTGACCAATCAAATCTATGCCACTACTAAATTTCCACTCTGTCTCAACACCCCAAATGTGTTGCAATAAACCCAAAATCATTGCAATAATAGCAATAGCAACACATATTTTTTGTTGGGAGGCGTTGTAGGTTCTTACATGGGTATAGCCTTGGACAATGCTTTTCTCAAAGGTGTTGTAATAGCGTTTGAATTGCAACACCGGGGGTTGCAACCTATGTTTTTGCTACAGTTGTATGTGTGGCAATAACAACTAATACAACACCTTAGGATGTTGCTGGACATAGCAAACAGTGCACTAGCAAGCGACATCCGTGTGTTGCAAAAGAATGTATTGCCACGCATAATGAGTGTGGCAGTATGGATGATGTCGCAACATCAAGAAGTGGTGGCAACATGTGTAATTGCAACAACCAACGTTTGGTTGCTATAAAGTGCAATCGCTATTGCTACGCATTACGTGTGTGGCAATAAGGATTATGTCGCAACACCAAGAAGTGGTAGCAACATGGGATAATTGCAACATTCACACTTTGGTTGCCTTAAAGTGCAAGCTCTATTGCTACGCCAATTGTTCGTTGGTATAGGATATCTTGCCACAAAAAACACGATTGCCAATATCCGCTTTTAAAACGCTTTTAGTTTGGCACCAACAAACAATATTGTAGCACCATTAATAATTAATTAGAAACTGAATAGACATCACAAATCATTTGAATAAAATCAATTAACCAAAATATTGACTTGTTTAATTTGTTCACATAGAGAATTCAATGACCCAATTTCAAACTCAGGCTACACACAAAATTGAAACAAAAAATATCCCAACACATTTGTTCCTAAACCAAAACATCTAAGATGCCTAGACACCACTGCAGCTTGGCTTGACTTGGCCTGATTTGTATGATCCCATCACTCGTGTGCTCCACTCACTCTAAGTTTGTCCTGAAATAAAGAACATTGACATTTGATATAGGCTTTTAGTTTTTTCAGTACGGTGACATTGCAAATCACATGTTCATAGGATATATAATTGTTAAAAAAATGAAGCTACAGAAAATTACCTCAATTTTTGCAGCCTATGCATTCAATTCCTTTTGTCCGATCATCTCTTAGCAAGAGTATATCTATGTGAGAGATTGAGAGATACCAGCACCATAGCCATTTCATCATCAAACTAACATAAAGAGTCATGCCTAGACCTATACTGAGATACCCTCCAGGCCTCAATATTAAATTCTACTGGAAAGCAGCAGCTACCTGCAGCCACAAACAGCAAACATTAGTCGAAGATATTAAGTTTAGTATTAACTAACAGTTCAAGCATAAAAGAGAAATATGAAGTTAGCAGATGTGGTCGTTAGTATAGGTTCATGAGTGCAGGTATAGGATAGGGTTGGCTGCAAGTGCAAGGATTAATTTTGCAGAAATCCTTGCAAAGAATGCACCTGTGCAAAAGCAGGTTACTGTCACTTGAGCAACAGCATACTAAATAAGTAAATGGATATCAGCATATCCTACTGGATAAGCCAGTATGACACAAGCAGAGAGAAGCTAACTAAATTACTAAATAGAAGATTATTATAAACAAGCACATTGGACAGAGAAAATCTGAACCAAATAAAAATAATAGTTAATAGTACTGAATTGTGGTTTAGGATAGCAGCAAGCCAGCAAGAATAGAATATAACCAGGAATAGCAAACTACAACTATCTTTTTGGGAATATAAAAGAAAGCTGTACAAACTGTCGACATAAAAGTGGAGTTCACTGAAAATAGGTTTAATCTGAATTTTTAGAACCAATAGAGCAGTGAAGTAACAAAACAATAATAACATTAAATCAATCAAGTAGCAAGGACTGGTTAGGCGCTGCAAATAGTTGTTGCAAATCTGGCACTACAACAGATCCTGAGGCTTATTCACTGAAGCTGATGCATTGAACTGAAAGAGAAGCTCTGAATTCTGAAAACCTTGACTGGTTCCAGGAACAAAAGAGAACATGCAAGCCAGAAAATTTAGAAAGGGTACTGTAACCCAACTTATTACAGAAAGTATCACCAAACATGGCAATGAAATCCAATCAAAATGAAAATTCAACAAAAGCCTTGCCTCATCACAAGCAACACATTCCAGCAAAGGTTTAGTTAGTATTTTTATCTGTACACAGATTCACAATGGCAACATCTCTGATTTATCTATAGTAGCTTAGTACTAACTACGTTCCAAATTATAGTTCATTTGACTTTTTTGACCCCAAGTTTGACCACTCATCTTATTCACAAAATTGTGTCAAATATCATATTTTTGTTGTTGCTTCCTTTACTAACAAAAGTTTTCAAGAATAACTTAATCTGACTATGTTTGCACAAATTTTTTGTATAAGACAAGTGGCCAAACCTAGAGTAAAAAAAAGTCAAACAAACAATAATTTAAAACGGAGGGAGTAGATGTTAACTAATTCTCAACAAACAAAAAGGTATATATTCTAAATTATTATTTTGTGGCATTTTAAGTGTGCTTTATTAAGCAGCCACAAAGTCATTGAAAAGAAATAAACTATCTAGTGACACAATCTTCAGTCAGACATGATGAAATAAATTATCTCCAATGAGATTAAGTGTTTCATATTCTCTACCACCGAAATTGGTTGTACAGCCAAACTATCAATTTGCAAAGTTTTAAAAATAGCAATAACAACAGATTGGTACTTCTAGTTGTAACTGATGGCTACAATAAGCTTTGTTTTGCATATTCAGAAATTGGCCTCTTGCCATGGATTTATACAGCTCTAAGTCACAAACATGATATCAGGTTTGAGGAAGTTGATGACAATGAGAACAGTCAGTTGAAGATGCTATCAGGACACAATCAGATATATATATGTCCATTAGTGGAACTAGAAATAATTAAAAGATCCACTGTACAGGAACTAACCTAATAATTAATAAACAAAAAGATTCAACAGACAGGCGCTAATCAGGAATAAGTCACAAACATGCTTGAGAGATCTATTTTTTAACAACTCATTCCATAGTATATGCATTATTATATTCATTAAATCAGTCAATGGTAGAATGTAGTGGTGACAGCTCATTCCATAGTTGTGGTAGCAACTATTCCAACTCTGATGACATTCTAGTAGTATGCGCAAATCAATTATATATATGCAATATGTAATCCAGTACAAATGTAGTAATCAATTATATAAAGAAGTATGGCACTATCTCCTTTCTGATTGACATTCTAGTAGTATGCACAAATCATGCACAAATCAATTATATATGCAATATGTAATCCAGTACAAATGCAGTAATCAATTAGAAAGGTAATCTGCTAGAATGTGGAGCGCAGGCCCCCGACAGCTTGTAAGATACACTTGTGCATAAAAAATGAATTCAATTAGAAACGTAACACACACTGACAAATACAGACACCGCAACAGGGCAACACCCAGTAGGCACAAGGCATTTGTGCTGTCGCCTGCAGCCTGCTATTCTCACTACTACACAAGAGGGAGAGATTTATAGAGATGGCGAAAATGAGTGTGAGGGAGAGAGGAGATGAATATGGAGAGAGATACCCGTTGCTTACCTCAGATGCCGCTCATCACAAGTGCTGGATCTGCAAACCAAGGGGGGTAGGAGGGGGTACGGCCGGTCGTGGAGCTTGGGGCAGGGGGGGGGCGGGAGGAGGCAGTATCGGCCGTCATGCTGGGCACCGCGGGCTGGGGGAGGAGGCGGGGATGACCGCCGAGCTGCTTGCGGGGATGGCCGTCATGCTCCCCGATGAGTTGCCGCCAGTGAATCAGGAGAAGGTGCGGTATGTGGAGGAGGACAGTGGAACTTCGGCGCTGGTTTGTACGGCGGCGACTGGGTGGATTTAGGGTTGAGCCGGGTGGGTGGGATTTTGGATTTGGCGAGCGCCAGTTTGGCCGCTAAAATATTTCGTGCGATTTCAATGGGCTCCGGCTACTCCGTGGACAAGTGTCGTTACTTTTTAAAATTTAATTATCTTTATTTATAGAAAATATTATATATCAATATTATATTTCAAAATAAGTTTGTTATAAAAATATATTTAATGATCTAATGATACTAATTTATGAACTATTAATATTAATATTTTGCTTTACATATTTAGTTAAATTATAAAATGTTTGAGTCCTCAAAAGTGACAACAACACTTATTTTGAGATTTAGTGAGTAGCTTCTAATTTTTCTTATTTTATCATTTATTATACCTTCTTAAATTAATTTTTTTCGAGAACGTGTGAAACTTTTAACAATATTATAGTTGGCAGAGAATAAATATGTTTGGGTAAAGAGAAGTTGTTAACCACACAAATCTTACAAAGTTGTTCCCTCAAAAGTTTCATAGGATGTTGAAGTGCATGATGCATGTATAAATACTAATTGTTTTCATCCAAAAAAAAATGTCGTTCGAGCTTTACAAGGAGTCAATCCATTTTAGTTTTAAATAATGTCATGTAATAAGTATCATTAGATAAATAATAAATTTATTTCATAATATACCTTTCTAGACGTATAGATATTGAGACCTTAAGGCTTTCATAATGTATGGAATCGACCCTATTTCTATAATAGATAATGTGAGACTGTACATGTGGTATTTTAGTTTAAGGAGATTCTCATATAGTTCAAGAAAATCTCCAAACCCCCTGCACTATCCTAACACAATGATATCATAACTCCGTGAGACAAACTCAACATAGACATGTACTTTGAAAGACGAGAAATTTTTTCCCCCTTCGATTGTTGTGGCCGAAGCCAGGATGGTGAGTTCCTTGGTAGTTTGATATTATTATATTTGTTTCATGGTAATTCCACGAAATAATTGTAATAATATCTAAATTTTGAGGAAGTTTGATTAGTATTCATGGTAATTCCACGAAGTAATTATAATAATATCTAAATTTTGTCACCAATGTTTTATAAACTAACGTGGCAACATATTTTTGGGCCCGTAAGCTTTATATAAGTTTTAAAATTACTTTAATACAGTGGTGTTGTGTATTTTTCATAAATATGCACATCTTTGATGTATCTCCGACAACTTTGTGACTTATGTGTTAAGTTCAATTCTTTTGAAATTGTCAAAACTACCTTAGATGGAGAAAAGTTCTAGATCTCGATGTGATTAGCAATGTTGTAGTTGATGACTTTTCATTTAAAAGTATTTATGGTTCTAAAATTATGTAAAGTGCTCACATTTTGAAATTCAAAATTTGAATTACCTTGAATGGAAAAATAGATGGAAGCAAAGTTGTATTCTTGATGAGATATATAATCTTGTACTTGATGATTTTTTAATTAAAAGTCCCAAAGTCTATTTTAGTTATGCCATGTTAAAATTCAAAATTTTGAAGTGACCTCAGATAAAAAAAAAAAAAAAGGTATAAGATATTGACTAGCTCTAAATGTTTTAGTGAATTTTTTATTTAAATTTTTTTAGTGCCAAAACTTGAGCGCTTTTTTTGCCGCGGAATTTTTCTCTCCTCCCGCGGCGTCGAAACTTCTGCTTTGGTTTCAGGTTCACGCGCGCGCTCTTGCCCGCCACACCCAAATCCCACAACCGTAATAATAATTAAAAAAATCGAAATCCCCTCCCATCCCTAATCCTTTTCGTCCCCAAATCCCTCCCACCCACAACCGCCCGCAATTCCCCACGTACAACCCACTCGCACCGTAGCGGGTTCCTCGCGGGGCGGCCGCCGCCGCCGTTATCTGGTTGTCGAACTGCCGCCGGCGTCCTCCTCGCCACCACAGCCTCCTCCTGCATCCAAGCCGCAGCCTGCCTCCCCACATCAGGACACCTTTTCTGCGGCTTGGAGCTCCAGGCCATAGGAGCCGCACGGCCGCCTCCACGTAGCGGGCCTCCTCTGGTGGCCACTGGCAGCTCCAGGCCACAGGAATCCAACGATTGCTGTGTACCCCCATCGCCTCCACACCATCATGGGACAAGGACGGGCACCAATGGCTGCTGCGTCCTCAGCTCCAAGCGTCCAAGCTGCTGCAGCCTACATTGACGTGCCTGTCCAACTCACTGAACCTCGACACTAAAGACCTTTCAGCGGCTTCTCCGTCGAGCTTGACCCCGAGCCCCTCCCACTTTGGATCCATCATACTTAGAACAAACTTTTTTGGAAGCCCCTTTTTTTTTTGCTAGATTCAGTTCTTAATTTCTCACAAATTGATTTCTGTAGGTATAGTAATGTTTGTTAATTTGAGTGGCTCATTGTTTTTTATTTTTGCTTACTCATGAATTTGCTTGAAAATGTTGTTACCCTTGAGTGCAATTTGAGTTTCAGTCTGCAACCTCTACATGGATCAGTACTTTGCAAAACAGTGCAAACTGTAAACATGTGTGTGGCTTGCCCTACTAAATGTCCTGTTTTAAATAAATAAATGAATTATTGATCTTTGTTTCTACTTTTTTAACTGCCAGCTTAAATTGCACTCACTACTGTTGATTTCCTCTGATGACATGTTTGTTAAGCAAGAAGTAACATTGCTCCTTACGTAATGTATGCCTCTGTTCCTTCTGGAGCTATTCTGATTGTATTAATATTTTGGTTGGATATTGATTCAGTGTGTCCATTCTACCAGGTGCTTTTAGTGTCCTTTCGTTCTATCCATGTGTTTCCAATCTTCACATAGTTCGCTTGGTCTTTCTTGATGTGAGATAAACTCCGCTTTTCTTAAAGAGTTAGCATGCCAATGTATGCACTACGCTTTGATTAGCTCAGGCTAAATTAGTCACCTTGTCTACTATAGTTGCTTGCCCTTAGCATGTTTGGCTCCACATATGGTAGAGACCAATCTTTCCCCAAAGTCAACTTGGCTATTTCTGTGATGTCCTGAAGTCAACTCCTATATATAGGATTGGCAAATTTTTGTAGTTAGTAGTGTCATGTGTAACTAAAGATTGTTCTGTATAGAATGCTATGTGCTCCTTGTTTTAGCTATTTTTTAGTGACAAAAGAACATCAGATTAGCTCTCATGTTTAAGCATAGTTACTAGGCGTCCAATATATCTGTTGTAGCTGCTATAGTTCCTTTCCATGCTTAGATTAATGCCTTCATATTAGTGAAAAAAAAAGAACAACATCAGATTAGCTCTCATTCTCTTTTATCTTGGCATGTGACTGCAAATCCACAAGGAATGCCTTATGAAGCCATTACTGTTTTTACCTTGATTCAAATATTATCTGATTTGGCTTGCTACACTTGTTTTATATATGTGCTATGTGCCTTGTTGCTCCACTCAACCCAGCAGCGGCACTCCATATATAACAGATGAAAACAGCATCTTTGAAGCAGTCTTCAGGTATATTGTTTACAGATCTAACTGGTTAGTAGATCCATGAACCTAGAATAGTAATTGAGTCTTCATTTATACAAAATAGCAGGTCATTTAGTTAATTCACATTGCTTTCCCCTTTTCTTTCAATTGACATAAATCTAAAACCATAGTGTGTTAATAGATCATCCAACAACTGAACATCAGTAGTGATCTTCTGATCGTGAACCAATACACTACGGAACATGCATTGTATTAGACCCTGAAACTCAACACTGCAACCGTACAGTTAAGCTCACTCTTGTCTAAGCTCACTCTTGTATAATCTGGTATCCAAGGCTCTATCATCCAAGTTTTCTTTCATTTAGAATGCTTAGTTTCTTTTAAAAGACATGTATATCCTCAGAATTAAAAGTCTTATTTGATTTGGATAAATCACTATTGTAACGAGCGATGACTTTGCTGCCTTTTGTAATCTCTACTGTCCCTGTATGCGTGCCGGTAGATGAATGATTTAGACTTTGGGAATGATCTGGTAGCTGAAAGACACTGGTTTATAATGCCTGCATGATTGTTTGCCATGGGGAAACTATTTATTTGTCATCATCAAAGAAATTGCTCACTTGCTCGATGGAAGAAGAAAATGGTATGCCAACTCTCTGATGTACTAGCTTCTATGAACACATCCTTGTGTTTGGCTGCAAACTGAAGTTACATTCAGGTAATTTTCTTTGGAATAGGAGAAGCTCAAGAAGAGGTCAGTCTCTGATGTCGAAGCGTACACATCAACAAGGATGGGTGACGAAGAGGCATTAAAGTGGATGATGACACCTCTGCTGCAATCTTGCAGATTGTTACTGCTGCAGCAGCGCTTCATTAGGAGCCATCCACATAACCTTGCTTGATGCTGTGATGCCAAGCCACCAGCATTGTCGGCACCTAGCACCTTGCCTTCAGCTCCCCTTCCTCGGTTCCTTCCTCCCTCATTTGTTGGCCAAAGTTGCAGGTGCGTGCTCAGCGGACATATGGAGATGGTATTGCTCTAGGCTGCAGTGACCAAAGGTGCAGGTGCGTGCTCCGTGTTGCAGCTTCATCTCCATCTCACTATGGCTTGCATGGACAAATCAATGTCTATCATGACTCATCCTTGGTAGTTGGTTCTGTGTTCTCTACTTTTTCCTGCTAGAAGTGTGCTATTAGCAACAATGCCAGCTTTGATGGCCCTTAACTCAAGACAGGTACAAGTGTAAATTTAACTAAGAGTGGCATTTCCATAGATGTGCATGCTACTCCTAAGAGTTGTGTTTTGATATGTTGTAGTACATATATATTGTAGCAATTTCTTCTGTTGCCTGCAGATTTCTACAACTGGAATGGAGTAAATATCAGATATTGTGAAGGGTCATCATTTACTGGTGACATTGAGATTGTGGACACAATGTTTTGAACTTTATGGATTGTACCACCAGTTTTACAGAAAAAATGAGACTGGCGACGTTGAGAGTGTGGAGAGTGTGGACACATTGTGCGCTTTCATTTAAATGGTCAGGCCGTGGAGTGAAGTTGCCCATTAATATTTTTGTGTGCAAGGGCTACCTTATCAAGAACAACTATGTTGGCGTATTGAGAACAAGTGCCTCCTATAATATGTTGTGTTCATACCAATCTATTATATCAATATAATGCGTCGTTGCTAAATACGAGTCTTTGAGTCATATTCATTCTTTTTCTTTCCTAAGTTTATTTCATTTGGATGCTAAAAAATAAAGGTTATTTCATTTGACAAATATAGATGTGTTCATTCTTTGTCAAAGTTATTCCATTTGACAAATGAAACCGCAAAGTTATCACGCATGCACGGGCGTTTGCAAACTACTAGTGAATCAAATTAACGTAGCTAAGCCAACGTGGCCATGCCCACCACCCGCGTGTCATCGAGGCCAGTAGTGATGAGGCACTTTCTCGTCTCGTGGGAGTAGGATCAAGGAACCTCCTCTCTTGATTGGTGCATGCATCGTGGGCATGATGTGCGCCGTCACGACCATAGGACGTCGGGAGTTGAAGCCGATGAAATACAAGTGTCTCCTACATCAATATATTACAACAACACTATAATTTTATAGCAACCAGATACATATGTGGTAATAGGCATATTGTTGCATCATTTTAGATATTTAATTGCAATAAACATCCACCTATTGCAATTGTCGTAAGAAATATTACAACTGATGGGGACATGTTTCCCGATCTTCCGTTAGGTTCTAGATAACTCTCGTTTTTGGTGGAACGCGACACACCGATCCGGCTTCAGATCAAAAGACCCGAACCCTGCAACCTTAGCACCACGAATCCTCTGGTTATCAACCGTGTCACCAACCGGTTGACCTCGCCAAGAAGGCTAATCCGTGCCTACGAAAACGAAGAACACAAGCAAGAACTCGAAAGAACGCAGCTCAGAAATTGGGACAACTGCAGATGAATGATTAAGTTCTCAAGTTGGGGTTCCACAAACCGACGAAGCGGCGACTGTCAATGGACAGATTAATCTTAAGCAAAACCCAAAACCTAACGACAGCGGCGACTAATGAATATAAAGGTATTAGGGTCGTCGCCTACCTTGGACGCGCCCCCCTAATGGGCTCAAGACGATACACGGCCCAACGGACCAAATAGAGGTGATGCAGCACCTGGACAGATTCTGGACGCTGACTTGTTTCGACAATTCCCGTTGATCCTGAAGGAATTTTGATGTGAGACCAGTTGCATTGGCTTCCTTATCAAATTGTCTTTCCAACCATAGCTGAACCATCGAAAACGGAGTCCGTATGCGTCCGTGGCGCTGACATTAAGACAGACTGCTCCTAGAGGCCGAGGTAGACTCGAAATCATGTTGGACAGGACCTCCGGCTTGTGTTGCACGTCCTAGCTGATCTTTCTCACCTCCACACCTTCCTTGAAGTTCCTCATGACCCTCTCCACTGTTCCTAAGCAATATAACATCATTAGGTAGCAATCTATTCTCAAAAGTATGAAACGGATCACTTAAGAACGAACTCACCTGTAATTTTAGTTGTCGCGTTCGAGCTCGGGTCATTGGCCCTTGTGGAATAGTAGAAGGATCAGTAGTTGTATCCAAAGGAGTGATGTCCTCATCATCCTCCCCCTCTTGAAATGGAGTCATCCTCGACTCAAGCTCATCTTCTTCTCCCAAGTATGGCTTTAAATCTGCAATGTTAAATGTAGGACTAACCCCGAACTCGGGTGACAACTCAAGTGTATATGCATTGTCATTTATTTTCTCTATAATCTTGTAAGGACCAGCAGCTCTTGGCATTAATTTGGACTTACGCAGCTCTGGAAATCTATCTTTTCTCAAATGCAACCAAACTAAATCACCCGGTTCAAGCTTAACTTCTTTTCTACCTTCACTACCCGCAATTTTATACTTTGCATTCATTTTTTCAATATTGGCCTTAGTTGTTTCATGCAACTTAAAAATAAATTCAGCACGTGCTTTAGCATCATTATGTGTTCTCTCAGTGGTTGGTAAAGGCAAAAGATCAATGGGAGCACGAGGGTTAAATCCATACACTACCGGGAAAGGACTTACCTTAGTAGTAGAGTGTTCAGCTCGATTGTATGCAAACTCCACATGTGGCAAACACTCCTCCCACATCTTTAGATTATGCTTCAAAATTGCTCTCAACATGGTGGACAATGTACGATTCACTACCTCGGTTTGACCATCGGTTTGGGGATGACAAGTGGTGGAAAATAGTAACTTTGTCCCCAATTTGTTCCACAAAGTGCGCCAGAAGTGACTCAAAAATTTTGCATCGCGATCTGAAACAATAGTAGAAGGCATACCATGCAAGCGAACGATTTCTTGAAAGAATAAATCAGCAATATGCACAGCATCGTCGCTTTTATGACAAGGAATAAAATGTGCCATCTTAGAAAAACGATCAACCACCACAAAAACACTATCTCTCCCCCCTCTTAGTCCGTGGCAATCCCAAAACAAAATCCATAGATATATCAGCCCAAGGAATAGAAGGAACAGGAAGAGGCATATACAAATCATGTGGGTTCAACCGCGACTTAGCTTTTTGACAGGTAGTGCACCGAGCCACAAACCGCTCTACGTCACGTCTCATGTGTGGCCAAAAGAAATGTGTAGACAGCACCTCCTCAGTTTTCTTAGCTCCAAAATGCCCTATTAACCCGCCTCCATGTGCTTCCTGCAATAACAAAAGACGAACAGAACCAACTGGAATACATAGGCGGTTAGCTCGAAATAAAAACCCATCTTTTAGAATATATTTGTTCCATGTATGTCCCTCTTTACAATGATCTATCACGATTTTGAATTCAGCATCATGAGAATATTGTTCTTTTATTGTTTCAAGCCCAAAGATACGACAATCAAGTTGAGACAGCATAGCATATCTTCTAGACAAAGCATCAGCAATAATATTATCCTTCCCTTTCTTGTGTTTGATAATATAAGGAAAAGACTATAAATTCAGCCCACTTAGCATGTCGACGGTTCAATTTATTTTGAGTTCTCAGATGTTTTAGGGATTCATGATCGAGTGAATAACAAACTCTTTAGGCCATAAATAATGTTGCCACGTGTCTAATGATCGAACAAGAGCATATAATTCTTTATCATACGTGGAATAATTAAGAACAGGCCTATTCAATTTTTCACTAAAATAAGCAACCGGTTTACCTTCTTGCATTAGAACGGCACTAATGCCAACTCCGCTGCCATCACATTTAAGCTCAAAAGTCTTACCAAAATCAGAAAGTTGTAGCAGCGGAGCGTTCGTAAGTTTGTCTTTTAAAAGTGCAAAGGACGCTTCTTGTTCTTCACCCCAGTGGAAAGGAACACCCTTCTTCGTCAACTCATTTAGTGGGGCTGCAATGGCGCTGAAATCTCTAACAAAGCGGCAGTAAAATCCAGCAAGTCCGTGAAAACTTCGCACTTGTGTCACAGTTGTGGGCGTAGGCCAGCTCCGTATTGCCTGCACCTTGGCTTCATCTACCTCAATTCCTGTGAAGTCACAACATAGCCAAGAAACGAGACTCATTCGGTGCAAAAAGTACACTTCTCGAGGTTACCAAATAAGCGCGCAGCCCGTAAAACATCAAAAACAGCACGGAGATGATTAAGGTGATCATTTAAAGACTTGCTGTATATCAAGATATCATCAAAGTATACCACAACAAATTTACCAATGAAAGGACGTAAAACCTCGTTTATTAATCTCATGAAAGTGCTAGGTGCATTAGTTAACCCAAAAGGCATTACTAACCACTCATACAAGCCGAACTTAGTTTTAAAAGCAGTTTTCCATTCATCACCTAGTTTCATTCTTATCTGGTGGTACCCACTTCTCAAGTCTACCTTAGAAAAAAATCATAGAACCACTTAACTCGTCAAGCATGTCGTCAAGCCTAGGAATAGGGTGACGGTATCTTATGGTGATATTATTAATGGCTCTACAATCAACACACATACGCTAAGAACCATCTTTCTTAGGAACCAAAATGACTGGAACAGCACAAGGACTAAGGCTCTCACGTACATACCCGCGGTCCAATAGATCTTGGACTTGGCGCTGAATCTCCTTAGTCTCCTCAGGATTGGCACGATATGCAGCTCGGTTTGGCAGGGTCACTCTAGGAATTAGGTCGATCTGGTGCTCGATCCCTCGAATGGGTGGAAGTCCAGGAGGTACCTCAGCAGGAAAAATGTCCTCGTACTCTTGCAAAAGGTTAGTGACAGAGGGTGGCAAAGCGCTAGCTATATCATCAATTAAAAATAAAGCATCTTTGCATACCAAAGCATAACATATATCATCGATTTGAGTAAGATCAGATTTATTAGCAAGCATAACAGGATGTTTCAATTTAGCTACTTGCTGCTTATCAGGTGTAGAAGCTTGTTTATTTTCATTTTCAGCAACTCGCTCTCTATCAGCTTGAACAATTTGAGCAGGGGTCATAGGTACCAAAGTAATATTTTTACCCTTGTGCATAAAAGTATATTTATTACTTCTTCCATGGTGGATCGCATCATTATCAAATTCCCAAGGCCTACCCAATAAAAGAGAACAAGCTTGCATAGGGACCACATCACAATCTACAAAATCAGAATATGTACCAAGGGAGAAATGTACGCGTCTTTGTTTACGTTACCTTGGCCTTACCCGAGTCGTTTAGCCACCGAATATGGTAAGGATATCGATGTGGACGAGTTGGCAATTCAAGCTTCTTTACTAAATCAGAACTCATCAGATTGTTGCTGCTCCCTCCATCAATGATGACCCGTGCACGCCGGTCCTTGATGACGAATAGAGTCTGAAACAAATTGTGGCGCTAGAACTGTTCTCCCTTCTCCAACTGTGTACTAAGAACCCGTTGCACAATGATTGTGCGCTGATGACCAGCATCTTCAATGCTCAAAGACAATTCTGCTTCGGAGGTGGGCAGTTCCTCAATTTCATCCTCCACATTAGAAGTGCTCACATAGCCTCCATCTTCTGTAGCAATATATGTCCGCTTGCTAGGGCAGTCCCTGGCGACATGACCAATCCCATGGCAGCAATGGCACTGAATGGATGAAGAGCGTCCGGTGGAAGCTATCGAAGAAGCACTCTTGGGCGGTTCCTGCAAATGAGATTTACCAGCTGCTGAAGGAGAAGACGCGGATGGAGTTGTTCGCGCGCTCGCTGCTGGGGTTGTTGGAGATGCTCCTGAAGATTTGGGGGCCTGAAACGTTGTTGTCTTGGGCGTGAAGGGGCTACTGTAGTTTCGACCCTTCTGAAGCTGTTGTCGTCTCTGCAATTCTTTCTCTGCAAGCATAGCAAGCTAGAACAACTGGTTGGTAGTATTAAAATCTTTATAATCAACGATATCCTAAATTTCACGTCTCAAACCACCATAAAAACGATAAATTTTGTCCTCGGAATCCTCCTCTATCCCACAACGCAGCATACCCTTTTGAAGCTCAGCAAAATATTCTTGAACAGACATATCTCCCTGCTCTAAACATTGTAATTTTTTTCGTAAATCACGTTTGTAAGAAGGAGGAGCAAATCTATCACGCATTGCTGTTTTTAACCCGTCCCATGATAGAGGTTTTGGATCTAAAGTTTGCCACCAGATTATAGCAAAATCTTTAAATTCGCTAGTGGCATGTCTAACCTTATAGCAACCAGGCACTCCATGTGACTCAAATTTTTGGTCTACTGTCATCTTCCAATCAAGATACTCCTCAGCATCATATTTGCCATGAAAAGGAGGTATGGTAAATTTTACCTTAGCAAAAGGATCATCTTTACCTTCATTGCGTCGCCCTCGAGAGCCTCCTCCCATACCGGTTTTGTTAAATTCTAGTCATCGACACAGTTTATTCTCATTTGTGGACCTTTCATCAAGACTACCATCAGGTTTGTAGACTTTATCTTCCTCAAGCACTTGGCCGAAATCGAAATCCTCGTTGGCATTGGTCTCGAGCTCTTGAACCTTCCCTGATAGTGTGGATAGGCGCTTGTCCACACCTTCAAAAGAGTAGTTGAGTTCTTTAACTTCCTTCACTAGCTTTTCCATCTGCTGAAGCATCATATCCTTGAATTCCTCAGAATCGACTAGACAAAACAGAACGTCGTCGGCATGGTTAGTTGTCAAAGAAAATCCCTAACAACTATTTATGGGTTACTTGGTGGAATCACACCCTCACTAGACATCTTACCAAGTTCTTACCGACGTTCTTACAATTGCAAGCAGCGGATGGTAACACACGGTGGACGGTTGTGATACCTGTAGAGATGTGACACCGCGATTGCAAGGGTCCTTTTTTCTGTACTCGATCTGAAGAATATGTGGAGCTTGGAAGACACAAAAAGGAGAGTAATATGTATATCGGCACACAAGTCAAGAATGAGATAGTAATCTTTGAATTATAGTCCTAAGTACTCCTTCTCGTTCTTTGGTGTCTAGTCTTTGCAAGTCCCAGATGTGTGAGGAGAAACAAATATGATGAACAAATATGATGGACGACAAAGCAGCTAAAGACACCGGAGAGCACACGCTGACTCTGCCGAGGGCTCGGATTTTTCCTTTTTCCTGAATTTTCCTCGGATTTTCTCAAAAGGCACTAGTAGAAATCAAACTTTTTTTATTTTTCACTATTTTTTTATATTTTTCTCTAAACAAGGATCACAAAAGATGTAACCACAAAAATTGGCAACTCCAACTGAGGTGAGATGTGCTCTACAGAAATTCAGCACGTTCTCTGAAAAGCGTGCAAAAGCCTTGACAATTTTTTTCTTTATTTTCCTGAATTTTTTTGGCAATTTTAACGAGACCAAACACACCAAAGGTGAGTTTGGGTCACCTCCAAATGGTGTCAAGAATCTGCTCAATTTTTTTCAGATTTTTTCGATAACCGAGCGAACAGTTATGCCTGTTTTAAGGAAGGTACCTCAAGTTATGTTTTCTGAAAGGCACAACACGGCGGCGGCAGTTAGGGCAAAGCGTCCCTAAACTCCAACACTGATCACAGGTATTCATCAGATGATGTAAGGAGAGCTGCGATGCAGGCGAAATAACAGCGGCTGGCAACCTATCTAGGGTTAGCGCGGGCGAGAGATCACACAAGGCGGCTAGCGGGGGCAAGTCGAGTAATGTGGTGGCTTCGACTTGTGTTTGGGGATGGTGGATAGGGTAGATACGATTGACAAAAACTCACACAATGAACTCTAACACAACCTAACCAAAGCAACAAGATCTCGACACGGACACAAAGTCAACACTACGAACTCGAAACCGAAATATGCAAAGGCTATAGCGCGGAGAGGTTGTAGGGGACAGAAACAAATATGGGCTGTGGACTATGGGATGAAAAACAACACGAACTAAGGGATAATTTCGAACCCGACGGTATACCTTAAGCTCTGATACTACTTGATGGGGACGTGTTTCCCGATCTTCCGTTAGGTTCTGGATAACTCTCGTTTTTGGTGGAACGCGACACACCGATCCGGCTTCAGATCAAAAGACCCGAACCCTACAACCTTAGCACCACGAATCCTCCGGTTATCAACCGTGTCACCAACCGGTTGACCTCGCCAAGAAGGCTAATCCGTTGCCTGCGAAAAAATGAAGAACACAAGCAAGAACTTGAAAGAACGCGGCTCGAGAGAAATTGGGACAAGCTGCAGATGAATGATTAAGTTCTCAAGTTGGGGTTCCACAAACCCGACAAGCGGTGATTTGTCAATGGACAGATTAATCTTAAGCAAAACCCAAAACCTAACGACGGCGGTGACTAATGAATATAAAGGTATTAGGGTCGTCGCCTACCCTGGACGTGCCCCCCTTGATACACGGCCCAACGGACCAAATAGAGGTGACGCAGCACCTGGACAGATTCTGGACGCTGACTTGTTTCGACAATTCCCGTTGATCCTGAAGGAATTTTGATGTGAGACTAGTTGCATTGGCTTCCTTATCAAATTGTCTTTCCAACCATAGCTGAACCATCGAAAACGGAGTCCGTATGCGTCCGTGGCGCTGACATTAAGACAGACTGCTCCTGGAGGCCGAGGTAGACTCGAAATCATGTTGGACAGGACCTCCGGCTTGTGTTGCACGTCCTAGCTGATCTTCCTCACCTCCACACCTTCCTTGAAGTTCCTCATGACCCTCCCCACTGTTCCTAAGCAATATAACATCATTAGGTAGCAATCTATTCTCAAAAGTATGAAACGGATTACTTAATAACGAACTCACCTATAATTTTAGTTGTCGCATTCGAGCTCGGGTCATTGGCCCTTGTGGAATAGTAGAAGGATCAGTAGTTGTATCCAAAGGAGTGATGTCCTCATCAACAACCCAACAAAGGTGTGGCAATAGCAACATACTATTGCATCGCTTTTGATATTGAGTTGCAATAAGTACCTATCTAATTGCAATGGTCCCGATGAATATTACAATCCCACAAAACTGTTGCAATAGTTTCAAGTAATAGCAACACTATTCTATATGGTTGCAAGAGCACTGGCCTTTGGCAATGCTAGTCAATATTAATGCAACAAAATATGATCATGGCAATATTTTTAACTATTGCAATGCTTTTCGAAAAATGGTTGTTATAGATCTCACCTCTTGCAACGATGAATGTAAATATTGCAATGCACTATTTTTGTGGCAACACAGTCTCCCTATTGCCACAATTTTGAACAAATGTTGCAAAACACACCCCTATTACAACAAAATTTGTGGCGTTGCAGAGAATGCCACATGGCAATAGGGTGAAAATCTAGTAGTGTGCCCCATACTCTGAATGACCAAGGTTTGATTATCGGGTTCATAGCGGATGCTGGGGCCTTTTTAATATTACCAAATTTTTGACAGTCTTGGCATCCCTTATATTCAAAACAGTCCTCTAGCATGGTTGGCCAAAAATAATCAGTTCTTCTAATTATCCACTTCATTCGGTAAGCCGATTGATGTGCACCACACAATCCTTCATGCACTTCATACATCATCTTTCTGGCCTTTTCTTGATTCAAACATTTAAGCAATACTTCATCTATAGATTTGTAATATAATTGATTATCAAGAAGCACGAACTTGAGGGCTTTGTACCTGAGCTTTCGGAAACTTTCTCGTGATGGATTTCTTAGATAATCGGCAATCTCACACCTCCAATCACCAACCACTTGATCAGCATCGGAAACATTCTTATCTATAGTGAGAATTTCTTGATTCTCACGATATCCAGAAGTAGCTTGAGCTAACTTATTTGCTTCTTCATTGTACCCCCTAGGGATATGATGCAAGGTTACCACTCGAAAACTTTTCAGAAGTTCTCGGCACTCTTCATAATATTCCCTTAATATGTCATTCTTGCACTCATACTGGCCAGTCAATTGGTTAATCACCAACTCAGAATCCCCAAAGATTTTGACAGCAACAACTTTTACCTCTATAAGAAGCCAAAGCCCTCTAAGTAATGCTTCATACTCCGCTTGATTATTAGTAACATAAAATTCAATGGGAATAGCATATTCAAAGGTTACTCCTTATGGAGAAATCAAGAAAATACCAGCACCACCACCTTTGCTACAGGTTGAACCGTCGAAGAATAAAGCCCAAGGAACAATGCTTATCATCTCAATAGAAAGATCACGATGTTGGCTAATAAAATCAGCAATAATTTAACCTTTTACTGGTTTTGCTGATTCATATTTTAAATCAAACTCTGATAAAGCCAAAATCCATTTGCCAGTCCTTCCATTCAAAATTGGCATTGATAACATATGCTTTATTACATCAAAGCTAGAAACTACCATGCATTTGGCATTCAACAAGTAGTGCCGAAATTTGGTACATGAATAATACACGCACAAGTAAAGTTTCTCCGTAGCTGAATACCTTGTTTCTGGATCCAACAGTTTTCAGCTAAGATAAGCTATCACTCTCTCCTTTCCTTCAAACTCTTGCATGAGGGCCAATCCTATTGTTAGGTTATCGGCCGCCACATACAACTTAAAAGACTTGTCATGTTGTGGAGGTACCAGTACGGGTGGCGCCTTCATGTATTCCTTGATTTCATCAAAATCCTTTTGTTGTATGTCACCCCATACAAATTCTTGATCTTTCTTGAGTTTCAACAGTGGAGAAAAAGGCAAGACTCTTTCTGATAAATTGGATATAAATCTTCTCACAAAATTAATCTTGCCAAGCAGTGATTGTAATTCCATCAGATTAGTTGGAGGGATAACTTTGTCTATTGCTTTCATGCTCTTTTTTCCAACCTCAATCCCTCCTTTATGAACTAGAAATCCCAAAAACTCACCAGCCGAGACTCCAAAAGCACACTTGTTTGGATTTATTTTCAAACCATGCTTTCTAGTGTACTCTAAGGTCTTTCTTAAATTGGCTAAATGTCCTTCGTGGTTCCTAGACTTGACCACCACGTCATCGATGTAGATCTCTACAATCTTGCCGATCAACTCGTGAAAAATATAATTCATAGCTCTCTGATAAGTTGCACCGGCATTCTTTAACCCGAATGTCATGACTATCCATTCAAACAAACCAATATGACCAGGGCATCTGAAGGCTGTCTTTGAGATATCTTCTATTGCCATGAAAATTTGGTTATAACCAGCATTTCCATCCATAAAGCTAATGACCTCATATCCAGCCGCTGCTCTACCAGCAAATCGGCAATCGGCATCGGGTATCCGTCCATTGAAGTAGCCTTATTAAGATCTCTGAAGTCTATACAGACTCTCATCTTTCCATTCTTCTTGTATACTGCAACTATACTTGAAATCCACTACGCATACTGCGGGGGCCAAATGAAGTTTGCCTCTAATAATCTTTCAAACTCTTTCTTCACATCGACTAATACCTCCTCTTTATAAACTTTCCATGGAGGTTGTTTGTAGGGATGATATCCGGGCTTAATAGGTAATCGATGTTCAACAATAGAGTGATCCATTCTAGGCATCTCTGTGTAATCCCAAGCAAAACAATCTTTAAACTCTTTTAGAAGATTTATCAATTGTAATCTATATTCTAGATCCAAGCTTGCGCTAATGTACATCGGCCTTGACTTAGAATCATCACCAACGTTTATCTCTTCCAACTTGTGTGCCGACATAAAATCGCGTCTCAACTTTTCTTTGTTGCCATCGATTGGATTACCCATTAAAAATTGCTTTGAGAGCCGACTGCTTGGATCGGCTGTTGATCCTTGTTGAAGACGTTTACAGGACCTTCTCTCCATACTTTATCGGAGAAACAATCAATGCCATCATATTCCCAATAAGCAGGCTCCGCAGCAGCAACACTTACGGAATCATCAGCGTGAACAACTTCAATATTATCTCCAACCCACTGAATAAGAATTTGGTGCATGGTTGAAGGAATGCAACAATTAGCATGAATCCAATCTCTCCCTAGAAGCAGACTGTATGCCCCTTACCATCAATGACAAAGAATGTAGTAATCAAAGTTTTTGACCCAATCATCAACTCAATATGCACGGCTCCACGAGTGTCAAAAGGATTACCAGCGAAGTCCCTGAGAACCATGTCGGTTTTTAACAAGTCTTCACTTGTCATTCCAAGCTTCCAGAAGGTAGTATACGGCATGATATTGATAGCAGCTCCTCCATCAACAAATATTTTAGTCAGAGGCTTACCGTTGACATATCCTTTCAGATAAAGTGGCTTCAAATGATGATACTTGGCTGGTTTGTCAAAGACCGCCTGTTGTGTCAATACAAATTTGGGTCATCAAATTCTGAAACTCACTTTCATCAAAATCGGAGTATACTTCTTTTTGGACATCCTGGTTTTCAGGAGCTATGAATTCTGATGGGAGGAAGAAGGCCATGCATGCATCACCTGAAGGACCATGCCCATCGGGTTTCTTTTTAGGGCGCCATGTCCGCTTCTCCTCAACAACTGTTTGTTTTAGCTCCTCGTTCCTCAAACGCTGAACTCTTCTCTTTTGGCTCCTCCTCAGTCCTGGAGGGCACCACTGTCCTTTCTGCCATACGTATTCGTGGGGACCTTCTTCTCCATTGTATCCCTTATAATGAGCCCAACGTTGATCTGCAAATCTCTTCCTTTGCTGATTCTCAAAACTTTCTATTTTTAAGCGTCGATCGTCCTCAGGAAACTGCGTTCCAAGTCTTTCATGGACCGGACGGCGGTTGACTCGAGACTGCCTGTACCTAAAATATTGATCACTGCATTCAGGGCAATTGTTTCTAGCAGGCAACTTCAAGCCTTCATTCTAACAATGTTTAAAGAATGAACACCCCCAATGAGACTGCTTCATCTCTCTCATGTGTTCTTCTTGCTCTCTACGATACTCCTCTTGTTCGTATCTCCGGCGTTCTTCTATAAACCTTTGCTCTTCATAGTACTCTCTTTCTTGCTGCCTTTGCCATTTGTTCAGTAGAATACGTGATGTAACCCTAGGCTTAGAAGTTTCACCTTTTTCAGTTCGGCTATTCTTAAACCAAACTTTCTGCTTCAGCTCTTCACTTGTGATTTGTTGATCAGGGTCAACAGTACTATTCTTCTTTGCTCTGTCGAAGGTTAACACCTTCACTTTGCCTTTACCTTTAGGGTCATTTACAGAGACCATATTCATGGAGAAAGAAATCATATTCTGTGGAAAAGGTTGACCGTCAACCTTCATCTTGCCATCAAACTTCAAATGTCCTTCTTGAATAGCTTTCTGAATCCACACTCTGAACACTCGGCAATCATTGATAAAATGAGAGTTGGTGTTGTGGTAGCCACAGTAATTCTTGTCTTTCACTCCTTCAGGACGCAGCATAGGATGTCCTTCTAGTAGTTTGATGCATCCTTCTCTTACTAACAGATCAAAGAGCTTATCTGACTTAGATACATCAAAATCATAAGTTCTCTTTTGTTGCCTCAACTAGCGTTGGCTAACTTGAGTCGGCTCCTTTGCCCAAACCAATTCAGCTGCAGCTATCTCATCATCATCATCATATTCAGCTGCTTCTTCCAGAAAACTTTGATACATTTTACTAGCAACATTGCCTTTTTGGAAGCAGTTATCTCTCTTAAACCCTTGGGCTTGATTACTCATAGCTGCCAACTGCTGTGATAGTTGACCAAGGTCATCAAACTCTATGCTGAATAGTTTCTCCCTGACATTTGGCTGCATGCCTGCTATCGCCATCCCTGGCAATTGATCATCTGGTAAGTTCAGTGAACAGCAAAGGTTCTTGGTTTCTCTGAACCTGCGAAGATACTCCTGTGGTGTTTCATTAGCTCTCTGTCTTAAACTCATGAGGTCAACCAGCTTTTTCTCATTAGTGCCCGTGAAGAAGTACGCATGAAACTTCTGCTTTAGCTCTGCCCATGTACCAATAGAATGGGCTGGCAAGGAGGTAAACCATGTGAAAGCTGGCCCTATGAGAGACAAAGGGAAATACCGAATTCTTCAAGCTTCGTCTGTGGAGGCCTCCCCAAGCTACATCAAGTAACGACTGATATGCTCTAAAGTGCTAGTATCATCTTGACCAGAAAACTTAGTCAAATCTGTTGGAGGCTTAACCCTTGGAGGAAGTATCACTCTATTGTACCATTCTGGATAAGGAGACTTGTATGAATAGGACTGATTCTTTGGCTTTAGGCCAAACTGATTCTGCATCATATCAGCCATCCTATGCATAATAAGATCAATGTCTGAATTTGGAGTTCCACGTGTTTGCCTTCCAGAAGGTCTCCCTGACGCACTCTTGTACCCTGGGTTTGGTAAAGCATCCAAAGCAGTGTAATCAGTAAATTCCTGATATCCATCTCCATACATATTCCTTTGCAGTCTATTTGATGCTGGAGACACTTTGAAAGCTGATTGTGGTACGTCTCCTGTTGTTCCAAATATTACTAGGCCATAGGTAGGAGGCTGTTGTTTCTCATTGGGAGTTGGTCCACCTTTGTTTGAGCCAGATGCTCCATCATCTCTAGCACACTTCTCCTGATACTTTGGCACATTGAAAAGTGTTGGTCCGTGGATTGGACCTACATTTTCCTCAAAGTACTTGTCGGCCGTTGGGCCGAAAGTGCTAACCATGATTGCACGAAAGGTGTTCAAAAAGGCTGTATGATGATTTATCATAGTTTCACCCAAAGCCCTATGAATCAACTCTGACATCTTTTGAGCATCTTCCTCTTCAGTGAAATTAGATTGATGTGGAAGGAGAACCCTTGGCAACGATTGCTTTTGGAACACCTTGTTGCTCTTATTCTTGGAAAAGGACATCAAGCACTTCTGTTGAAATTGCTCACATGCTTGCTGCACTAATTCCCTTGAATTCTCCGGCAACTCATCCATGGTCACATCCAGAACATGATCGTTGTTGATTTCAGGCATCTTGAAAGACGGGGTCCTACCGGGCATGTCAAAAAGTGTGTTGACATAAAATACGACGTACTGTGCCTCACACACAGCAAGCCAGAAAGCGTGGCTTCAATCGGGTGACCGGGCGGTTTGAAGTTCCGGAAGCGTGCGATTAATTTGACTGAACCCGACAAGGGATAAAAGGTTTGTTAAATACAAAATTGGAACATGCCGGGTGAGACGGGCAGTTCGTATATACGACCCGAAGCCACTTATGACGACATACAGCTATAGAAGCTGTCTGCCAATCATGTTCATACATCGTTCGGCTAATATAAAGATAATACATGTAAAGCATTGATTGCCGAATACATATGCATGATAAGACTTGTTTGAGCAAGTGAAAGTTGATCATGAGTGGAAACGTAACCAAGCTCGACAAACCAGCTGACTTGGGGTCCATGAAGAAGGAACAAACAAGCTATCACGAGCAAACCATTCAAGAACTCGTATCTGCCGCACGACACCTAATCCTATCAAGGTTTAAATGCTTCTAACGTGCAAGAACCCACAACATGTAACAACCTAGATTGATCTAATTCGGCTATGTAAGCATGTGATCTATCTATCATGATGGTTTGAGAGTAAGAACGTTAGAGAACAGATAGATCTATAAAAGTAAGAAGCCAAAACTAACCAATCTAGATTGGGCAAGAAGGGTGTCACAATTATATAAAAACATTAAAGACATGCAACACGTGATAACTTAATGAATCTACTAGATCTTGCCAAATCTAATAGAGCTGATAACTATCTTGCTTCGCTAAGCTATCAAGCAAACGCCTGCCGCACGGCCATTCGATCGATATAAACGAAGCATAAGCAAAAACCTCTTGATTGTCAAGCAAATGCCTGCCGCACGGCCATCCAGTCGAGACAAACAAGACTACTTGCATCAACGTCTAAATCCACCGCATGATACTAGACATGATAACAAGGTTGTCGGAACTTACGAAGGTCAACGGATCGATGGCTCCTCTCGAAGAACTCGACGACACGACAAAGGACTCGAAAACTTGGCACGGGCCCGATTGTATTGATTTGGTTGTGAACTCCTTTTACAATGGTTGAGGGCTTATATTTATACCCTGGATAGAACATGAGTCCTAAAGGATTACGATTACACAATACTAAGGAAAATATGACAGTCCTAGCTCTAATCCTTTTCGAAATCCTTGATTATCATGATTCTTTCCTTCTAATCGGCTTTTACTCGCCACCTTTTGCTTCCCGAATGAAGCCACCACCTTCAAAGATAGCCGACCGCACGAACACTTGCTGAATCGCCCAGAGTCACCTGACCGCATGGATACTGCCGAATTGCCAGGAATAGCTACCCGCATGGATGCTTGCCGAACGCTTCTAAATATTTACCGCTCGCGAGCCTGCCATGTACTGGCCTACCTGTCATCCTCTCGGCCTTCACCAAAATTTAGTGTTAACAGAAGCTGAAGGAGGGCAAGTGGGAGGAGCAAGCTGAGGTCGAGGTCAAGGCCGAGGCGTAGGCTAGTAGTGTAGTGGTATGTCTCCTCGTAACTTAATTATTGCATTATATTTCATATATCACAATCACTAACTAATTTGCTCTTCAAATTTGCAGGTTTCTTAGCTCTTGAAATGTTGGATTTTGGTCTTTAGTTTGGACACATTTTTTGGTTGATCTTTATTGAATTAATAGACTACTATGTTCAAATGAGAGGTACCACATTTAATCGTTGTGTAAATTTGGTATAGATTAGCTATTGATGTGCGTCATTGCGTTTATTACAAAGTTGTGTTTGCTAAATTTTGATTCGAGCTCCGCCACTTACTCTAAGTGTCGAAGGTCCCAACTTGAGGAGAGGCCTTTGACTAGCTAAGACACGATTACCAAGGCGACAAGTAAGGTTTCAAGTCACTAAAAATCCATCCATCTCTCAATAATGATTTCTCCCTTTTATAGGATACGGTTACATCATTGTCCAAGTACAAAAATGCCCCTAGAGCACTGACTAAATTACACAACATATCCCTATACCAAGCACTCCTGTCTCTGGGATATTTTAGTTATTTTGCTTTCTGACCGTGACTTTGATGATGGGCCGTCGTCGAGCTTCTTCAGCCCATTGGAACATCTTTCTCTTTGATGGGCCGAGCACTATCAACTTCTACCTAATATTGTGTCCCTCCAACCTCTTACTCATTGGGACTCTGAGTGGTGGCTGACCTCACAGCCTAGACCTCTAAGTGTTTGCCAACCTCTGAGTTTGGATTTCTGAGGGTTGGTCAGCCTCTGAGCCTGAACCTCTTACTCTCTGAGTGTCGGCTAACCTTTGAGTCTTAATCTTTGAGTCTTGATCTCTAAGCCACAGAAAGCCTTTGAGTCTGGACATCTGACTTCTCATCATAGCCTTCGACTACTCTTCATCTGCTATACTTAAATTCTATTAGATCTCTTTAAGCTTTAATTTAAGAGGGAGTTGGTCCATATTCCATATGGGCTCCCCCAACAATAACTACTTGATTGATGGGTGGACAAACAATGGGAGCCTAAATTATCTAAAATATCACTTTACTTCTTACACCTATATATATAGCTAGCTGCACAACCACCTTTGAAGGTGGTGTGATCTGAAATCACTTGCTTCTAGGTTCAGTAGGGTCAACAATATCTAGAATAATGACAAAGGTGTTGATGATGAGCACAAGAATATAGCATGCCAAAGGGAATTTAGCGATGACCTGATTACAAAAGCATTCGTTAGTGGGAATGGGATGCATCAGGAGTTTTAGATCCACCAAACCAACACGGACTTGGAAGATAGAGCCAGAATATATCCATGTGCAAATAAGACCTGTATGGTATAGCCTGTCTGTGGTTCGAGCAAGAGTAGAAATTCGGGTTTGATGATTGCTCAAAAATACAGATTCAGGTTCCTCCATTAAACCAAGGTATTTAGCGTGTGGAACTACCATGTACGTCCAGCACTGCACAAATTCGGGATGACCCTTTGGGTAAGCTTGCAGAGACACTGCGCACCTTAATTAATGGGTTTGATGATCAGGCTGGTGTAGATCAATTCCTTGCATTTGGTGGTTTCAACCCTCAAGACAATTTGAGATTCTGGTCTGTGCTAAAATATATCACGACAGTCACAAGTTAAATCAATAGCAACCATTTGTGAGGTTGGTTCATTCTGGGAAGCTCACTAGTACAAAAAAGATTTGTACAGGCGGTTCCAGACGCCCTTTCATTGGCGTTTTGGGCCGCTGCCAGTGCAAGAGGCCAGTGAAAATATTGCATTTTCACTGACAGTTGCTTGAAAACCGCCTGTGGAAATGCATTTTCACTAGCGGTTGACATAAGCAACCGCCAGTGAAAATGCCATTTCCACTGGCGGTTCACATAAGGAACCGCTTCCACTGGCGGTTTCATTAGGTGAACCGCCAGTGGAAATGTTTTTCCACCAAGATTCATTTGAATTTTTATTTTTTGAATTGGTGCCCTCTCCTCTCTCTCTCTCTCCCTCCTGTCCCCCCCTCCCTCCCTCCTCTTTCCCTCCCTTCCTCCCTCCTCTCCCCCCTCATCTTCCTCCCTTCTCCCCCTCTCTTTATCTCTTACTATGATCAATATAAAGGCTATTTAATTATAAAAAATACATCAAGCAAAAAGTAATTATACTATAATACTTATATACATATATACATCATTATCAATATAATTACATCATACATTGTATACATCAAAATTATTTTCTGGCTACCATATGATAATAAAATTTACAGTGTAGAGGAATCTAATAATCATTTCGACTTAAGTTCAGAGCGCTAATGTCCCTTAGCGCTCTGAACTCTAGCCTCGCTAAGGGGCTTTCTAGGTTGTGGTATTTTCCCTCAGTAGGAATAATTTCTCTCAAGATAAATGAGCAGAGATCCTCAATTATTCCGTATAGAGTTAGGTCGTCGAAGGTTTCGGACTCCGCTTCTTGATACATCTGAAAAGGAAGTTAGTAAGCATTATATATATTTCCATGTGTCTAAGTAAATTTGCATTGTTAACGATAGAAATACAAACATTACTATTAGTGGCACCTTATTAGGGTTCCTGATGTACCATCTGGCCATTCTCATGAACTCGCACGTGTAGAATCCACAGTGCAGCGAACCGATTGGTTGCTTGTGGCATTACATAAATTGCATACAGTTATTTACTTGTAATAATATCTTATATATGTAACATGCATGATATTGATTCATAGCTCTATGTACCGGCCACTTGTGAAAAAATCTTATTTTCTGCCCCACCATGGACTTGTCAAACACTCCACCTCTTAGTTTATAGAATCTCCAACATCTATGATCTCAAAAAGAATCAGTTAGCAGTAATCTTAAACTCTCATCGATTAAAAGATACATGCTACATTTTGTCGACTTACCGTTCTACGATGCATTGGAATTTTGTATATCTTTCACGTGGGTAGTCGGCGGAGTCAAAGACCAGCACCCTTCCGTCCCTAGGATAAATGAAGAAGCATATCCGGTGGTCATTTGCGCACGATCGAAACCGAGTTGTTATGCATTTATATAAACCGATACTTAAGCTGATGTATGTATATGAACCCATACTTACCTAAAGTTACAAGGGGCAACTACGCATTCCCTGTGTTTGTACTAGAGCAATGCATTGCCTATGTAGGTGGCTTATCTAGTCTCATGATCCTTCTCCAGATCTTTTATTCTCCTTTCTTTGTCTTTCTTTGATAACCCCTTCAATTTGTCGTTGTCGTCACCAATCGGAAGGTGTGCTCATTCTCGTATATTTTTTTGGGCTTAGGTACCCGGTCCATTTGAATTCATTCTTGTTTGGTCAGGGACCGCATACACGAACTTGTCACGATCATATTGCATTACGCAAGGCACAAGATAGAAGTCAATAATAATAAATGAAAGTTCATGTTAGTACGAGAGGTACACTTACAATGCAAATAGCGTGACAAGCTGAACGTCGAGCCGCTTAAGGTTCATCATCAACCATATGTCCTCAAAAGTAATGAAAGCCTGTCTCGTTCACTTATGAAAGCAGCTGGTGGTATGTTTACTTGGATTGCGTCGATCCCGACTCGAGCCGCTCGCATGTACCAGTCATGAAGTCTTTTTATACCAGGCGGAAGCTTTCTGGAGTCGTTCCCAACTCAGTAGAGGCATGCCAGGTACATATTTATCAGAGACATTTTGATAGTCATCCCATGTTGGTCTCACTATCTTTAGTGCTCGGATCTTTGCTTCTTCTACTGCCTTCTCTTGCTCAGCTAAGTCCACGGTACTTGAACACGCAATCCCTTCCAAAAATTTAGCAGTGCTAGCTGTTTTCTTCTTTGGCTCGAATGGGGAAACCAATTTAGGAACAGAAAATTTCCTCTTCTTAGTGGGTTTTTCTTGGGTCTTCTTTGGTGGCGGCGGTGGTGTCCAAGGAGATGCTTCCATGTCTCGAGGTGGTGGGGACGAAGCAGGCTCACGGACTAGTGTACTTGTTTGTGGCGGAGATCCTGCTGGTTTCGATGTTGACGGTGGGGTTCTTGAAGGATCGGCAGCAGGGGGTGATGATGGGTTTGGATCCTGTTGACGGTCGAGATCAGGGTCCGACTCGAAGTTTCGGCGGGCTTCGTGGAAGGTGGTGGCTGGGTCAACTGGACATCTCTTCGAGGCCACAGGATGAAGTTATGAATGGCCTGTCCGAGTGTCTCAATACCCTCGGTACCAGAAATTTCTAGCATGTCATCCTCGTAGCCTGGGACGACCATCAACACTTCTACCCTACAGTACTCTTCTGGTATAGGATCACCGTGGTAGTCATGTCCGGGGATCGCAAAGCCTGTGGCTACCTCCCTTGTACGTTGATGCTTCATCCCATATCGTATGAGCATTTTATAAGGTGTCGGCCCATTGATGTCATCCACAGGGTAGCGGTGTGTGTTTCCTGTAGACCCCACACTACTTGGAAAGCGAGGAGATTGAGCGGGCATGGCATGAATCATCTCCTGAGCTCTAGGCAAGGGTTGTCCTGGAACGAGCTGCATATGTGGGTCTTGTGTGCTCATCTGCTGAACAGACACTAAACTAGCTAATAACTTCTGCACCAGCTGTGGATCAGGATTTGTTAGAAAGTCTGACATCATATTTTTGAATTGTTCCTTGGCCTTTTCTTCAAAAAAATGCTGCATGTCTTCCTTATATTGATCTCGTTTCTTATACATGCCCACCCACTCCTCACCAAATCCTTCTTTCCATCCCATCTCTGAGGAGATGCCTCGTACATGCCCAGGATGCTCAGGGTTGCCCAGTCCAATACTCAGGATGTCTCTCTCCCTTTGTGGCTTGAGTTTCCCTTGTTTGACCTCCACTGCTAGCTCCAACATCTTATCAGCTGGGGCTGTGATGTCTAAGGGACAGTTCACACCGGTAGCAGTTTGTTTTATTCCTCTACCTCTGAGCCAATTTGCCGTCCTCTCACCAACTTCCTCTGATAGCACAGAAACCCCTTGTTTCTTTAGCTCCTCCTTCTCTACCTGCCATTTCAGAACTTGTTTCTTGTAACCACCGGTGCCAAGGTGATGGTGGTATTTATTCTTCTTTGCTAGTGCTGAGGCAGCTTCACTCTTGGCTTTGGCAGCTGGGTCGTTCTTCTGCGCCTTGAATATCTCCCACTGCGCTGGTGTGATCTTATACTTGCTCGTTGGGTCATACCCATGCTTGAGAAACTTGGTATTCATCTCAGATCTATAGTTATAGAATGATGTTGCAATCTGTTTGAAAAAATACTCCTTAGCAAGTTTTTTCGTCCCCGTAGGGTAGACAAACCTTTCTATAAATTTCTTCCATAGCACTTTCCTTGCATCTTCATCCACATCCTTCCACCTAGGGATTGTGATGTCCAATTTATCCCTGACCAGAAAACCAATTGCATTCGTATCTTGGCCGCCACCTCATCAGACACTAGAGGCTCTCTTTTTGGGCTGATGCTAGGAACTATATATTTCTTCTCTGGGCACTTGTTTGTTCCTTGGTCACCATATTTCTGGTCACTCTGTTTCCTTTTTCTTGATTTGGAGGTGGTTGTCTCAGTCATTTCTGGTGCTTCGTTGTGAGGCACGACGTCTTCTTCCGGAAGAAGGTCCCACATTTGAGACAAAACCTCCTGGCCGAAGGAATTCAAGAGTGTAAGGATCATTATGAGTATAATACTATGAAGGGAAGTAATGGTTTTCATGTACTAAGTATACCTCATCATACGGATCATAATCTGGGTCAACACTTTTATCGCGTTGTCTATCTATGCTAGGGCATGGATCACTTCGATTGCCGTCATCTTCCTCTTCTTCCAACATGTCACCATAGAAATCTTCTTCTTGTCCTTCTTGTTCCGGGGGTGTGTGAGTCTTAGTGGGTGACTCTACACGCTGCTCTTCTTCCAGAGGATTTACAGTTCTATGCATGGCAATAACTATGTTAGTTACTTTGATAGGGTTCTACGTTATAAAAAGGGCATCTGCCTGATGGTCTTCAGATTTTGGAGACGTCATCTTCTCGATAACATCAAATATAACAAGTCAATAACACTAAGGCAATAACACTAAGTCATTAAGAAATTACACTAAGTCATTAACACTAGGCCATTAACATGCTTCTCACTAAGTCATTAGCAATAAGTCATTAACACTAGGTCATTAAATTAGCAATAAGTCACAAACACTATAACACTAAGTCATTAACACTAAGTCACTAACACTAAGTCACTAACACTAAGGCAATAACACTACGTCATTAGGAAATTACACTAAGTCATTAACACTAGGCCATTAACATGCTTCTCACTAAGTCATTAGCAATAAGTCATTAACACTAGGTCATTAAATTAGCAATAAGTCATAAACACTATAACACTAAGTCATTAACACTATAACACTAAGTCACCAACACTAGTCATTAGGAAATAACACTAAGTCATAAACACTATAACACTAAGTCATTAACACTAAGTCACTAACACTAAGTCACTAACACTAAGTCATTGAGTCACTAACACTAAGTCACTAACACTAAGGCAATAACACTAAGTCATTAGGAAATTACACTAAGGAAATTACACTAAGTCATTAACACTAGGCCATTAACATGCTTCTCACTAAGTCATTAGCAATAAGTCATTAACACTAGGTCATTAAAGTAGCAATAAGTCATAAGCACTAGGCCATTAACATGCTTCTCACTAAGTCATTAGCAATAAGTCATTAACACTAGGTCATTAAATTAGCAATAAGTCATAAGCAATAGATAATTACCAGCGACGGTGATGACTGAATCGAGGGCGGTGGGGAACGATGAGAAGCCGATGGCACGATGATTCGCTGGCGGTGATCGTGACGGTGATGACTGTAAATTAATAGAACACAAGTTGTAATTAATAGAATTAGTATAATAATCACAACAAATAGAACCACATGTCATTACTACAATTAGTCATTAGCAATTTATTTTTTTATATACACAATTGCTTTTTACAATATTAATAATTTATAAAGTATAATAATAATTTTTATATATACACATTTGCTACACATTTTATAATATTACACATAGACAAAGTCATTAACCGATTTGCAAAGTCATTAACTAATTTGCTAAATATATACTCCCTCTATAACACATTTAGTTTTATATATACACATTTGCTAAATATATAATGGAGAGAGTCATTTGCTAGTTCATTTAACTAATGAAATTAAAAAAAAAAAAAAAAGGATTAGGGGCCGGCCCGCTCGGCCCAAGAAGGCCCGATAAGGGCAAGCCGACTCCTAACCCCCGCCGGACGCCGGAGGGCGCGGCCCCAGCCGCCGGAGCCGCCACCGCCGCTGCAGACGAGGCCAGCAGGCGGCCGGGCCTCGCGCGCCACCTGCCCCAACCGGCAGCCCTCTTCCCTGTCACTTCCCCTCTCCTTGACATCCACGGCAATACCAACGGCGGCGCCCCACGCGGCACGGCGGCGCTTCACATACACGGCGATGGCGGCGCTTCAAATGACGATGGTGGCGGCGGCACGACGGATCTACCAGTGGCGGCGGCGCTTCGAGTGGGTGGTCGACGGAAGCCGAAAGTGGTCGTGGTGGCCGAAGGTTAGCGCGTGTCGCGTCGTCTCGAAGTCGGCGGCGGCTCTCCTCCGCGTAATTCGGCGGCGGCACTCCTCCGCGCGATTCCGGTGGCGGCGGACTCCGGCAACGAAGCAATCCGTGAAAAGGCAACGGTGAGGTCCCGGCGGCGAGTGGTGGCGACGGCGGCGAGAGATTTTGGCAGCTCGACGGCGTAAATTTGATAAGACTCGCCCACCGGACTTGTGACAATTTCAAGTCTGGTGGGCGGCATATAGAGGAAGCATTTGCACTGGCGGTGGTCTTAGACAACCACCGGTGGAAATCATTTTTTGTGCAGTTGTCTAAGATAACCGCCAGTGCAAATGTATTTGCACCTGGCGGTTGACTTAGCCAAGCGCTTGTTTAAATGTATTTCCACCGGCTGTTGGCTAAGTCAACCGCTAGTGCAAACTTTTTCCTAATATCTATTTTGTCCTTACTGTTTTTCTTTCTTATTTACATTCTGTTATATATGTATAATATATATATATATATATATATGCACTAATTAGTATATTTCTTGTACTATATTTTTTACTCTATTTCCTTTAGGTTATTTTCTTTTGGTTATTTCTTTAGGTTATTTCTTTTAGGATATTTTGTGTAGGTAATTTCTTTTAGGTTATTTCTTTTAGGTTATTTCTTGTAGTGTATTTTTTCTAGGCTATTTCTTTTACTTAATTCCTTTTAGGTTATTTCTTCTTTATTATTCCTTTTAGGTTATTTCTTTTATTTCTTTTAGGTTATTTTTTTAGGTTAATTCTTTTTAGGTTATTTTTTTTAGGTTACTTCTTTTAGTATATTTCTTTTAGGTATATTTTTTTTTTAGGTTATTTCTTGTAGTGTATTTTTTTGTAGGCTATTTTTTTTTTACTTAATTCCTTTTAGGTTATTTCTTTTTTATTATTCATTTTAGGTTATTTCTTTTTTTGTTATTTCTTTTCGGTTATTCCTTTTAGGTTAATTGTTTTAGGTTATTTCTTTTAGGTTATTTCTTTTTAGTATATTTTTTTAGGTATATTTCTTTTAGGTTATTTTTTATAGGTTACTATTCTTGTAGATATTTATGTATAAAGAAGTAGAAAGAAAAGGACTAAAAGAAGTAGAATAAAAAGGACTAAAAAAGTAGAAAGAAAATGACTTAAAGTAGTAGAAAGAAAAGGACTTAAATAAGTTGAATAGCAATATCAAGATAGACTAATTAATGAGTACAAATTACAACTGATAAATTGTTACACATGACATTGACTAATATTTAACTAATATAAAATCTAGCTAGCCAGCTACTGTTGTGCCTTCTCTGTCGTGGCGCATCCATGGCATAGAATTTTTGGGGATGGTACGCTCAACATACTTTATCTTCAAAGGATGATCTTCAAAGAGAGACATGTGCCCGAAATGGTTGAAGTCATCTAGGTCAATTACACCATCAGCTCCTAAACCTTGTTGCTTTCTAGGAAGAACTATATGCTTGGTCTTGTCGCTACTTTTCTTCTCTTCCTTAGAAAGGATCTGTTCGGTATAGAAGACCTACGCAGCACGGATAGCAAGGATCCAGGGATCATCCTTGTAGCCTACTTTACTTAGATCAAGAACTCTCAGGCCATAGTTGTCCACTGTGACATGTTTGTCATCAACCCATTGGCATCGAAACACGAGCGTCTTAAATGAATCATAGTCTAGTTCCCATATCTCCTCAATGAAGCCATAGTATATAGCGTTTTCATTTGAATCATCTATGGCCTCGCAACGAACACCACTGTTTTGCGCCATGCTCTTTTTGTCCCTAGAAGTGGTATAAAATGTGAAGCCACTAATGTCATAGGTCTGCCATGATGTGACCTGCCAAGATGGTACAACTGCCAACCTCTTGATAGTTTGTTGCTCAATTGTTTCTCTATTTGGAATGTTCTGCTCCATTAGCCATGAAGTGAATCAATGCTTGTGTTCCTTTGATAGCCAATCCTCTGTTTGCCTAGGGTTATGATCGCTTAGCTCTTCTATGTGTTGTGTGATCAGAGGCTCCATTATCGAGAGCTGATGCATGATGCTATGATGCGCCTCGAGGACTATATTATAGTCTAATGGGATGAATGATTTTCAGCCCATCCTCCCACACCCATGTAGTCTGCCCTCATATCGGGACGGAGGCAAACCTATTGCAATCTGGTCTTTTAGGAAATTATTACAGAATGGACCTCCGAAATCAATGGCCTCTTCGGTAGTGTATCCCTCTATCATGGATGCCTCAGGACGAGCACGAGTAGATACGTACCCATTCAGTATTGACATGAAACGTTCATACGTCCACATCTCATGCAAGTACATAGGACCCAATGCCTATATTTGTGGCACCAAATGCACGACAAGGTGTACCATTATATCAGAGAAAGATGGTGGAAAACACATCTCAAGCTGTGACACTGTCTCAACCGCGAATTCCTGAAGAGACTCGAACTGCTCTCGTTAAAAAAGTAGCATAACCGTGTGATTGCCATCTTTAAGAACACCGGGCTTATAGCCCTGATGGCAATAGGGAGAAAGGTTGTCAACATCACATGGCAATCATGTGAGTTATAGTTGGTGAGTGTAAGATCCTTCATTGACACAATGCTCTTAATGTTAGAGCAAAATCCAGCTGGATCTTTTAATTTCTTGAACTAAACACTACACATCGCATGTTTCTCATCCGTAGTCAGGTTGTAGCTTGCTGCCGGGAGGTGGTACTTTCCATTATCTAGCAATACGGGATGAAGTTCTTGTTTTATCTTCAAATTGATCAGGTCCTGACGTGAACTCAATCCTTCCTTTGTCTTACTCTTTATGTCTAGCAAGGTGCCAATTATGCTTTTAAACACATTCTTCTGAATGTGCATACCATCGACCGCGTGCCGTATGTCAAACTCTTTCCAATATGGCAAATACTTGAAGAAAATTGACATCTTCTTGAATGTAGCCCCAGGAGTTGGCTTCACATCCTTTCTTGCTTTTCCATCTTTTGTCTTCTTGCCAAGCACAAACTTGATGTTCTTAACTATCTCGTACACTCTTTGACCTTTACTATTACCTGATGGAGCAATGGACCTTGTTTCGTCATGATTGTCAAAGTATCTATCCATCTTTCGCAAGCGGTACCTATGTCCTCTCGATAAGAAACGCCTGTGTCTATGTATACTATCTTGTTGGAGGCACTGAGGGACACGTAAAAAGTTTCATCCAAGCATACTACACAACCGACCACGGTAATCGTTGATCGTAATAAAAATAATTGCTCTTAGTGTGAATGACTCTTTTCGGTATTCGTCCAACATGGCGACACCTGTACCCCACAATATTCTCATTTCCTCCATTAATGGCTCCAAGAATATATCCATGTCAACACCAGGTTGTGTAGGTCCAGAAATAAGAATGGTCAGCAAAAGATATTTGCGCTTCTGCAACAAGTGTGGAGGGAGGTTGTAGATAGTGAGGAGCACCGGCCATGTGCTATGCGTGCTGCTCCTTTCGGCGAAGGGATTCATTCCGTCAGTACATAGTGCGAACGGAACATTTCTTGTCTCCTTAGCAAATTCTGGGTGGTTAGCATTGAATTTTTGCTATTGCTTCCCATCGGCAGGATGTCGAAGCTTTCCATCTACTTTGTGCTTGTCAGAAGCATGCTAGGTCATAAGCTCTGCATCCTCAGGATTTGCAAACAAACACCGGAGACGATCAACTACCGAAAGATACCACATCACCAAAGCAGGAACCCTTCTCTGGGCATAATAGTCTTCTTTATTTTCTTTGTTGCAGAGTTTTGAACTCTGTTGGGTCTTCTTTCTCTTCTTCCCTTTGGAAATAGAAGTTGCATTCTTCTCTTGTAGATAGTCTTTTTTTATCTTGTACCGACTTGCACTACAATTTGGACAGTTGTCCAAGTCTTTGTAATCACCTCAATATAAGATACAGTGGTTTCTGCACGCGTGGATCTTTTGGACACCCATAGTAAGCGGACTGATTAGCTTCTTTGCATAGTAAGTGTTAGCAGGCACTTTATTCTTCTTTGGAAGCATATCTCTAAGAGTACTCAATAATGCATCAAAGCTGGCATCGGACCATCCATACCTAGCCTTCAACATCAACAACTTAAGCATAGACTGTAATGTGGTGAACTCTTTGGTGCAACCCTTACTCTCATCGTACAAGGGCTTTGCTGCTGCCTGCTCTAAGGCCTCCATCCCTTTCATGAAAAACATTGATGGATCCGTATGACGATGCAATTGTGCAGCCATCAATTCTGCGTCTTCATCCTCCACCTGAGTTCTATTGGCGTCGGTTCCTCCAATATTTGCATCATCATCATGAACATTGGGCACAACATGTTCACTATCTTGGGGACAATGGTGTTCTGTCTCATGTCCGAACTAGTATACATCATCAACAAGCATATCTGGGCCATTGCCACCGAGATACACAGGGTCTTCAGCTAAATACGTTGCAGAGCTTCCCTCTCCATGCTTTGTCCAAATCAAGTAATCATTCATAAATCCTCGGCAGAGCACATAAGCCATGATTGGACTTGTGTCTTCAAAAACAACAAGATTTCTGCAGTCTGCGCAAGGACAATATATGTGCTTCGTCTGTGTTCTGAAACCATGATTTTTAGCAGCATCGATAAACCTACGAACCTCAAGTACGTAGGATGGATCTACTACGTCTAAGTTATACATCCAGAATGCTCTGTCCATTGTAACCTGTTATAGAGTTTAATAGATTTAAATAATGTAATCACTAAAAAAGAGACATAAATGTTACGTGATAATTACTA
The DNA here is from genome assembly GCA_015844335.1 of Chrysopogon serrulatus. Classification (NCBI taxonomy): domain Eukaryota; kingdom Viridiplantae; phylum Streptophyta; class Magnoliopsida; order Poales; family Poaceae; genus Chrysopogon; species Chrysopogon serrulatus. Next base: position 231,005 of record JADLZL010006683.1, read on the forward strand.
ACAAACCTTAAGACGATCAGCAAACTCCTTCAATGGATTATAGATGAAAAGGACTCCTCGCTTTTATATTTCACAAATAATACACGTCTGGGCTAAATCACATATAGTTAAAACAACTAGTTAAATAAATATGCCTCTCAAAAATAACTAAAGCAATACTAAATAATAAAACTCTAATTAAAGAATCATCGGTACTTAATTAAACAAAATATAACTAAATAATTAAAATATCATTTTGTTAGATGAAATCCTAAAAAACTAAACGAAGACTAACCACTGCTTAATTTAATAATACAAAACTTAATAATTAAAGAGAAAATAATTTTCAATCATCAATATGACAAAAAAACTAGTAATTAAATAAGACTAAACACAACTAAATGAACTAAACATAATAAATTAAAGCATCATTTTATTATATGAAATCCTAAAAAATAAAGGAGGAGTACTTAATGAAACCCAAATAAAAGCCTAGCCACTGCTTAATTTAATAAAATAGAACTTAATAATTAAAGAGAAATTAATTTTCAAGCATCAATATAACACATTAACTAATAATTAAATAAGAGTAACTAAAAATTAATGAAACCATAATTAAAGAATCACTACTAAAAACATCACTAATAGCTAATTAAACTAAACATAACTAAATATTTAAATTAAGAAAACCCTAGACAATATAGTGACTAGAATTATTGAGAAAAAAATAAAGACCTAGCTACTCTTCTCTCTCTCACATGAGGTGAAACCCTAGATCTCAAAAGTGGGTGGGATTGAGCAAGAATTGTGGAAATGAGGCAAGAAACACATAAACTAACCTTTTTTAGTCACCCCCTCCGAAGAAATCAAGAGCAAAACCTCCCCCTTGTATTTAGTGAAATCTGGACCTCCAAAGCTCCTCCCATGGAAGAACTACGAGTTACAGTTTCTATTGGAGCACTAGTGGGGAGGAAGAAGGGGGTATATATAGGATAAGATCACCACAGGCTGTTGACATGAGGAAACCGCCTGTGGAAATGGTGTTCATTTCCACTGGCGGTTCCTTATGTCAACGGCCAGTGGAAATGACACCATTTACACTGGAGGTTCACTTAAGTAACCACCAGTGCTAGCCCTTTTCCACTGACGGTTCTAAAGCTGGGGCCCGCTTGTCGATTTTCAGTGGCGTCTCTAAGGCTAAACCGCCAGTGCAAATAAAACCCTACCGTCAAGACAAATGCTTTGTGTACTGGTGGCTGATACATCAGGAGCTCGAGTCTCATCTCTCTGCGCGCGCAAGGCCTCGTGTCTTCTTTGCTTTTTGTGCGTCATCACAAACAGAGTCGGAGCCTTGCCGCACACTACAGAAATGTACAGACCCACCATCTGTCGACAAAGCATCCCTTTTTAGAGAGATTTATTACTTGAGGCTTTGTTGATGCAAAAATTTCTTGCAGCCGAGAGAACCAAAGCTAGAGTGATTCTTCCATTCGAGCTAATGCACTTAATCAGTCCTGAGCATGTCAATCATTTTGACCTGCAATCGACAAGGAAAAAAGAATCAGTAATTAAAGGTGGAACATGCCAGTGTTGCTCCAGACAATTCTATGCTTTGATAGCCATTTTCGGGAAGGACATTGACTAAATAGTCAGCAACCTAGACACAGTCATGAAATCAGAAATTCATTCATGCAGTTAAATAATAAACACATGTTTTCAGTTTTAAGTAATTCTCTCAACCAACAACGTCTGAAACTAAATGATCCTGAAAGAATCTTTAGAAGAGATCAACAAACCTATCTAGAAATCAAACAAGTGTTGGAACATCATACGTGCACGTGATAGCTCATACTACATATATTAATACGTGATCAGCTACTTTAGCCTTAGCCGATGCTGACGTAACAAATGAACAAAGTGCATAGTCATTGTTATACTTAGATTGATTAACCGACATTGTCTGAATCTAGATAGATCTAATAGAGGGGATCATTGCCGCCATGTTAAACTTTTCGATCTAACAGAGGGGATCGTTACAGCCATGTTAAACCTTTCTAGAAGAGAATAATAAGATCTAATTATAAAGATAACCATACCTTTGAACGCATACTACGTGAGCCTGAGTTTGAGACAAGAACAACAATTTTAGTAGATTTGATCATCATATGAACAAAAGGCATGACAAAGTTCTAAAGGATAATCAAACATATAAGATAAAACCGATTCATCTCAAACTCAGCTCGGAGAGAAGTATATTATAATTAATAACATTAATTATAATATAAATAATTTGAACCAATTCAAAAATAGCAAAACATATTTAATCAATCTTGAATCAAATTTAATAATTGACTATTGATAATGCACTCTAAATAGCAAGCCATCTATTCTATCATGACGGCACTTACAAGCAAACTACAGATCAAACAAATTCGTTGCAGCCTAACTTGAAGCAAAACTCATCGAATCTATGTTACTCCTATTCCTAGGGTTTTGGCATGAAGCTGCTTGTGATTGAATTGTTGATTGTCCTCATACAATAGACTGTGGTCTACATTTATATTCTGGCCAAGCTAAGTCCTAGTCAAATACGAATTACAACTTAGAACTAAACTAAAACTTAAAACCCACCTCGCTCGATTCGTTCTTTCCTTGCAGCTCTTGATATGTCGTGTTGTAATCGGACATGATTTTTGACGCAATTTCAATCATAACATCTTTAAAGAATAACTTCACATCAAACAATCGAGACATGCAAATCAGCAGATTTCACCACTTAGCCCATTCCACTGGAAAGTACCTTTAAGGCCAACACGCCTAACCAGCCCATTTCCATGAGGAAAGCTAACTCTCTGTAAATCAGCCGATATCAGTAATTAGCCCATTTCATCAAATGGCGTCTCTAAAACATTTTTCCTTTTGCACCCTGTTTCCAAAAGTTAGTGCAAATTATACATGCTTAAATCGAGCGTGTTACATGTCCTTCATGTATTCCGTGTGTGTGTGTGTGTGTGGATGCATTAGGTGTAGGTTTTAACGACCATTCTAGCAACACGCTCAGGGCAATTCATGTGTACGTACATCATCCATTTGCAATAATGTGCTCTGAATACCTGGTGTCTGGTTGAGTCAATGACAACCCAAAATAAATCTCAGTTTACCTTTTTTTTCTTTTTTAAGGAACAGGAGGGGCACAGAGCGAGTGCCGCTACTGAAAATTTAATAGCAATAACCAAGAGGGTTACAAACGATGACCAAAAAACAAAAAGATCAAGCCAAAGAGGAGTATAGGGCCGGCGCGGAGGGAGCAGAAATAAGAGACAAAAAAAGAAAATGAGAACTAAGACACAAACTGCTCTAGCCATAATTCAATAGCAGAAAAATATCTTCTCTTGGCTCTCCACAACAGCAAGCCAAAGGTGCTTCTGAAGATCTCTGAACATCGCTAACCGAGGCAATAGTAGGAAAACAATGAAATAATTCATGCAATTGTGGTCAATAATTTATATGTATATTAAGGCTATGTCAATTCTGTTATTTATTGAATGTTTAGAGGCAGAGAATAAACAAAACAAGATACCTCTGTATCTTCAGGTCAGAGCCCGCCACTGCCTATATAAATGGCACACTTTTATAACTTAATAAATAGTGATGGCATTTCATCTTTGCTCTCATAATGTTTTTCTCAACACACTAATCACATAATTAAGGAACTCATCCGATCGATCTATTCTCTCGTGCCCTGTTTTTGATTAGCAGAGTCCTAGTTGGTTGTCCATGTCATAGTGCCTCCATCACTTGTTGTGGCTGATCTATGTGGGTTGTCTTCACACAACAACGACTCCTAGGCAATGACCATTGGGCCCACATGGATCCCTCCTCACCAATGGCTTCCTCATTCATGAAGGGACACCTCACGGATGACAGACCTTACCAACAACACCTATATTCATGCGTTGATTCCTAGCTAGAAACCTTTGAACTGTTGGGTGTCCATGTTGTGCTCGGAGGTTGAGGATATTTCATGATGGTGCCGGGACTCCGACGGTACCTTGTGGGGGGGGGGTCTCGATGGGTCATTGGCTAGGTAGCAAGCTCTAAGGACAGCCACGACATTGGGCTTTTTTTAGTTCTTTTTGCTTTACGTAGACATGGATGCTCAACCTCCTCTAGAGAACATGAATTTGTAGTTTCCATGTCATTTCTTTGTACAGAAATGTAGCTAGTGTAGTTGAGCATATCTATATCTAGGGTCATCTCGATGTTGTGCTATATGGTGGGTGAAGCAATGATGGTTTTGACTTTTGCATTCGCCGACAGCGTCCATCGACTGCAATTGGCGACTACGGAAAAAAAAAAATGCATCCCCAACAAACAAAACCGACTTACATGTGAAACATCCAAATGAAACATATGCATTATTTGTCTAAACATAGATGAAGCACCTGAAACATGCATCCGAAACATGCATGTATAGCCATTTCCAACATATACTGCAACATAGAAAATATGTGCTGCAACATCAAAAAAACATATGATGCAACATCGACAATTATGTGCTGTAACATAAAAAAATTATGTTCTGCAACATTGGAAGTTATTTAATGCAACATCTCAAATAGTAGTGCTACAACATCATAAAAAACGACCATGAACACATAGTAATATGGGAATATTCGAGAATCATGTATTGCAACAATTAAAAAAAATCCGCTTGCAATATTCAAAAATCATCTGTTGCAACATCAAAAAGAACTCATTGCAACATGAAGAAACAACAAAAAGGACATATAAACAACAAGGTGATGAGTTCGAGGAGCAGGTTAGTCCAACCCTGGTCTATCATCTTCGAGCTCGCCCAGAGGTAGGTGGGAATCGCCGGAACACTAGCCATCACCGCGTCCCTTAGATCCAGATCTAGAGGAGGAGGAGAGCTTAGATCTAGAGGAGAAGGAGAGGAGGGCTATCTAGAGAAGGACCAACCTACCTCATTGGAGACCCTGTTGTCGTTCTCATCTTCGGTGAGGGAAGCAGGAGCCGGGTCACTGAGGAGTACGAAGCAAATCACACCTCCTTTAGTATGGAATGGCCCGGCTGAAACATAGTGGGTGATAAATATGCGGAGGTCCTGACTTTGACTAGTTCACTGATGACGGCCCATGGAAAAGTTTCTCGTGGAGATAAGACGAATCAGGAGCAACGGCTTCAGTGTGCATGCTTCAGTGTGCAACGGCTTGGAGTCAGAAGCAGTCTTGCCAAGGCGCAGCAGCCAAACATAAAAAATGCCTCATTGTAAAATATTATTTTTATTTAGGTAAACTGCACAGTCAGCCCTTCAATGTATTATCGATGTAATTAATGGTCGAGGGATGAACACACGAGCTTGAGGTCCTAGGTCTGATCGCTGGTGGCTTTCAGCGCTGATTTTTCATGTGAAAAATCTCATGATTGTGACTTTCAGCGGCGTGTGCGTGTCGCTGCTATTGAGCTCTCTCAGTGATATAAAAAACTTTCTGCTATTTCTTTCAAGCCATTGTTGGGATTTCTGGAAACCCCATCGTAGCCAACCAGAGTTCATACCGAACCCGAGAGGATTGTGGCATTAACCTACATGAGCAGGTATGCCATGGTCTGTCACCATGTTGTAGCTGATAAACAATACGAGCAGTCAGCCAGCAACTTGATGAAGCCAAGTGACACGACATGCCTCTGACGAAGCTTGAAGACGAGTGTATACAGAGATCGGATGAGAAGACATAATTCATGCTGGTGCTGGGAACCTTTGAATCTAGTGGGCTGCTGGCTCTGGTAGTATACCTGCTCATCCAAATGGCTATGGATCGGAAGGCGTTCAAGATTTCTAGCTGATGAGTCAGCCAGTGTTAGGAGGCAATAACCGATAGGACGGTGCGGAGCGGATCACTGCTGGTGTTACTACTAGGGAGAAGATCTCCACAAAATCAGTGCTCTCGGACCAGTGTTGGACTTTTACTGCAGGTTGTTTTGTAACCGCGTGGTGATAGAGTCACTATGCCAGAAAAGCTTATCAGTGACGCGTCTAGATGGTTATTAGTGACGCATAAAAGACACGTCACTGTTTTCGCGTCTCTGATAAGGGCACATTAGTGACGCGTAAAAACGCGTCACTGATAACACTGGACCAATGACGCGTACTGTGTAGACGCGTCACTGATATCCCTGGACCAGTGACGCGTACTGTGTAGACGCGTCACTGATAACCCTGGACCAGTGACGCGTACTGTATAGACGCGTCACTGATAACCCTGGACCAGTGACACTTATTGTAAAGACGCGTCACTGATAATAATTTACAAAAACAAAAAAAATGGTGCCACGGTCATATACAAGAAGCCATGATCTTATATACAAGAGACATTGCGCAGTAAGCAAATAACAAATCTAGAGACCATTCTAATCATAAAACAAGTCAATATTCTAATCACACTAGCTACTAAATTGCACATCTTTTGCTTCGAGTCCCAAAAAGATGAAGCAAATCACAAATTGTATGAGACCTTTGTTGAATCTGCAGGAATAGGAACACAGATGTCACCATCAACGTATTTCCCCTAAAACAAAGAGAAGAAATATGCCTGATGGTATTACCCCTAAAACAAAGAGAAGAAGCAGGCCTGATGGTGTTCATTGATCCAACACACTAGGAATAAAAAAGGAAACCCCAAATACAACTAACTAAAAGAACTAACCTGAGTATATGAGGTGGGTAAGATTAAAAACCAGATGGTGTTGACTGCACAGCAACAAAAGACAAGCATATTAGTAAATGCATATGTGCAGGACTAGCAAATGATCTCTTCAGTTTTCCACACAACACAAAACTAGATGCTACACGCAAAAATAAAATAGGAAAATTGTCTAAGTAATCCATTATCAGCTCAACAAAGATCCAGTTGGACCATGTGCTCTTCTATATCATGTACTAATAAAGTATTTGTTAATTAGCAAGAATCTTAAAGCTACATTTGCCCAGCCATGTTTTGGGCCGCCAGTCAACCAAAATAGCTACCTGCTGCAGTAAATTACTATAGGTAACCTCTAAAGAATTAGCTAGCAGCAAGCTAAATAATCTTATCATGAAAAGGGCACTTCACTCAAAAGTGAATTGATGCTTAGCTACTATCACTGCTCACCTGAGATAAGAGCCAAGCAGCTGACATACTGCTGCCTACCTGCTTTTGCATGAGAACTGAAGCTAAAAGCTGCTGCTGGAAATTGATAAACAAAAAAACCTCCCATGCTGAACTGCAAGGAAAGATAAAGGTAGGATAGTTAACTCAAATTATGTGTGTAGTGTCATTTCACACTTGAGAGCACTAGCTCGCTGAAGTAAACAAAACAAAAATGCAAAGAATAGATGACTCAAATTGACAGTTCTAGCATGATTTTTATTCTAGCCATCTACATATTAGATAACAGATTAGCTCTAGTGAAATTGGCCCAGGCCAGGAAGTTGATTATTGTTCAGTTCTCTGAATTTAGATAAATTTTTGCCAAAGATGGATTGATGTCTTCCTGAATCTTGATATTCATAACAGAAGCAATACTCAAACTTATTAGGAACATGTAATTAATGTGCTTGCAAAAACATGAGACAATCCACTTTCTTTAACACTAGTTCAGTTCTTAACCTTCTTAATTCAAACTTGTCACACTGAGATAAGCCAAAGAATAGTCGAAACTGGAACATGCTTTATGGACAAACTGTTTACCTGATCCCGTTACTTAGGACAGTCATCTGCATCTAGAAATGTCATCAGTGCTATCATGAACTGTTGAAAACTGCAAGCAAAGAGAAGGTAGGACAAATAACTCAAATTTGCCAAAGATGGATTGATGTCTTCCTGAATCTTGATATTCATAACAGAAGCAATACTCAAACTTATTAGGAACATGTAATTAATGTGCTTGCAAAAACATGAGACAATCCACTTTCTTTAACACTAGTTCAGTTCTTAACCTTCTTAATTCAAACTTGTCACACTGAGATAAGCCAAAGAATAGTCGAAACTGGAACATGCTTTATGGACAAACTGTTTACCTGATCCCGTTACTTAGGACAGTCATCTGCATCTAGAAATGTCATCAGTGCTATCATGAACTGTTGAAAACTGCAAGCAAAGAGAAGGTAGGACAAATAACTCAAATTATGTGTTTGCAGTTTTATGTCAGACTTGAGAGCAATAGCTCATTCAGGTAAACAAAACAAAAATTATCTAATTTATAAATTAACTTGGTCATAATTATTATCCTTTTATGTTCTTTTCTATTATTTTATAAATTAACTTGGTCGTGCACAAGACAAGAGTTAGAGTGGTCTGAATTTACTATCAGTTCACTAATATTTAATTTTTATAACCAGACAATATTTTCTAGAAATGTTATCATACTATAGGTACTTTAATGGTTCATATGCATGTGTTGCAAGAGGGGTGTTCATGTTGTAGTGATTACCTTCTTGTGGAAGACAGGCTTGGTCTGACCACCATATCCTGACGATAAGGTCATAACAGCACTATTCAGCAAATGTACACTATTCAGCTAGGTGTTGCTATTTTTACTCCTAATAAGAGGATCCAATGATTGTTGCTGTTAAATGTACAGATATGCTAGATCACGGTAGTGGCAATATATGGGCAAGAAAAATTACTTCAGAAAGGATAAAAGGATAGGGTACTCACAGCCGTCAAATTATTTGCAAGAAGAGTTAACATGGTACTTTGCAACCCTCATCCTCATTGCCCAACTCAATGGATTTGTCTACCCTGCCACAAATAGTGATTGATTAAGGTGTAAATAGTAGTGAAGTTCAGTAAACTACAAGAGTCGTATATTTTGATAAGGTGTGATTCCTTTGCTTACTAAATAGAATGACAACCAAAGAAAATTTTAACTTATTTACCTAGTGCACAGCTGCTGCTCGCCTATCTATAGTAGGTACTAAATCATAGCAGCTCGCCTATCTATAGTAGGTAGATCATTCTTATATCTGCTATGTGCTCAAAGGAACATACAGTTCTGCACGAGGCCCGTTTCTGGATATGGATACTCTGCAAAAGTTTGTGTCCTGCAACAACTGAAGGCATGTATTTGGTGATAAGTTTGGTAGAGAAACTGTTCCAGGGAATTTAGAATGTACTGATTCTTTTTTTCATAACAGAGACAGTCAGTAAAGTACACAAATATTGATACAATAATCATTTCTATTGAGCATAAAATACATTTATGTCAGTTCGAAATTTTCCTAATAATCTTAGGATAAAATAGTGGTTGGCTGCTACAATAAAGCAAGCCTCACAGCAACACCCTTCGGAGAAGAAGAGTAGTCCTCAAGCATTCATGATTACTACAATAGTTTCTTTCAGATAGCACTAAAATCAAATTTCTAGTAGGTAAATAAGAAGTTAACACTCCATCACATCAGAAAAGAATTGACATGGCTGAAAATTTTAAAACAAAGCTAATTTCAACAGAAATATCATGGTTCAGTACATGATTGCAATGAATAACAGTATATCTAAAGCATTTTTTTCCTGCTCTGAGCACCCTTAGTGCTTCGTTCTGTAACCTAAGTTATTTAATTAACGTGCATGAAAAGTATGTTCAGAGTTCAGAAAAGCAGAGAGCTTACACTCACTTAGTGCTTATCGCTTACCTGAAAAAATAAAAATAGATAGTGCAGATTAGGGAGGCAAGTAAAAAAATTCAGAGCAGGGTATCAATCGGGTACTAATCTGCTTTTATTGCTTCTTGCTTGCTGGGGGAGAGAGGATAGATGAAGCGAGCAGCTGCTGGATGGATGAAGCGTCCACTGCAGCTCGATGGAGGAACAGCGGAAGTGGCTCCTCTTGCTGCAGGCCGCTGCAGCTCAACGGATGAACAGAGGAGGCGCTCCTCTTGCTGCAGGCTAGTGCTGACTCGGGGAAGATGGCCGTGGCACACAGGCGTCCGCTCCTCTATGGCCCGCAGACGTCCTCAACTCGTGGGGATCTGGCCTCCCTCGCACGAGCAGCAGTGGATCTGGCCCCTTTGCACGAGAGGGGCCCTCTAATGACCACTCGACGCCGCAACTTGTTGGAGGGTGAAGGACGGCGATGGACGAGACTGGGGCGGGTGCCGGGGTGGTGGTGATGGATGAGACGGTGCAGCCGATGGAACCCCAAACCCTAACGAGTAACTTCAATCAGCACGGACGCATGGAAAGTTGGGGATTGGTACCCAAATTGTTTCGGACGAACCTGGAGTTGCGCAGAGACTAGGGTTGAGGGAGCTGACCAAGGCACACGAAGAGGACACCGAAGGGCTTCTCCTTGGCTGCGGACGCCGCATCGCCTCCGCAGCCATCCCCTCCGCCGCAGATGTGAATTGGAGGCGAGAGTTGCGAGCGCGGTGAATCAGTGCGCCCGTGCTCCCTTCGCTGGATCTGCTCCTCGCCTCCCCGGATCCGGTCATTCCTTCGCTGGATCTGCGTTCGGAGGACAGGCAAGTGGTGGAGGATGCCCGGGGACGCGCCCCTCCATCTCCCGTTCTCACCCTCCCTTTCTGCCCACACACTCGGAAAGGGATGAGGACGCCGCAGCGCCCAAGGCCGAGCCCTTGGCCACGCCGCTCCAACCAATGGAAGCAGGACACACCTCTCCTTGCGGGACCCACATGGCAATGTCTCCACTTGTGTGCACACGGTTCGCATGAACCAAGGCACGGAGCCAGCCGGTCCACCAAACAAAGTGAAGGCATGAGTTCATTTTAACTTCTAATTATATTTTCTCGGCTTAGTAATATGTGACGCGGCTTAAGAACATGAGTCACAAATTATCTCTACAAATCAGTGACGCGTTTATTATACAACACGCGTCACATTTACTATCTGTGACGCGTTTTGTCATGAAGAGTCACTGATAACGCCTTTATCAATGACGCGGCCCAGAGAAAAACGTGTCACATTTTTTATCAGTGACGCGTCTTCGTAACCCGCGTCACAAATACTGCCATCTATCTGTGACGCGGCTTAGCAATACGCGTCACATTTTTTATCAGTGACGCGTTTTGTTTGTAAGGGTCACTGATATAGTGTTATTAGTGACGCGTCTTGTTCGTAGACCATAGGCAACAGCTAATCAGTGACGCGTATTGTTAACCCGCGTCACTGATATTCTATTAGTGACGCGTTTCTTTTTCTGAGTCACTAATCAAGGTGTCACTGATAAGCTTTTTTTGGCATAGTGAGTATCACTGCTGGTTTGTACACTGACAGTGATAGGACAACTACTAGCGATAGCTATTTTGCACAAAAAATATTCATGAATTTTTTATCTGATATCGGATCAAGATAAACTTCATACCGAATGCATAGAGTTTAATTATGAGATCTAAAACTCCATAGTTCAAAACTTTATATTTTCGTAAGTCGAAAACTTTATATTTTGAGATAATTTGCAAGTCTAAATATTTTGGTATATATATGTTCTCGGATCAGATTTCAAATGATTTATAAAAATGGAGACAAAGTTTAAATCAAAGTTGTAATATGCGAATAGACCTACAACTTTGTAGTTAACTACTTTTTTTCATTTCAGATTGTTTGAGTACTAAATATAAAATATAAAATTATAAATTGTATAGTTAAAAGAATAGATCCAGATGTATAGTGACATGAGTCATGTAGGTCAGCTGGTATGTACACTCCAACACTAATAAAAAATGATTAGTATTACGAGACACTACTCAAACATTAACTGCGGCGGTCACAAATCGTACCACGACACTTGGCCGAGATAATAAATTAAATCTTAGCGATGAAGCACTAGCCTTGGCAGAAACTGAGTTCACAGTTTCACACTAGGCAGTACACCTCACTTATCACAAACAAGCAACCGTTAACTATAATAGAGCCCCCAAAAGTCATGGAGGAGTATTGTTGGTTCGAAATAGACTATAAGAAAAGGAACAAATACATAATGCATTTTGTTAATCATCTAGACAAAAGGCAACCAAAAGCAACTGATTATAAAGAGAACGTGAATAGAGTCCGTAGGTAGTATACTTGAGCTTTTATATATCTAGTGTCATCTCGATGTTGAGCTATATGGTGGATGAAGCAATAATGACAACCGAGCTATATATGGTGGCTGAAGCAATGATAGCCAATTCAAGGCTCATTTTAGGATGCGACATGAGCCTATAAAGCTTCAGCAGAGGAAACATGCAAAACAACATTCGGCCCTCCTATTGTAATGGCTGGGTTACAATAGTGAGGACATTGATGAGTATCAGTATGCTGAGTAGTATGGAAGTAGATATAAGAAATCATTATGGTGTCCATTGGCCACATCATCAAGGAATGAGATACATCATGAATTTTGGCTTGAGTATCACCTTGGTGGTCTGAGGGTAAGTCACTCATGTCTCTGCAACTGCGAGCTATTCCACTGCACTTCCTTCCAGTTATCCAGTATTGGTCATTGAAGGGATACAGCAGGAGTTATATATATAAAATATAATTTTTATTGTAGAGGCTATATATATGACTGAGTTTGTGCCCTTTCAATAGGAAGAAGGCTCCTTATCCCAGCAACATCGCTGCAGAATGGCGCTACTTGATTTCATTTACTTCTTTCTGAAGAGCTGGAACATTGGGAGTACGGGGTGCCGCTGCCGCTTATGAGTAACGGTAATGCGGGTTGCCTTCTCGTCCTCCCTCCTCGTGCCATCGGCTCCGCAAGCGTGCTGCAAGCTGCCCTCACCACTTAGCCTTGTGCGCTGTTCGGAGCACAATGCCTGCCACCGCTTCCGAGTTTCTCGGTCTGACCAGCCCCGTCAAAGCCGAGGCTATTCTCTTGTACGAGATAAATGGAAGAGAGCAAGAAGGTGGCCATGTCTACGAGCTGTGCCCTCCTTGGCCAGCACTTCCATGTCTATTGCCCTGTCGACACATGCTGCTCGATCGGCCACCTTTATTCGTCGTGATGACTTCATGCTGGCCAGCAAGGACTTGCTTCCTTCCGTTCTGTGTTATATAGTAAAAGTATCATAGCATATGTTTGTTTGCACGGGAAACTCTCTGCTTAGCCGGCATCTCAGATCAGATACGAGCGTTGGGGCAAGTAGGTAAAGCTCATGTAGTATGTGGCACTCCCTTGTTGTGGCCTGGTCTATTAAACTCTAGTACTACAATAATAAATTAGCTTAACCATCGGAATTCATCAATATCAGATTATATATTCGTGTTTTCAGGCACATATTGGTGCTTCCATATCGAATGGGATGAGAGCAGAGCTAGGCAGCCCAATAGATGTGTGATTGGTTCAGTTCAGGTAAACGTGCTCTGTTAGCACTGCGGGGGCAAAGCTAATCATTCCTCGGGCAAAGCTAATCATTCCTCTGTTCTCCCATATCTTGCTATTTTTCTGATTCCTTTCAGTCCTCTAAATTCTTTCCAGCTATCTATGCTGCTAACATAGATCAATACAAAATACTTATTAGCAGCTGAATTAGCTTTTTTTCACACATGTCATTATGTCAACATTCTGTATGTTTGTAGTGGGAGTAATATTTTGAATGTCCCAGAAAAGTAGCTCCAGCTGGTTGGTGAACTAAGAGTCCCATATAAATTAAAGCTACATAGATCCTTCCGACATAAACCACATGGCTTCCTACATATATAGCTGAGTCGAAGCCATTGTATTTGTAGAAATGCCGTCTCTTCTCTTCTGTATGGGGTGGGCCGGTGGGGTGAGGAACACTGCAGTGAATAAAGCTTTTGTTTGCATGGGGTTCATTGCCATTGGAATGTGAAACATTGGGAATTTTAACTGAACGTACATGATCCTGAAGCATGGATGTGGTAGTAGTAGAGCTCAATGTCGACGTGCTAGATATCTTGTTCAGCGATGCGCACAGGTGGATATCAAAACAGAGTCGCTTCTGTTTGTAGTTTACTAGCTACCTTTAATTTTTCCTCCTAGTGTACTTGCATTATTGTACTTGCTAGTGCAAAGCCAGGCAGCCATCTCATATATTTACGTGAAATTTTTGCAGTAAAACATTGCATGAACTGTAAGCATTGATCCAGCCATGCTATCCTGCAGGCATTTAGCGCATAATGAACAATGTATGCCCAATATATATGCCAACTATTTACTACTTTTGGATGTCAAATTCAATGGCTCTTTGTACTGTTGTATGAACCTACAAACAGCTAGCTGTGTATGCTAACTGTTTCATCCTTGGAGCACAACGGTGCCCCTCTTGATCACAATATAAATAAAATGTTTTGTCCGCATCATTTTAATTTTCTAGTAAATGCTAGGTGTGCTTCTCCTTTTCACAAGAGGAAAATGGAAGAACAGTTACACAGTCACGTAAACTTTCATTATACAGTTAGGGTATTTTGAGCATATATAAATTTTACTCAGCATAGTATACAACACACAGAGTTTTAGCCTTGCTGCTTACTACGATGATCGTTGTGCTTCAATCGGGTGGAATTGTCTGTTGTTGTGGTCTTATTTATCTCTTAAACTCAGGAATTTAAACTTTTAATTTGCAGCTTTTATTTTACTATTTATATATCAGCTTGCAGTAGTGGACCGGGCCCCTGAGTCTTAAAAAAAACGAATCTTTATTGTATGGTTATTAGAGTGTACCTGTGCACAAGTGACTATTTGGTGGGTATGAAACAATGAAAAAGATCTATACATAAGATAGGCAGGCGCCTATACAGCCAGGTACCCAGAAGGGATACAAAAAGTCACCTGCTTCCTGAAGCAACTGTGTGGGCAACACCTGCTGGAGAAAAAAAATATATATTGCCACCTTTTTGTGTGGAAATTGGAACGGCTCATGCTCAAACTCAGGAGGTGATCACTGACGACTGATGAGTATGGCAGTAAAGAGATAAGTCAATGGCTACTATTGCTGATGAGGTTCATTCCTGTTGGGAATGTGATACATCAGGAGCTTGAGTCTGGGCTGGTCCTTTCATTAGAAGGAGCCGGGTGCAATTTCACTTCCGGATCGTTTACAAACCGACAGTAAAAAATATTCATGATTTTCACCAACGCTTTGTATTTCAAGCAGATCGTGAATAATTAACTTATCAAAGGCAGTTTTTACAATAATGGTGGAAATGTTGTTGTGAAAGTATTTTCTGTACACTAGCGACATAGCTTATTATGTGTATGTACTCCGTATGCATGCAATGCACCCACAATATACTGTTGGGACAAGGGTCCCATCAAGGTTAGAAGTGTAAGCGAAGCTCGCCGTGGCTTGCCACTCTGAGTAGAGGCGGAGCTCCCCATCTGGCAGGGTGTGGCAGCTGTCACACCTACCGGCAGCATAGCTCCACTAATACCCCCCACATCTGACCCCCATGTCTTCCTCCCTTCCAGCGAGGCAGCCAGTGATGGAGCGGTGGCGTCAGGCATCTGCCGTGATGAGAGAATGGGGACGAAAAGAAAGGCACTGGGGTGGAAAGAAAAGAAAGGCCCAATGAGGCAATAAGACCAGCCGGCCCAAGTGAAACTGTCCCTAAACCCCCTAATTCCTAATCGTGCTCACTACTGGCCTCCTCCTCCTGTCCTGTTCGTGTCTGCGACTGGCGACTAGCACGCATGGCGCATGCCTCCTCAGTCTACTGCCCGCCGTCAAGGGTGGAGCTCCGCGCGGTGCCCCTCCCTAACCTGGAAGCCCCCAATCGGCCAATCCCACAGCACTTGTCGACTCGTCGTAGGCTGCTCTGATGGAGGGGGATTTGGCCGGAAAGGAGATTACAGCGCTGGCCACAGGCATGGGCGTTGTCGGGGAGAAGCTGAAGGAGGGCAAGTAGGAGGAGCAAGCCGAGGTCGAGGTCAAGGCTGAGGCGCAGGCTAGTAGTGTAGTGGTATATCTCCTCATAACTTAAGTGTCGAAGGTCCCGACTTGAGGAGAGGCCTTTGACTAGCTAAGACACGATTACCAAGGCGACAAGTAGGGTTTCAAGTCACTAAAAATCCATCCATCTCTCGATAATGAGTTCTCCTTTTTATAGGATACGGTTACATCATTGTCCAAGTACAAAAATGCCCCTAGAGCACTAACTGAATTACACAGCATATCCCTATACGAAGCACTCTTGCCTCCGGGATATTTTAGTTATTTTGCTCTCTGACCGTGACTTTGATGATGGGCCGTCGTCGAGCTTCTTCAGCCCATTGGAATATGTTTCTCTTTGATGGGCCGAGCACTATCAACCTCTACCTAATATTGCGTCCCTCCAACCTCTGACTCATTGGGACTCTGAGTGGTGGCTGACCTCAGAGCCTAGACATCTAAGTGTTTGCCAACCTCTGAGTTTGGATCTCTAAGTGTTGGTCAGCCTCTGAGCCTGAACCTCTTACTCACTCAGTGTCGGCTAACCTTTGAGTATGAGTCTCTGAGTCTTGATCTCTAAGCCACAGAAAGCTGATCTCTAAGCCACAGAAAGCCTTTGAGTCTGGACATGTGACTTCTCATCATAGCCTTTGACTACTCTTCATCTACTATACTAAATTCTATTAGATCTCTTTAAGCTTTAATTTAAGAGGGAGTTGGTCCATATTCCATATGGGCTCCCCCAACAATAACTACTTGATTGATGGGTGAACAAACAATGGGAGCCTAAATTATCTAAAATATCATTTTACTTCTTACACCTATATATATAGCTAGCTGCACAACCGCCTTTGAAGGTGGTGTGATCTGAAATCACTTGCTTCTAGGTTCAGTAGGGTCAACAATATCCAGAATAATGACAAAGGTGTTGATGATGAGCACAAGAATATAGCATGCCAAAGGGAATTTAGCGATGACCGGACTACAAAAGCATTCGTTAGTGGGAATGGGATGCATCAGGAGTTTTAGATCCAGCAAACCAGAATGGACTTAAAAGATAGAGCCAGAATATGGCACGGACTTGGAAGATAGAGCCAGAATATATCCATGTGCAAGTAAGACCTGTATGGTATAGCCTGTCTATGGTTCGAGCAAGAAATTCGGGTTTGATGATTGCTCGAAAATACAGATTCAGGTTCCTCCGTTAAACCAAGGTATTTAGCATGGAACAGCCACGTACGTCCAGCACTGCACAAATTCGGGATGACCCTTTGGGTAAACTTGCATGCAGAGACACTGTGCATCTTAATTAATGGGTTTGGTCAGGCTGGTGTGGATCATTTCCTTGGTCTTGGTGGTTTCGGCCCTCAAGACAATTTGAGATCCTGGTCTCTGCTAAAATATATCACGGCAGTCACAAGTTAAATCAATGGCAACTATTTGTGAGGTAGGTTCATGCTGGGAAGCTGATACATCAGAAGAGTCTCATCTCTCTGCGCGAGCAAGGCCTTCGGGTCTTCTCTGTTCTTTGTGCGTCACACAAACAGAGTTGGAGCCTCGCCGCACACTACAAAAGAGTACAGACCCACCATCTGTCGACAAAGCATCCCTTTTTAGAGAGATTTATTACTTGAGGCTTTGTTGATGCAAAAATTTCTTGCAGCCGAGAGAACCAAAGCTAGAGTGATTCTTCCATTCGAGCTGATGCGCTTAATCAGTTCTGAGCATGTCAATCAATTTGACCTGCAATTGACAAGGAAAAAATAATCAGTAATCAAAGGTGGAACATGCCAGTGTTGCTCCAAACAGTTCTATGCTTTGATAGCCGTTTTTGGGAAGGACACAGACTAGATAGTCAGCAACCTAGACACAGTCATGAAATCGGAAATTCATTCATGCAGTTAAAAAATAAACACATGTTTTCAGTTATAAGTAAATTTGTCAACTGACAACGTCTGAAAGTAAATGATCCTGAAAGAATCTTTAGAAGTGATCAACAAACCTATCTAGAATATCAAACAAGTGTTTGGAACATCATACGTGCACGTGATAGCTCATACTACATCTATTAACAGGTGATTGGCTAATATAGCCTTAGCCCATGCTGACATAACAAATGAACAAAGTGCGTAGTCATTGTTATACTTAGATTGATTAACCGACATTGTCTCAATCTAGATAAATCTAACAGAGGGGATCATTGCAGCCATGTTAAACCTTTCCATATAACAGAGGGGATCATTGCAGCCATGTTAAACCTTTCTAGAAGAGATTAATAAGATCTAATTATAAAGCTAACCATACCTTTGAATGCATACTACGTGAGCTTGAGTTTGAGACAAGAACGACAATTTTAGTAGATTTGATCATCATATGAACAAAAGGCATGACAAAGTTCTAAAGGATAATCATACATATAAGATAAAACCGATTCATCTCAAACTCAGCTCGGAGAAGTATATTATAATTATTAACATTAATTATAATATAAATAATTTGAACCAATTCAAAAATAGCTAAACATATTTAGTCAATCTTGAATCAAATTTAATAATTAACTGTTGATAATGCACTCTAAATAGCAAGCCATCTATCATGCACGGTCAATAATAACTAGCTCATATTAACCGATAACAAGAGATGGACCATGACAGGATTTACAAGCAAACTACAGATCGAACAATTTCGTTGCAGCCTAACTTGAAGCAAAACTCATCGAATCTAAGTTACTCCTATTCCTAGGGTTCTGGCGTGAAGCTGGTTGTGATTGAATTGTTGATTGTCCTCATTCAATAGACTATGGTCTACATTTATATTCTGGCCAAGCTAAGTCCTAGTCAAATACGAATTACAACTTAGAACTAAACTAGAACTTAAACCCACCTGGCACGATTCGTTCTTTCCTTGCAGCTCTTGATATGTCGTGTTGTTATCGGACATGTTTTTTGAAGCAATTTCAATCATAACATCTTTGAAGAATAACTTCACGTCAAACAATCGACACATCGACACATGCCAACTCTCTGCCGATATCAGTAATTAGCCCATTCGTCAAATGGCGTCTCTAAAACATTTTTCCTTTTGCACCCTGTTTCCAAAACTTAGTGCAAATTATACATGCTTAAAATGAGCGTGTTACATGTCCTTCATGGATTCCGTGGGTGTGTGTGTGTGGATGCATTAGGTGTAAGTTTTAATGACCATTCTAGCAACACGCTCAGGGTAACTCATGTGTACGTACGTCATCCATTTGCAATAATGTGCTCTGAATACCTGGTGGCTGGGTGAGTCAATGACAACCCAAAATAAATCTCAGTTTACTTTTTTTCTTTTTTAAGGAAAGGAGGGGCATAGAGCGAGTGCCACTACTGAAAATTTAATAGCAATAACCAAGAGGGTTACAAACGACAACCAAAAAACAAAAAGAGCAAGACAAAGAGGAGTAGGGGGCACGGAGGGAGCAGAAATAAGAGACAAAAAAGAAAATGAGAACTAAGACACAAACTGCTCTAGCCATAATTCAATAGCAGAAAAATATCTTCTCTTGGCTCTCCACAACAGCAAGCCAAAGGTACTTCTGAAGATCTCTGAACATCTCTGAATCGAGGCAATAGTAGGAAAACAATGAAATAATTCATGCAGTTATGGTCAATAATTTATTTATATGTATAGTAAGGCTATGTCAATTCTGTTATTTATTGAATGTTTAGAGGCAGAGAATAAATAAAACAAGATACCTTTGTATCTTCAGGTCAGAGCCCGCCACTGCCTATATAAATGGCACACTTTTATAACTTAATAAATAGTGATGGTATTTCATCTTTGCTCTCATAATTTTTTTCTCGACACACTAATCACATAATTAAGGAACTCATCTGCTCGATCTGTTCTCTCGTGCTCTGTTTTTGTTGGCAAAGTCCTAGTTGCTTGTCCATGTCATAGTGCCTCCACACTGGTTGTGCCTGATCTATGTGGGTTGTCTTCACACAGCATTATCTCTTGTTCCACAAGGGACGACTCCTAGCTAGGCAATGACCATTGGGCCCACATGGATCCCTCCTCACCTATGGCTTCCTCATTCATGAAGGGACACCTCACGGATGACAGACCTTACCAACAACACCTATATTCATGCGTTAGCTAGAAACCTTTGAACTGTTGGGTGTCCATGTTGTGCACGGAGGTGTGAGGATTTCCATGATGGTGCCAGGACTCTGAGGGTAGCTGGGGGGGGGGGGCTTGGTGGGTTAGTGGCTAGGTAGCAAGCTCTAAGGACAGCCAGGCTTTTTTAGTTCTTTTTTGCTTTTACGTAGACATGGATGCTCAACCTCCTCTAGAGAACATGAATTCGTAGTTTCCATGTCATTTCTTTGTACAGAAATGTCGCTAGTGTAGTTGAGCATACCTATATCTAGGGTCATCTCGATGTTGTGCTATATGGTGGGTATGGCAAAAATGATAGCCTACAATCATGGCTTTGACTTTTGCATTCGCTCGATGGCATCCACTGGCTGCAATTGGTGACTGCGGCAAAAAAATGCATCCCCAACAAACAACAAAACCGATCTACATTTGAAACAAACATATGCATTATCTGTCTGAACATAGATGAAACACCAGAAACATGCATCCGAAACATGCGTATCTAGCCATTTCCAACATATACTGCAACATAAAAAATATGTGCTGCAACATCAAAAAAACATATGCTGCAACATCCACAATTATGTGCTGCAACATCAGAAAATTATGTTCTGCAACATTGAAAATTATTTAATACAACATCTCAAATAGTAGTGCTGCAACATCATAAAAATCGACCATGAACACATGGTAATATGGGAACATTCGAGAATCATCTGTTGCAACAATTAAAAAATCCCCTTGCAATATTCAAAAATCATCTATTGCAACATCAAAAAGAACCCATTGCAACTTGAAGAAACAACAAAAAGAACATATAAACAGCAAGGGGATGAGTTCAAGGTGCAGGTTACTCCAACCCTGGTCCATCATCTTCGAGCTCGCCCAGAGGTAGGTGGAAATCACCGGAACACTAGCCATCACCACGTCCCTCAGATCCAGATCTAGAGGAGGAGGAGGGCTTAGATCTAGAGGAGGAGAGGAGAGCTCAGATCTAGAGAAGGACCAACGAACCTCATTGGAGACCCTGCTGTCGTTCTCATCTCTGGTGAGGGAAGCGGGAGCCGGGTCACCGAGGAGCACCGGGTGCAATGGAGGTCGCAGATGGGAGGAAGGGAGGAGGCATGACACAATTGCGCAGAGCAGGACAGAGATAGAAGGGTGCAGCACCGGCCCGAGAAGGCCATGGTTGCGGTCCCTGTGATGGAGAGGGTGAGCCATGGCAGGAGCAGCAGGAGTGTGCGTGCGGAGAGTAGCAGGAGCAGCAGGCGCGGGCTTGCAAAAGGAGCTGCAGGCGCAACAGGAGTAGCAGCAAAGATGCATCAGCGAGGGTGTTGTAGCTCATTACTTTTTTCACTAGCAGTAAAATAAAAACACATACGCCACTTTAAATAGATCGTGGGCCCACACCTAGTAATTCTGGTGGAAAATCAATCAACAAGATAGCGTTGATGGCCACTTCCTTGTCCAGCAGCATCAGCACCGCCCACTTCTCTTGCGTTTCTCAGAAACAATGATGCATGCTAGGAAAAAAATCAACTGTGTGCCTAATTAATCCTTAATTCTGATATATACCACGTGTCAGGGTGGAGCCTTATTATATATATAAACTTGATCGACCTCAGTGGGTGAGAGGAATTACTAGCTACTTGCTCGTATATATGTGTTTTCAGTGTTCGCCGGTAGGTCATAGGCATCAGTAATAAGAAAATTAAGTTCGCATACCTGATATACGTACAAAGCAAATCACACCTCCTTTAGTATGGAGTGGACCGGCTGAAACATGGTGGGTGATGAATATGCAGAGGTCCTGACTTTGTTCACTGACGACGGCCCATGGAAAAGTTTCTCATGGAGATGAGACGCATCAGGAGTTTTTGTGCAACACCAAATCTGTGCCGATGCATGCTTCAGTATGCAATGGCTTGGAATCAGAAGCAGTCTTGCCAAGGCAGCAGCCAAACATACAACATGCCTCAATGTAAAATATTATTTTTGTTCAAGTAAACTGCACAGTTGGTCGTTTATGTATTTTGCGATTCTTGTCTGGGTCACCAAATTATGAATTGTTTATCTTGCCCTTCAATGTGTACGTTATCGACGTAATGATCAAGGGATGAACACGCGAGCTTGAGGTCCTAGGTCTGATCGCTGGTGGCTACGAAGGGCTGATTTTTCATGCGAAAAATCACGTGACTTATGACTCGACGGTGTGTATGTGTCGCTGCCTGGTGAGCTCTCTCAGTGATATAAAAAATTTCTACCATTTTTTCAAGCCATTTTTGGGATTTCTGGAAACCCCATCGTAGCCAACCAGAGTTCAAGCCGAACCCGAGAGGATCGTAGCATTAATTAACGAAGCGGTTTGAAGCCGAGTGCATACAGAGATTGGATGAGGAGACATAGATCATGCTGGTGCTGGGAACATTTGAATCTAGTGGGCTGCTGGCTCTGGCACTACACCTGCTACTCCAAATGGCAACAGAGGAACACGTTCAAGAATTCTAGCTGCTGTGTCACCCAGTGTTAGGAGGCAATAATCAATAGGACGCTGCGGATCAATGCTGGTTGTTTTGTAACCGCGCGTGGTGATAAGAGTATCACAGCTGGTTTCACAGCTGGTTTGTACACTGACAGTGATTGGACAACTGCTAGCGATAGCTATTTTGCACAAAAAAAAATATTCATAAATTTTTTTTATTTGATATGGGATCAGGATAAACTTTATACCGAATGCATAGAGTTTAATTAATGAGATCTAAAACTCCATAGTTGAAAACTTTATATTTTGAGATAGTTTACACGTCTAAATATTTTAATATACGTTCTCGGATCGGATTTCAAACGATTCATAATATCAAATGAAGACAAAGTTTAAATGAAAGTTGTAATACTCAGCTAGACCTACAACTTTGTAGTTAACTACTTTTTCATTTCAGATTGTTTAAGTACTAAATATAAAACATAATATTATAAATTGTATAGTTAAAAGAATAGACACAGCTGTATAGTGACATGAGTCATGTAGGTCAGCTGGTATGTACAGTCCAACCATAATAAAAAATGATTAATTTTACGACACTAATCAAACATTAACCACGACGGTCACAAATCGAACTACGACACTTGGCCGAGATAACAAATTAAATCTTAGCGATGAAGCACTGGGCTTGGCAGAAATTAATGGAGTTCACACTAGGCAGTACGTACACCTCACTTTTCACAAGCAAGCAACCGTTAACTATAATAGAGCCCTCAAAGGTCATGGAGGAATATTGTTGGTTCAAAATGACTATAAGAAAAGGAAAAAACACATAACACTAGTACACAAACTATTTGTGTTGACACTAGCGTTTTATTTCTACTGGCGGTTTTCCTTTAGAACGATGCAGCAGAAATCGACCCTTATTTTTACAAAGGCGGTTCTCTTAAGGAACCGCCAAGTAAAATCGATTTCTATCGACGGTTTTCTTAAGGAACCGCCAAGAAAATCGACCATTTCTAACGGGCGGATTTCTTAAGGAACCGCCGGTAGAAATCGATTTCTACTTGGCGGTTTCTTAAGAAATCCGCCCAGATAGAAATAATTTGAAATTAATTTTTTTGAGTTTTTCAAACTTCCACGGATGGAGAAACTCCCAAAATAAAAGTTGTATATCTCGAAAAGTTATGAAACTTTGCAGTTGACAACTTTTTCATTTGAAATCATCTTTTTATGGAAAACTACGAATCAAATTTTCAAATTTGAAATCCAAATTTTGCAAATGACCTCGGATCGAGAAACACTCTAAATGAAAGTTGTAGATCTCGAAAAGTTATGAAACTTTGTAGTTCACCACTTTTTCATTTGAAATCGTTTAGACCCTCAAATATTCAATTTACCGTCGGGTTTGTATAATATGTGGGGAACAAAAATGGTATCTAGATACAAGTGACGTGTGGGTGGAGTGGTAGAGGAGGATACGTGCGAAGCCGAGGTCGCAGGTTCGAACCCCCGCGGCCGCGTAGCGCGCGATTTTACGCGAAAAATGCGCGACTTGCGACTTCGACGGAGACGGGCTGGCGGGTGCCTCCCCCGGTTCGAAAAATATTTTTTGCCTTTTTAAAAATATTTTTTACAATTTTTTGGGTGTTTTTCTGGACAAGTGATTTCTACATGCGGTTCCTTAAGAGAACCGCCTGTAGAAATCTATTTCCACTGGCGGTTTTCAACCAACCGCAAGTGGAAATGGCTCATTTTCACTGGCCTCTCGCACTGGCGGTTGGGAAAAACGCCAGTGCAAATACGTTTTCAACCGCTTGTAAAAACGTTGTGTGTACTAGTGTAATAATGCATTTTGTTAATCATCTAGGCAAAAGGCAACCAAAAGCAACTGATTATAAAGAGAACATGAATATAGTCCGTAGTTTCCAAGCCATGCATCTCTTTCTACACAAATGTAGGTTGTATACTTGAGTTTTATGTACATAGTGCCATCTCAATGTTGTGTTATATGGTGGATGAAGCAATAATGATAGCCGAGCTATATATGGTGGGTGAAGCAATGATGGCCTTGTAAAGGCTCATTTTAGGACGCGACACGAGCCTATAAAGCTTCAGCAGAGAAAACATCCAAAACAATATTCAGCCCTCCCATTGTATGAGAATGGCTGGGATACAATAGTGAGGAATTGATGAGTATGCTGAGTAGTATGGAAGTAGATATAAGAAATCATTATGGCGTCCATTGGCCACATCATCAGGGAATGAGATACATCAGGAGTTTTGGCTTGAGTATCACCTTGGGGGTCTGAGGGTAAGTCACTCATGTCTCTGCGACTGTGAGCTATTCCACTGCACTTCCTTCCAGTATTTTGTGTGTGTGTGTGTGTGTGTGTGTGTGTGTCTATATATATATATGTATGTATAATATAATTTTTATTGTAGAGGCTATATATATGACTGAGTTTGTGCCCTTTCAATAGGAAGAAGGCTCCTTACCACAGACGTCGCTGCAGATTGGAGCTACTTGATTTCATTGACTACTTGTTCAGCAGCTGGGGTATGGAGAGTTCGGCGTACCACTGCCGCCTATGAGTAATGGTAATGCAGGTTGCCTTCTCATCGTCGGTCCTCCTGCCATCAGCCCTGCAAGCGTGATGCAAGCTGCCCTTGCTGCTTACTCCCTCCGTTCCAGAATATCTGTCGCTTCCACTAGTACACAAAGCATTTGTCTTGACGGTAGGGATTTATTTTCACTGGCGGTTTTGGCTTAGAGACGCCACTGGAAATCAACAAGAGGGCCCCAGCTTTAGAACCGCCAGTGGAAAAGGTCTAGCACTGGCGGTTCCTTAAGAGAACCGCCAGTGTAAATAGCTTCATTTACACTGGCGGTTGACTTAAGGAACCGCCAGTACTAATGAACATTTTCACTGGCAGTTTTCTTATGTCAACCGCCAGTGAAAATGAAGCTATTTTCACAGGCGGTTTCCTTAAGTTAACCGCCTGTGATGATCCTCTCCTATATATACCCCCCTTCTTCCTCCCCACCACAGCCAACAGAACTGTAGCTCGACAGGTTCTTCCATGGAAGAGCTTTGGAGGTCCAGATTTCACTAAATACAAGGGGGGAGGTTTTGCTCTTGATTTCTTTGGAGGAGGTGACTAAAAAAGGTTAGTTTATGTGTTTTTTGCCTCATTTCCCCCATTCTTGCTCAATCCCACCCATATTTGAGATCTAGGGTTTCACCTCATGTGAGAGAGAGAAGGGTAACTAGTTTTTTTTCTCTATAATTCTAGTCACTATTTTTCTAGGGTTTTCCTTTATTTTAATATTTAGTTATATTTAGTTTAATTAGCAATTAGTGATGTTTTTTGGTGGTGATTTTTTAATTATTGTTTCATTAAATTTTAGTTACTCTTATTTAATTATTAGTTAAAGTGTTATATTGATGCTTGCAATTAATGTTTGCTTAATTATGTACTTATGTTTTATTTAATATAATACGTAGTTAAGTTTTTTTAAATCAAGTAGTGGTGAGGCTTTCATTAGGGTTTAATTTACTATATTTAGTTCATTTAGTTATGTTTAGTTTTTTTAATTACTAGTTTATTTATCATATTGATGCTTAAAAATTAGTATCTCTTTAATTGTTAGGTTTTGTTTTATTAAATTAAGCAGTGGTTAGGCTTTCATTTGGGTTTCATTAAGTAGTCCTCCTTTATTTTTTAGGATTTCATATAATAAAATGATGCTTTAATTTATTATGTTTAGTTCATTTAGTTGTGTCTAGTGTTTTTTTAGTTACTAGTTTATTTGTCATATTGATGATTAAAAATTATTTTCTCTTTAATTATTAAGTTATGTCTTGTTAAATTAAACAGTGATTAGTCTTCCTTTTATTTTTAGGATTTCATCTAATAAAATGATGCTTGAAATATTTACTATTGCTTTATTTATTATTGAGAGGCGTATTTATTTAACTAGTTGTTTTAACTATATGTAGCCCAGACGTGTGTTATTTGAGAAATATACAAGCGAGGAGTTCTTTTTTTCATCTATAATCCATTAAAGGAGTTTGCTGATCATCTTTAAGGTTTGTTATTAATTATCACAGAACATTAATGTCTCTTTTTTTTAGTGATTATATTATTTAAATATATTAAACTCTATAACAGGTGACAATGGACAGAGCATTTTGGATGTATAACTTAGACAGAGTAGATCCATCCTACCTACTTGAGGTCCGTAGGTTTATCGATGCGACTAAAAATCATGCATTGAGAAACACGACGAAGCACATATGTTGTCCTTGCAATGCATCGCAGAAATCTAGTTGTTTTTGAAGACACAAGTCCAATCATGGCTCATATGGTCTGTCGAGGATTTATGAATGATTACTTGATTTGGACAAAGCATAGGGAGGGAAGCTCTGCAATGTATGTAGTCAAGACCCTCGTGAGTCTCGGTGGCAATGGCCCGAGATATGCTAGTTGACGATGTATACCGGTTCGGACATGAGACGTAACACCATTGTCCACAAGAGAGTGAACATGTTGTGCCCGATGTTCACGATGATGATGATACAAATGTTGGAGGATCCGACGCCAACGTAACTCGGTGGAGGATGAAGACGAGAATTGATGGCTGCACTATTGCAGATCGTCATACGGATCCATCAATGTTTTTCATGAAAGGGATGAAGGCCTTAGAGCAGGCAGCAGCAGAGCCCTTACACGATGAGAGTAAGGGTTGCACCAAAGAGTTCACGACATTACGGTCTGTACTTAAGTTGTTGATGTTGAAGGCTAGGTACGGATGGTCCGATACTAGCTTCGATGCATTGTTGAGTACTCTTAGAGATATGCTTCCAAAGGAGAACAAAGTGCCTGCTAACACTTACTATGCAAAGAAGCTAATCAGTCCGCTTACTATGGGTGTCCAGAAGATCCACGCTTGCAGAAACCACTGTATCTTATATCGAGGTGATTACAAAGACTTGGATAACTGTCCAAATTGTAATGCAAGTCGGTACAAGACTAAAAAAGGCTATCTATAAGAGGAGAATGCAACTTTCATTTTCAAAGGGAAGAAGAGAAAGAAGACCCAACAGAGTTCAAAAATTTCCAACAAAGAAAATAAAGAAGAAGACTATTATGCCAAGAGAAGGGTTTCAGCTTTAGTGATGTGGTATCTTCCAGTAGTTGATCGTCTGCGGAGTTTGTTTGCAAACCCTAAGGATGCAGAGCTCATGACTGGCATGCTTCTGAGATGCACAAAGTAGATGGAAAGCTTCGACATCCCGCCGATGGGAAGCAATGGCAAAAATTCAATCTTGACCACCCGAGTTTGCTAAGGAGACAAGAAATGTTCGGTTCGCACTATGCACCGACGGAATGAATCCCTTCACCGAAAAAGAGCAAAGACGCATAGCACATGGCCGGTGCTCCTCACTATCTACAACCTCCCTCCACACTTGTTGCGTAAGCGCAAATACCTTTTGCCGACCATTCTTATTTACGGACCTACACAACCCGGTGTTGATATGGATGTATTCTTGGAGCCATTAATGGAGGAAATGAGAATATTGTGGGATCTGAGGTGTCGCCATGTTGGACGAATACCGGAAAGAGTCATTCACACTAAGGGCAATTATTTTTGTTACGATCAACGATTACCCGTGTCTCTTTGTATTGTCGGGGACAGTTCAAGGGTAAGGTCGGTTGTGTAGTATGCTTGGATGAAACTTTTTATGTGTCCCTCGGTGCCTCCAACAAGATAGTATACATGAGACACAAGGCGTTTCTTATCGAGAGGACATAGGTACCGCTTGCGAAAGATGGATAGATACTTTGACAATCATGACGAAACAAGGTCCTTTGCTCCATCGGGTAATAGTAAAGGTCAAAGAGTGTATGAGATAGTTAAGAACATCAAGTTTGTATTTGGCAAGAAGACAAAAGATGGAAAAGCAAGAAAGGTTGTGAAGCCAACTCCACGGAGCTACATTTAAGAAGATGTCAATTTTCTTCAAGTATTTACCATATTAGAAAGAGCTTGACATACAGCACGCGGTGGATGGTATGCACATTCGTAAGAATGTGTTTGAAAGCATAATTGGTACGTTGCTAGATATAAAGGGTAAGACAAAGGAAGGACTGAGTTCACGTCGGGACTGGTCAATTTGAAGATAAAATCAGAACTTCATCCGGTGTTGCTAGATAATGGAAAGTACCACCTTCCGGCAGCAAGCTACAACCTCACTACGGATGAGAAACATGCAATGTGTGTTTGGTTGAAGAAATTGAAAGTTCCAGCTGGATTTTGCTCTGACATTAAGAGCATTGTGTCAATGAAGGATCTTACAATAACCAACTATAACTCACATGATTGTCATATGATGTTGACAACCTTTCTCCCTATTGCCATCAGGGCAATAAGCCCCGTGTTCTTAAAGATGGCAATCACACACGGTTATGCTACTTTTTTAATGAGATATCTCAGAAGGTAATTGACCGGGAGCAGTTGGAGTCTCTTCAGGAATTCACGGTTGAGACAGTGTCACAGCTTGAGATGTGTTTCCCACCATCTTTTTTTGATATAATGGTACACCTTGTCGTGCATTTGGTGCCACAAATATCGGCTTTGGGTCCCATGTACCTGCATGAGATGTGGACGTATGAACGTTTCATGTCAATACTGAATGGGTACGTATCCACTCGTGCTCGTCCTGAGGCCTCCATGATAGAGGGATACACTACCGAAGAGGCTATTGATTCTGGAGGTCCATTCTGCAATAATTTCCTAAAAGACAGATTGCAATAGGTTTGCCTCCGTCCCGACATGAGGGCAGACTACATGGGTGTGGGAGGATGGGCCAGAAATCATTCATCCCATTAGACTATAATAGTCCTCGAAGCGCATCATAGCATCATGCATCAGCTCTCGATAATGGAGCCTCTGATCACACAACACCTAGAAGAGCTAAGCGATCAAAACCCTGGGCAAACAGACGAATGGCTATCAAAGGAACACAAGCATCGATTCACTTCATGGCTAATGGAGCAGAACATTCCAAATGGAGAAACAATTGAGCAACAAACAATCAAGAGGTTGGCAGCTGGACCATCTCGGCAGGTAACATCATGGCAAACCTATGACATCAGTGGCTTCACGTTTTGTACCACTTCTAGGGACAAAAAGAGCATGACGCAAAACAGTGGTGTTCGTTGCGAGGCCATAGATGATTCAAATGAAAACGCTACATACTATGGCTTCATTGAGGAGATATGGGAACTAGACTATGATTCATTTAAGACGCCCGTATTTCGATGCCAATGGGTTGATGACAAACATGTCACAGTGGACAACTATGGCCTGAGAGTTCTTGATCTAAGTAAAGTAGGCTACAAGGATGATCCCTGGATCCTTGCTATCCGTGCCGCACAGGTCTTCTATGCCAAAAAGATCCTTTCTAAGGAAGAGAAGAAAAGTAGCGATAAGACCAAGCATATAGTTCTTCCTGGAAAGCAACAAGGTTTAGGAGTTGATGGTGTAATTGACCTAGATGACTTCAACCAATTTGGGCACATGTCTCTCTTTGAAGATCATCCTTTGAAGATAAAGAATATTGAGCGTACCATCCCTAAAAATTCATTGCCATGGGTGCGCCACGATAGAGAAGGCAGAACAGTCGCTGGCTAGTAGATAGTTTATATTAGTTAAATATCAGTCAATATCATGTGTAACAATTTGTCAGATATAATTTGTACTCATAAATTAATCTCGCTTGGTATTGCTCTTTAACTTATTTTAGTCCTTTTCTTTCTATCTATTTAAGTCTTTTTCTTTCTACTTGTACTTGTTTAAGTGATTTAATATGATTGTATGTGTTTGATTAAATAACAAAAAAGAAACAACCTAAAAAAATTACCATAAAAAATTAACCTACAAAAAATAAAGAAAAAAATAGTCTAAATAATATAGTACAAGAAATATACTAAAAGAATTAACCTACATGATATAACCTACAAGAAATAACAACAAAGAAACAGCCTAAAAAAATTACCTTAAAGAATTAACCTATTAAAAATAACGAAAAAGAAATAGTCTAAATAATATAGTACAAGAAATAAACTAAAAGAATTAACCTAAAAAGAATATATAAAAAAAATAACCTAAAAAGGAATTACCTAACACAAATAACTTACAATACACTAAAACAATTGCTACTGGCGGTTGGTAATAGCAACCGCCAGTGCAAATTCATCTCTACTGGCGGTTGGTAATACCAACCGCCAGTGCAAATGCATCTCTACTGGTGGGTGATATTACCAACTGCCTGTAGAAACTGTTTCTACAGGCGGTTGATAATATCGCCCGCCAGTAGAGATCGTCCCTCTATAAATACCGAGCGCGCGGGTCCAAATTTTCTAAGTCTGGTGGGCGCGATTTTTTTGAACGACGCCGTGCTGCCGCCAAAATCGCCGCCGCCCACCCCTTCCCGGCAGGCGCCGCCCCACCAACGACTTCGTCCTCATCTCCGCCCGCCCGTTCACCGGAGGCGTCTCCGCCTCTCCATCTCCGCCGCCGCCAACTGGCGACCGCGCGCACGCCGCTGCCACCAACGGCCGCGGAGCGCCGCCACCGGAAGATGTAAGGGCGCGGAGCCCCTTAACCCTCGGGCGAAGCAGCACCCCCGCCGTGGCTCGGCCGCCGCCAAGGCTGGCCATGGTCGTGGCGGCTCGCGCTGCGCCAGCCACGCGCGGTGCCTGCCCGGCCGCACGCGTTAGGTCGCGCTTGCTGGGCTGGGCGCCGGGCGCCGCGCCTGAAGCCGGGCCCTTTGTTGGGCCCCAAAGGCCCCAAAGGCCCAACAGTGGCCTAATGGGTATATGTAATAATTATTACTATTAAGTATTAATTAGTACCATTAAGTATAATTAGTACCATTAAGTAAAATTAGTAAATAGTACTTTTATTAATTGTATTAAGTAATAATATTAAGTAAAACTAGTAAATATTAATTATATTAATTATTACAATTAGTAAATATTATTTGTATTAATTAGTAATGGCAATGTATGTGCCAAGTACTTTGTATTAATGGCGTGTAATTTGCACTTTGTATAAATACTAACTATTAATTGTATCAATTATTAATTGTTTCAGTTTATAATTGTATTAATGACATGTGTAAATATTTGTTGTGATTATATCCTCGCTCATGATTGCATGAACCCTAATATTATTCTCTTATTCTTTTGTAAATGTTTAAGTATTAAATGCAAATATTAATGGTTCAAATATTAATTTACAAATCAACACCGCGATAGCCGCATCGAATCGTTGTGCCTCCATCTTCTCATCTGTCTTTGTCGCCCTCGATTTAGTCTCTCCTCCACGCCTTGTCACAGGTACATATTTTCTAATGACTTAGTGTTATTTCCTAATTACATAGTGTTATTTCCTAAGTATTATTTTCTAATGACTAACTATTAATGACTTAGCATGTGAATCACCTAGTTGTAATGAATTTACATGTTAATGACCTAGTGTTAATGAGTTATTGCTAATGACTTAGTGCGAAGATTAGAGCTTGTTTAATTAGAGCTTGTTTTAATTACTAATGACTTAGTGATTATTGACTTAGTGATTATTGACTTAGGTCATAATCACTATGTCTTTATGGTTATGTAAGCCACTGTTAATGACTTATAATTAGAGCTTGTTTAATTAGAGCTTGTTTTAATTAGAGCATTCTTATAGTATTTATGTACTTAGCACTCTTAGAGCTTGTTTTAATTAGGGCATTCTTATAGTATTTATGTAAGCCACTGATAATCACTATGATCTTAGAGCTTGTTTAATTTACATGTTAATGACCTAGTGTCAACACCTTAATTAGTGTTAATGACTTAGTGTTAATTACGCATTGGTAATGACTTAGCATGTTAATGACTTAGTGTTAATGCATTAGTGGTAATGACTATATGTTAATGACTTATCATATTTGAAGTTATCGAGAAGATGACGTCTCCAACATCTAAAGACCATCAGCGTAAGAGCAAAGATGCGAAGTCACCCACTAAGACTCACACACCCCCTGAGGCACGGTGAGTCTCACGGCATTAAGAAGCCTTGCCCTTTTTATAACGCCGAACCCTATCAAAGTAACTAACATAGTTATTGCCATGCATAGAACTGTAAATCCTTTGGAAGAAGAAGAGCAGCGTGTAGTCAAGTCACCCCTAGCGTAAGAAGGACAAGAAGAAGATTTCCATGGTGACATGTTGGAAGAAGAGGAAGATGACGGCGCATTTAAGTGATCCATGCCCTAGCATAGATAGGCAACGCAAAAAAAGTGTTGACCCGGATTATGATCCGTATGATGAGGTATACTCATAATATGAAAACCAACACTTCCCTTCATAGTGTTATAGTCATAATGATCCTTACACTCTTCAATTCTTTCGGCCAGGAGGTGATGTCTCAAATGCGGGAACTTCTCACGGAAGAAGAAGACATGCCTCAAGACGAAGCACCAGAAACGACTGAGACAACCACCTCCAAATCAAGAAAAAGGAAACAAAGTGACCGGAAACGTGGTGACTGAGGAACAAACAAGTGGCCAGAGAAGACATATATAGTTCCTAGCATCGGCCCGAAAGGAGAGCCTCTAATGCCTGATGAGGTGGCGGCCAAGATAAGGAATGCAATTGGTTGGCTGGTTAGGGATAAATTGGACATTACAATCACTAGGTGGAAGGATGTGGATGCGACTAAAAGGAAAGAGCTGTGGGACAAGTTTATAGAAAGGTTTGTGTACCCTACGGGGACGGAGAAACTGGCTATGCAGTATTGTCGGTGCTGGAACTGGTGGCCCTAGCCCCGACGAGTGAATTTGTGGTGCGTGCTCCCTCCTCTGGATGGTGTGCAAGAAGGACACAAGGGTTTATACTGGTTTCGGGCAAGAGAAGGCCCTTCGTCTAGTGGGGGTGAGAAGTTCTTGTATTATCTTGCACCGAAGTGCTTGTACGTAGGGTGTACAAGTAGTGAGAGAGGGACCCGGTCCCAAGTCTCGTGGTGATTGTGTGAGTTGCCGATAACGGGCTTGTGTGTATGCCTATGTCAACCTGTGTGTCTCTGCCGTCTACGGGCCCCTGCCTCTCCCTTTTATAGCCACAAGGGGGTGGCCGAGGCATACAAAGAGTGAGCGCGCGTGGGGAGCTGCTCTTTCCTCCAGACTCAAGGCCTCGGAGCCCGCCACTATCCTTGTGCCGAGGCCTGGCGTGGGGGCCCGGCGATCGTAGTGCCGGGCGCCGCAGGCATGGGCGCGTCTTCGAGGAGTCGCATCCTCTCGGCCGGCCAGCGGACGGAGCAGATGTTCCCTGTAGAAGTCAATGGAGTGGCGGGGGGAGACGATCCACCCCCGTGATCGCGGCCGTTGCTTTGACTCCCCCGGTTCGAGGTCCGGGGCCTTGGGCGCTCGATTGTCGTACATGGTGTGGTTGGAAATGTGGGAGCGCCGGGTCATCGGGCGACGCCGCCCATCCCGGGCTCAGAAAACCCCGGAGGGACTGTTGCTTTGACTGGCGCCCCGCTTGGCCCGACACCGCATTGGGAGGATGATCTTGGGTGATGATTTTCGGCGTGGCGGCCGCCTTGGGGCATCGGTGATTTGACCTGTCGAAAGATTAGGCAGACAAGCACCCCACGTTGGTTGGCATGGCCTCCCTCGTGGGGGGGGATAACGTAATCCCGAGCGCGGGTGAGAGCCGGGACGGACGGCTCCTATCCTCCCGCCATCCGACAAGCAATCGGGAAGGCGGGTGGAGGTTATACGTCAAGTCGGAGGCCTAGTTTGACCAGAAGTGGGGGCGCGCCCGCCCGAGGCCCGCCCACCGTGGGCGGGCGGACGGAGATGGACGCCGTCCGAGGCCCCAGCGCGGGGGGGACGAGGCGGAGACCGGAAACCCGCTCGAGGTGGTGGGTGCTCGAGCGGGACGGAGAATCGGCGCCGCCGAGCCCTCGTGGGGGTAGGCTCGGACGGGCCGGAGGCCGCGCATTGGTTTTTATGCCTCGGGCGTCGTGGCCCACTGGAGCAAAGCAGGAGATCCGTTGGGCCAAGGTTTTGCGCTTTGTTGGGCTTTCCTTAGGGGGCCCTTATTTTGTCCTCGACAAGAGCCCCCGAGCCTCCAAGGAGTGGGAGCACTCGCTTAGAGGCCGAGGTCATGCTTCCTTGGTTGCAACGCCACAGTCCGTTGTGGTGCACGCGAGCACCCGGGGCGGGTGTAGTTTTTCCGAGGCCTCGTGAGGAGTCAGGGGCTCCTCCGAGGGCATGCGCTAGTTGGCGTGGTGTGGTTTTGAGTTTATCTTGGGAGCCGTGCCTCGGGCGGGGCGCGCGAAGCGCCTGCGTGGGGGGTGTAGCCCCGGAGGAGTGTGAGCGCCGTCCGAGGGCTTGTGCGAAGTTTTTTAGTGGTGAAACGATCCGTGGCCGCCGGAGCCCCCGGGCCTGGGCCGGCTCGTCCGGGGTCCGGTTGAACGCCGACGCTTCCCGAGTCGATTCGCGTGTTAGGGGAAGTCCCCAGCCCCTCGTGGTGACGAGGGAGAGCCGGTCGGTACTTGGTCGTTAGTGTTTACGCACCTCCTCCCCCTTCCGCAGGGGGGGAGGTTTGACTTTGTCGCGGCTATCGCCGACGAGTGTCGAACACCTCCTTGGTCCCGGAGAGCTGTTAACGGTGGATCCAAGTGGAACTGCCCAGGCTTTGCCTGCTTAGGGGTTGGCTCTCGGCCCTGGGGTTCATGAGAGCCGCACGGTATGCCCGCCGAGGCGGGGCCTGGTCCCGGCCCGGGTCCCGAGGGCCTCTGCTCTCCCACGCGGGATCCCCCTACTCGCTATGCCGGCCTCGGATGCCGCTATTAGGACGGCCCAAGGCTGCGCTGGGCCGTCCGTGGTATGTGGCCGTCCGAGCTGCCCCTCACCTGCTTGCCCCGAGGTGGGTCGTCAAAACCTTGAGATGGGCGCCTCGCCTTCCTCAATGTAATTGGGCTGCCAGCTGCCTCTTCGTGGTGGAAGGTGGGCTCCCCCCGCTTTCGCTCTGGCCGTGGGGGGCGTGGGCGTTTTTCCAGTGCCAAGGGATGTGGTGCGTCGCTGGAGGTGGCAGGTCCCACTTTCCCCTGGCCGTGGCGGTTGCCGCGGCGCCAAGGCGGTTCGTGGGTCCCACGGAGGATGTGGCGCGGCGGCCAGGCTTCCGGGCTGCGGGCCGCGGCGGTGGCAGCGCCCCGGCCCCGTGCCCCAGATCCTTTGTGAGGGATGCGCCGTGCCGCGCGGTGTGGTGCGCCGAGCCCGCAGGCGGCTGCGCGGCCAGGCACCGGCACCTCGGGTTATGCGCGTGTGTATTTTGAGTGGGCGCATCGCGGAACCGTGCGCATTCAATGCAAAGGAAGGGAGTGCGTCGGGTATAAATACCGCAGCGGGGCGGCGCGTTGGCCTTTTTTCTCGCCGCCGCTTGCCCTTTGCCCTTGCCTTCTCCTCCGCCGTGAGCGATCTCGAAGCTTGCCGGAGAGAAGAGAAGAACCTTCCATGCCATCTTCCTAGCCTATCTTCACTTTCATGATGGCGCCTAGGGTTGACATCGCCGGTGTTATGGAGTGGGGAGACGTGCTCCGTGACGGAGGCCGAGTTGGTGGCGCTGGTGGAGAAGGGGCCCTTTGCACCCGACGCTTGAATGTTCCAAGCGTTGTTAAGGACCCTCTAGCCTCGTTGGCGAGCTTGTACGTGTGTCCGGCTTGAGGACTTCTCGGGCGATGATGAAGGGCCCCTCCCAAGGCGGTGTGAGCTTGTGGCGCCCTTGGTTGCCCGGGCGGAGCCAAAGTACTGTGTCGCCTTCCTTGAGGTCTCGGATCCCGACCCGCTTGGCCGTGGTAGCGCCCGAGGGACCGGCCGGTATCTTGCCGAGTGTAGGAGGGCTGCGCCCCTAGCTTCCTCAAGCATGTCCAGCGAATCCTCCCGAGCCACTTGGTTTCACGCCCGTCGTAGGCCTTGAGCCTCGGGGACCCAAATTCCAAGTCGTCGGGCAGCATGGCCTCGGCACCGCACACCGTAAAGAAAGGCGTGAAACCCCGTGGCTCGGCTCGTTGCCGCCCCGAGGCCCAGAGGACCGAAGGGAGTTCCTCGAGCCACCTTTTGCCAAACTCGTTGAGCTTGTTGAAGATCCGAGGCTTGAGCCCTTGTAGTACCATCCCGCTGGCCCGCCTCCACTTGCCCGCTCGTTCGAGGGTGTGCGATCGGTGACCGCACGATGCGTATCCGGTGCTCGCCGTAGAAGTTTTCGAACTTTGCCCCCCGCGGAACCGGGAGCCGTGGTCGGTGATGATGGAGTTCGACCAAAACGGTGGATGATGTCGCTGAAGAAGAGCACCGCCCGCCGGACCGAATGTTGGTGACGGGCGTGCCTCGATCCACTTGGAGAACTTGTCGATGGCGACGCAGCGATGAGTGAAGCCCCCGAGCGCTTCTTTTGAGGGGGGCCTACCAGTCCGGGCCCCCATACGGCAAAAGGCCATGTGATTGGGATGGTCTTGAGCGCCCGAAATGGGGTGTGCGCCTAACGAGCGTAGTAATCGGGCACTCCTTCGCAGCGTATTCACCCCAGGCGCCACAGCCGCCGGCCGCAGAGAACCCCGCCGGAAGGCGCCGCCGACGAGGGACCGGGAGCAAAGATGGTGGCCGTGATACTGGCGTGGATCTTGCGGACAAGGGCGAGGCCGCCCTCGACCGTGATGCATCGCTGCAGGACTCCCGAGGGGCTTCGCTTGTAGAGCTCGTCTTCAATGACGACGAAGGACTTTGCTCTTCTTGCGACGCGCCGCCTGCTTGGTTGAAGTCCTCGGGAGAACGCCGACGATCCGGGCGAGGTATCTGCTCCCTCCAGTCCGCTTGGGTTCAGCCTCTGGGTCCTCTCTCCGTCGATCTCCATGACTTCGGCATTCGATGCCGAGGACGCCTCTGAAGCCGAAGGGGCCTCGGACGCAGAGGGAACCTTTGGATGTCTTCCCAGCCCCCGAGGGGGGGTTTGAACGATCCTCCGAGGTCTTTTCCCGCCCGCCGAGAGCGACGGAGGGAGCCGGGAGGTCTTTAGTGAAGACGCCGGGGGGAACCGGGTTCTCCCCAGCCGCGATCTTGGCGAAGTTCATCGGGCGGCTTCGTTGTACCTCCCGACAACGTGGTTGAGTTCGGCCGTCGAACTTGTCCTCCGTGGCGCCGCACCGCTTGCAAAGACGCTGGCCCATCTTGGGGTCGTGGCAGCTCGAGTCCTTCATGACTTGGTCGATGACGAGCCGCGAGTCCCCTGACGCCGAGGCGCTTTGACGCCGAAGTTCGACGGCGATCTTCAGCCCGCTGAGCGTGCCCTCGTGATTCTCGCCATATTATTCGACGCTGGGAAGTGAAGGCGGATTACGCATCGCATGTGCACCCCGAGGGGAGATGAAGTGGAGGCCGGCGCCGCCCGGTCTTCATCGGGGACCCGCCGAAGTACATCGCCCAAAGATTCTCCGCTCTGGAGCCGAGGCGGTGGCAGCTGGGTGTCGGTCCACTCCGCGAGGAAGTCCGCCAAGACTTGAGATTTGATGGCCTTCCTTGGCGCGTAGGAGAGAGTCTCTCCCATCAGCTCGACCGACCACTTGGCGACCTGTCCCGAGACCTCCCGATTTTGGAGGATCTCTCCTAACGGGAAGGGAGGAGACCACCGCCACGGGTGAGCGCCAAGTAGTGTCTGAGCTTGCGCCATGTCAGGACCACCGCCAGAGCAACTTCGGATCTAAAGGGTAGCGTATCTTGGTTTTGGACAACACCCGCCCGATGAAGTAGACCGGCCTCCGGACCGGAAGCGTGGCCCTCCTCCCCGCCTCTCAACGACGATGGCCGCTGGCCGACAACCCGCGTTGTTGCGGCAACATACAAGAGGAGGGGCTCACCTTCTAAGCAGCGGACGAGGATCGGGGCACTAGTGAGGGCGATCTTGAGCTTGTCGAGGGCCTCCTGGGCTTCGGGGGTCCATGAGAAGCGCTCGGACTTTCTCAGGAGGCGATACAGGGGCAGGCCCTTCTCGCCGAGCCGTGAGATGAAGCGGCTAAGAGCCGCCAGACAGCCCATGACTCGCTGTACGCCCTTTAGATCTTTGATTGGTCCTATGCTTGTCACCGCGGTCACCTTCTCTGGGTTGGGCTCGATGCCGCGTTTGGAGACGATGAACCCGAGGAGCATGCCTCGAGGAACCCCGAAGACGCACTTCTCGGGATTGAGCTTGATGCTCTTGGCCTTAAGACACTGGAAAGCGATCTTAAGGTCGGGGATGAGATCGTCAACCTCCTTGGTCTTGACCACAATGTCGTCGATGTAAGCCTCTACGGTTTCGCCGATATGGTCGCTGAAAACGCCCAGCATGCACCGCTGATACGTGGCCCCTGTGTTCCTGAGCCCGAAGGGCATTGTCACGTAGCAAAGACATGCCGAACGGGGGTGATGAAGGACGCCGCGAGCTGGTCGGACTCCTTCATCTTTATTTGGTGGTAGCCGGAATAAGCATCAAGAAAGGATAAGAGCTCGCACCCCGAGGTGGAGTCGACTATCTGATCGATGCGCGGTAAAGGAAAAGGGACCTTCGGACATGCTTTATTTAAACTAGTGTAGTCTACACATATCCTCCATTTCCCACTCTTTTTCCTAACCATTACAGGATTTGATAACCACTCGGGGTGGAACACTTCCTTGATGAACCCGACCACCAAAAGCTTGTTCACCTCCTCGCTGATGGCCCTGCACTTCTCCTCGTCAAATCGGCGCAAATGCTGCTTCACCGGCCTGGATCCAGCCTGGATGTCAAGGGAGTGCTCGGCGACATCCCTTGGAATGCCTGGCATGTCCGAGGGCCTCCACGCGAAGATGTCGATGTTCGCGCGGAGAAAGTCGACGAGCACGGCTTCCTATTTGGGGTCCGTGGAGTCGGAGATCTTCACCGCCTTGCCTGACGAGGTGGAAGGGTCGAAGGGACCTCCCTCACCCCACCTGGACGGCCAAGGCCGGGGCGTGGGCGCTTTGGAGTTGAGGGTTTCTGAGACGCCATGGCCTTGCAGCTCGATGGCCTCCACGCCGCAGCTTGAATGCGTGCTCGAGGAGGAGCTAACGGTGATGATGCCAGCCGGGGAGATCTTGAGGAGGAGGTACGGTAGTTCGGGACCGCCATGAACTCAAGGCAGACACTGGACGTCCGAGGATGCCGCGGATAGGTTCCTCGGAAGTCAACCACGCCGAAGATGACGACCTCCTTGGCGGTAGTTCGATGGCATTCAAGACGACG
Source organism: Chrysopogon serrulatus (assembly GCA_015844335.1). NCBI lineage: Eukaryota > Viridiplantae > Streptophyta > Magnoliopsida > Poales > Poaceae > Chrysopogon > Chrysopogon serrulatus. The sequence continues at coordinate 270,858 of JADLZL010006683.1, forward strand.
GGAGATCGACCGCCCGAGGGCCAAGCACGCTTGTTCGGTACGACGCCCGGAAAGGGGGAACCGGAGGGTCGGAGGTGCGGACGCCTCCATCCTCAAAGCAGCCGAGGGTTTCGGAGTAGAGGATGTTGAGGGTGCCGCCGCCGCCCATCAAGATCTTCGTGAGCCGGACGCTGCTAACGATGTGGTCCACCACGAGTGGGTATCTCCCGGGTTCGCACGAGCGGGTGGTCGCCGATGCCGTAGGTGATGGCGCGCCGGGCCGACCACGGTGTACCGCGGGCGGGCGGGCGTGATCGAGAACACCTCTCGGCGCCGCTTGATCTCGGGCGCGGGGAGAGGTTCGCCTGGGAGGCCTCTCGATGACCATGAAGACATCGTGGACCTCCCAGAACCCGCCACCCTTGCCTTCGCCCTCCTTATCCTTCTTCCTCTTGTCCCCTGGGGGGAGTTTCGGTAGAAGCGGCAAAGCCAAGTCACACCCCCACGGTGTGCTTGACGGAGAACTTGTGGAAGGGGCATGGCTTCTTGAGCATGTCGTTGAATGCCCCGGCCCCCGGGGGCCTGGGGTGCCTTTGCGGCCGACCGCCGCGACGAGGTCATCCCCTGAGTCTTCCTCCTTTTGCCCCGCTTGCTTCTCCGCTTTGCCCCTCTTGTTCTTCTTTCGACTATGGATTGCCGCCGCATTGGCCCCTTCGCCCTTCGCTTCCCCTATTGTCGACACAATCGGCGAAGATGGCCCCCACCCCCCTCGCCGGAGGCGAGTTCGTGGCCACCCGAACAGCCGTTGGCGGTGGAGGGCATCTTTCGCCCAAACTGCGGACCAGCTCCTTGCAGGTTGTCCCGCCTAGGAACGCACCGATGGCGGCGGCGCCGCCACGTTGGGCAAATGGGGTGCACTTCTTGGAGAAGCGCGGATGAAGTCACGGAGTGACGGGTCGGGCTTCTAGTGGCACCGCGGGAGATCCCAGATTCCTGTGGCGCACGATGTGCCCCGGAAGTTTCCCACAAAGACCTTAACTGTGTCGCCAAATGTGAGATCGTGGGCGGGCGTGAAGGTGCCCAGCCAAAGCCCGAGCGGCGCCGCCTGCATGAAGAGGAAGGTTATGATGATGAGCCTGCTGCCAACCGCCCCGCCCAACCGGGCAAGCTAGGGCGGTAGTCGTTGAGCCGCACTTGCCTGCTTCGAGTACTTGGTGAGGTTGGCGGGTCGGGCGGAACCTAAAGGGGAACCGAAGGCCGCGGATTTCCTGGCTTAAAGGCGCGAGGCCCCGGCCCGTGATCGTCGCGTCGTTGTCGCTGCGCCGCCGCTGGGCCGGGCCGCGCTGGGGCGGGGCGGTCGCTATGGTCCCACGCTTTTTTTCCCTTGGCATGATTTGCGCGCCGCCGCCATCGTAGCTGCCGCGGTTGTCTCGACGCGCCGCGAATCGGGTTCGCGAGGGATCTTCGTGGACCGAGGTTTTCGCTTCCTCCTGGGTGCGCCTCGGTCCTTATATCCTTCGAAGCGCCGAAGGCGTGAGGCCGAGCTCTCGCCTCGCTAGACTGCGGGCGGGTCTCGATGTAGCCCTCGCATCTCATCGCGGATGCGGCGCCCTTCCGGTGGAGGGGTCTCGCATCGCGCTGACGAAGCTGGCCGCTGGCCGCGACGCTCGCTTGCGCGTTGGAAGACGGGAGGTTGCTCGCCGCTTCGCCGCTGACGATCCTTCCGTGGACGCCGCGCTGCAGTGCCACGGCCGCTGGGCTCGCTAGTGCGCGCATGCGCTGCTCCCCGCCGAAGGCTTTATCTTCCGCCGCAGCTGAAGACGGTCGTGATCGAGCTTGGCCCCGAGGTTGCGTGGGATCTCGCCGACGGGGTGCCGGGCGCTGCTCCCCGGCGTGGGTCGGGTCCTCCACTTTCTGAGTGGCCACCGGGTGGGCGGAGTCCGCCGCTCCCCGCCTAGTGGCCGGGAGGTGTTAGGTCTACCGGGTCGCAACGGCCGGAGCGTTTCCGCGGGCGTGCCTAGGGTCACGCCTGCTCTCATCGCCGCCGCCGCGCCTGTTTGGCAGTCGAGGTCGCGAACCTCCACATGGAAGCATTCGGCGCGGTCGAGTCGCATATGTCGCCCGGAGAGTCGAGTCGTGGTAGCCGAAGGCCAAGGCGTGTTTCTCGGGACGAGCCCCCTGGTTTCAGATCCCCGAGGTAGCGCCGGATTGGGTGGACGTAGCAAGCGCCGGAGTGGCGCCGCCGCTCCTCCCGCCTCGACAAAAAGCCTCGAAGTTACGGATGGACCCATCGGGTTGTCCGCGCTGGTTAAGCCTGGAGCGCCGCCGACGATGCGGCACCTCCTCCGAAGCGCCCATGGCGGTGGGAAACCAACGCCGCGCTGAAAGTGCCTGCATTGTTGTTTCAAACGGCCGCTTAGTGGTGACGGCAGCCCGAGTGCTCCCCTCAGAGGGCGCCGCCGCCACGCCAAGGTTCCTCCCAGCCGCCGGCGTCATTGGCGTCCGCCAAGACGCTGGGCGGGCGCAAGGCCATGGTGCCCTCCCGCGCCGGCCGGGGGAAGGATCCGGGCCGGGCCGCCGGGGCCCCCCCTAGCCGGAGGAGTTCCATGTCGAACTGGCCTCCAATCGACATTTAACTCGAAGCTTCACCGAACCCGATCGAACCCCCCCGCCGCTAGTGGAGAGAAGAGTCGGGTCGAAACATCCCCAAGAGAGTGTCGCCGGCCCCCCGCCATGTGGAGGTTAGGGCGGAAGAGAGATGAAACACGCAAGCCCCTACCTAGCGCGCCAACTGTCGGTGCTGGAACTAGTGGCCCTAGCCCCGACGAGTGAATTTGTGGTGCGTGCTCCCTCCTCCGGATGGTGTGCAAGATGGACACAAGGGTTTATACTGGTTTCGGGCAAGAGAAGGCCCTTCGCCCGCTGGGGGTGAGAAGTTCTTGTGTTATCTTGCAATCGGTGCTTGTAGGTAGGGTGTACAAGCAAAGGAGAGAGGGACCCAAAGCCCCAAGTCTCTCGTGGTGATTGTGTGAGTTGCCAATAACGGGCTTGTGTGTATGCCTATGTCAACCTCGTGTGTCTCTACCGTCTACGGGCCCCTACCTCTCCCTTTTATAGCCGCAAGGGGGTGGCCGAGGCTTACAAAGAGTGAGCACGCGTGGGGGGAGCCGCTCTTTCCTCCGCACTCAAGGCCGCTGAGCCCGCCACTATCCTCAGGCCGGTGTTCCCCGGGCGTGGGGCCCGCAGATCGTAGTGCTGGCATCGCAGGCATGGGCACGCCTTCGAGGAGTCGCATTCTCTCGCCGGGCCAACGGACGAGCGTATGTTCCCCGTAGAAGTCGATGGAGTGGCGGGGGAAGACGATCCGACCCCTCGTATCGTGTTGTAACTTTGACTCCCCCTGATTCCGAGGCCTGGGGGCCTTGGCGCCCGTTGTCGTACATGGTGTGGTTGGCAGGGGGAGCGCCGGCATCGGGCGATCGCCGCCCATACCGGGCCCAAAACCCGGAGGGACTGTTTTTGACTAGCGCCCCCGCTTTTGGCCTCGACACCTGCACGAGGATGATGCCGGGTGACGATTTTCGGCAAGGGCGGCCGCCGCCTTTGGGGCACGGTGATTTGACCTGGCCGTAAAGATTAGGCAAAGAAGTATTCTCTACGCGGGTTGGCATGGCCTCCTCTCGTGGGGGGATAACGTAATCCCGAAGCGTGGTGAGAGCCGTGACGGGACGGCTTCTATCCTCCGCCATCCGACAAGGGGAAGGCGGGCGGAGGTTATACGTCAAGTCGGGAGGCCTAGTTTGACCAGGTGCGGCGCGCCTCGGCCCGAGGCCCATCCACCAGGCCTCGGGGCGGGCGGGGGAGACGCCGTCCGAGCCCCCTGGGCCTCGTGACGAAGCGCCTATACGCCCGCCCCGCCCGAGGCGCCGGGGGCTCTGACGAGGCGGAGATCGGGAAACCCGGCCCGAGGCCCTAGTGGTGGGGGGCTCGAAGGGACGGAGAATCGGCGGCCGCCCAAGCCCTCGGGGTAGGTTTCGGACGGGCCGAGGCCGCTGCTGGTTTTTATGCCCCGGTGTCGTGGGCCCGCTTGAGCAGCCAGGAGGTCCGTTGGGCCAAGGTTTTGCGTTTGTTGGGCTTTTCCTTGGGGCCCTTATTTTGGTCCCCGACAAGTATTTTTTCGCGCATTGCAACATCATTCAGAATCGGCGATCCGAGATGAATACCAAGTTTCTCAAGCATGGGTACGACCCAACGAGCAAGTATAAGATCACACAAGCGCAGTGGGGAGATATTCAAGGCGCAGAAGAACGACCCACCGCCAAAGCCAAGAGTGAAGCCGCTTCAAAGACTAGCAAGGAAGAACAAATACCACCATCACCTTGGCACCGGTGGTTACAAGAAACAAATTCCAAAATGGCGGGGCGTGAGGAGGAGGAGCTAAAGAAACAAGGGCTTACGGTGCTATCGAGGAAGTTGGCGAGAGGTCGGCGAATTGGCTTAGAGGTAGAGGAACAAGACAAACTAAAACCGGTATGAAACCGCCCCTTAGACATCACAAAGCCCCAACCGATAAGATGTTGGAGCTAGCAAAGTGGAGGTTAAACAAGGGAAACTCAAGCCACGAAGGGAGAGAGACATCCCGAGTATTGGACCTGGGCAACCCCGAGCATCCCGGCCGTGTAACGCAGGCATCTCCTCAAGATGGGATGGAAAGAAGGATTTGGTGAGGAGTGGGTGGGCATGTATAAGAAACACGATCAATATAAGGAAGACATGCAGCATTTTTTTGAGGAAAAGGCTAAGAAACAGTTCAAAAACATGATGTCGACTTTCTAACAAATCCCGATCCGCTACCGGGTGCGTAAGTTTGCTAGTGCAAAGGTCTGCTCAGCCAGATGAGCACACAAGGCCCACGATGCAGCTCGTTCCAAAGACAACCCTTGCCCTCGGAGCTCGGGAGATGAGTCATGGCATGCCCGCCAATCGCTCCTTTTCCAAGTAGTGTGGGGTCTACGGGAAACACACACCGCCGCCCCCGTGGATGACATCAATGGGCCGACACCTTGCAAAATGCTCATATGATACGGTATGAAGCATCAACGCATAAGAGAGGTAGCCATGTGCTTTTGCGATCCCCGGACATGACTACCACAAGAAACCCTATACCCGTAAGAGTACCGCAGGGTAGAAGTGCCGACGGCCGCCCCTGTGCTACGAGGATGACATGCTAGAAATTTCTGGTCCCGAGGGTATTGAGACACTCGGACAAAGCCATTAATAATTTCATCCCCGTGGCCTCGAAGAGATGTCCAGTTGACCCAGCCACCATCTTCCACGAAGCCTTGCCGTAAAACTCGTGAGTCAAGACTGATCTCGACCGCCAACAGGATCCAAACCCACCATCACCACCTGCTGCCGATCCTTCAAGAACCCTACCATCAACATCAAAACCAGCAGGATCTCCGCCACAAACAAGTACACCAATCCGTGAGCCTGCTTCGTCCCCACCGCCACAAACAAGTACACCAGTCCGTGAGCCTGCTTCGTCCCCACCACCTCAAGACATGGAAGCATCGCCTTGGACACCACCGCCACCACCAAAGAAGACCCAAGAAAAACCCGCCGCCACCAAGAAGAGGAAATTTTCTATTCCCAAATTGGTTTCCCCATATGAGCCGAAGAAGAAAACAGCAAGCACTGCCAAATTTTTGGAAGGGATTGCGCTTTCTCGCAAGTCAACTACCGTGGACTTAGCTGAGCATGAGAAGGCAGTAGAAGAAGCAAAGATCTGAGCTCTAAAGATAGTGAGGCCAACATGGGATAACTATCAAAATGTCCCTGATAAATATGTACCCGGCAGGTCTCTACTGAGTTGGGAACGACTCCAAAAGCTCCCGCCTGGAATAAAAAGACTTCATGACTGGTACATGCGAGCGGCTCGAGTCGAGATCGACGCAATCCAAGTAAACATACCACCAGCTGCTTTCATAAGTGAACGAGACACGGCTTTCGTTACTTTTGAGGACATCTGGTTGATGATGAACCTTAAGCGGCTTGACGTTCAGCTCGTCACGCTATTTGCATTGTAAGTGTACCTCTCGTACTAACATCAACTTTTGTTTATTATTATTGACTTCTATCTTGTGCCTTGCAGAATACAATATGATCAAGACGAAGTTCGTGTATGGTTTCGACCAAACAAAAATGAATTCAAACGGACTGGGTACCTAAGCCCGAAAAAATATGCGAGAATAAGCACACCTTCCTAATTGGTGACGACAATGACAAATTGAAGGGGTTATCGAAGAAAGACAAAGAAAGGAGAAAAAAAGATCTAGAGAAGGATCATGAGACTAGATACGCCACCTACATAGGCAATGCATTGCTCCAAAGACAAAACACGTGGAATGCGTAGTTGCCTCTTATAACTTTAGGTAAGTATGGGTTCATATACATACATCGCCTTAAGTATCGGTTTATATAAATGCATAACAACTCGGTTTCGATCGCGGCGCAGCGACCAATCGGATATGCTTCTTCATTTATCCTAGGGACGGAAGGGTGCTGGTCTTCGACTCCGCCGACTACCCACCTCAAAGATATGCAAAATTCCAAAGCATAGTAGAACGGTAAGCTGACAAGATGTAGCATGCATCTTTTAATCGATGAGAGTTTAAGATTGCTGCTAACTGATTCTTTTTGAGATCATAGATGTTGGAGATTCTATAAACTAAAAGGTGGAGTGTTTGATCAAGACATACATGGCGGGAGAGGAAATAAGATTTTTTCACAAATGGCCGGTACATAAATTTATGAATCAAAAATCATACATGTTACATATATAAGATGTAAGTAAATAACTCTATGCAATTTATGTAGTGCCACAAGCAACCAATCGGGTTCGCCTGACTGTGGATTCTACACGTGCGAAGTTCATGAGAACGACGGACGGTACATCGGGAACTCTAATAAGGTACCACTAATAGTAACATTTGTATTTATATTGTTAACAATGCAAATTTACTTAGACACATGGAAATATATATAATGCTTACAAACTTCCTTTTCAGGCGTATCAAGAAGCGGAGTCCGAGAACTGACGAACTAACTCTGACGGAATAATTGAGGATCTCTGCTCATTTATCATGAGAGAAATTATTCCTACAGAGGGAAAATATCACCACCGGAAGGCCTTTAGCGAGGGCGAGTTCAGAGCGCTAAGGGAAATTATCGCCTCTGAATTTTAAGTCGAAATGATTATTAGATTACTCTCCAATGTAAATTTTATTATCACATGGTGGCCACAAAATAATTTTGATGTAAACAATGTATGATGTAATTAAATTGTTAATGATGTATATATGTATATAAGTATTATATGGTATAATTACTTTTTTTTGATGTATTTGTCATAATTAAATAGCCTTTGTATTGATCAAAGTAAGAGAGAAAGATGAGGAGGGGAGAAGGGAGGAAGATGAGGGGGAGAGAGGAGGGAGGGGGGGAGAGGAGGGATAGAGATGAGGGAGGGAGGGCTACAGAGAGGGCGCCAATTCAAAAAAAAAAAAATGAAAATTCAAATGAATTTTGGCGGGAAAACAATACCACCGGGCGGTTCACCTAATAAAACCGCCAGTGAAAATACCATTTTCACCTGGCGGTTTCTTATGAACCGCCAGTGGAAATGCCATTTTCACCGGGCGGTTACTTATGTGAACCGCTTTGTGAAAATGGATTTCCACAGCGGTTTTCAAGCAACCGCCCGGTGAAAATGCAACAGTTTCATCGCCTCTTGCACAGGCGGCAGGCCAAAACGCCAGTGGCGAGGCCTCTAAAACCGCCTGTACAAATGCTTTGTGTACTAGTGTTCGCTTCCCGAGAAACAAATGCCGGTAATTTTTATAAATATTAAATATTATCGATTAGTATCATAATTAGTATCATCGGAAAGATCTTTGGATCTAGTTTTTTAACAAAATTATTTAGAGATATAAATATTATATGTATTTTCTATAAATCAAGTCAAACTTATACCATGCATCCCACGGTGATACTTATTTTGAAACAGAGGGAGTAGCTTTGTGTGCTGGCCAGAACGCAACGCCTGCCACCGCTGTCAAGTTTCGCGGTCTGACCATCCCTGTCCAAGCCGAAACTATTCTCTTGTACGAGATAAATGGAAGAGAGCAGAAAGGTCCTCGGCCGGCGCTGTGTCGACACACGCTGTGCTCGACGCAAGTTGGTAAAGCAATATAATGTAGTATGTGCCATCCCATGTTGTGGCCTGGTCTATTAAACTCTAGTATTACAATAATAAATTAGCTTAACCAATGGAATTCATCAACATATCAGATTATGTATTCGTGTTTTCAGGCACATGTTGGTGCTTCCATATTGAACGGGATGAGAGCAATGCCCTGAGCTATGCGGCCCAACAGATGTGTGATTGGTTCAGAATGGGTAAACGTGCTCTGTTAGCACTGCAGGGGCAAAGCTAATCATTCCTCTGTAATCCCATATCATGCTGTTTTGCTGATTCCTTCCGGTTCTCCAAATTCTTTGCAGCTATCTATGCTACTAACATAGATCAATACAAAATACTTATTAGAAGCTGAATTAGCTTTTTTTTTCACACGTCATTATGTCAACACTCTGTACGTTTGTAGTGGTAGTAATATTGAATGTCCCAGAAAAGTAGCTCCAGCTGGTTGGTGAACTAAGAGTCGCATATAAATTAAAGCTACATAGATCCTTCCGACGTAAACCACATGGCTTCCTGCACATATAGCTGAGCCGCAGCCATTGTTTTTGAAGATATGCTGCCTCTTCGCTTCTGTATGGGGTGGGGCGGTAGGGTGAGGAACACTGCAGTGAATAGAGCTAGCTTTGTCTGCATGGGGTTCATTGCCATTGGAATGTGAAACATCAGGAATTTTAACTGAACGTACATGATCCAGAAGCGTGGATGTGGTAGTACTAGAGCTCAATGTCGACGTGTGTAGATATCTTGTTCAGCGATGCGCACCGGTGGATATCATCAAAACAGAGTCGCTACTGCTTGTAGTTTACTAGCTACCTTTAATTTTTCCTTCAAGTGTACTTGCATTATTGTACTTGCTAGTGCAAAGCCAGGCAGCCGTACGTCTCATGTATTTCCGTGAAGTTTTTACAGTAAAACATTTGCATTACCTGTAAGCATTGATCCAGCCATGCTATCCCGCAGGCATTAGCACATAATGAACAACTAGGAGGGTACGTGCGCGATGCCGCGCGTGCAGTTGGTGGTCGTGCCTATATGTTGGGGTGAACATTCTAAAGGCTCATTCGTTTGTAGCGGTAATACGTCTAAAGCTGTATATATGGTTGCGCTTTTTTAGTATGATATATGCATCTACATGTAAAAAATAGTAATAACTACTCAAGATTATTTCTAAGAATGACTCATAAAAAATTAGAAAAATCCACGATTGAATCGTAGAATCTAGAAGCTAGTGAATTTTATACTGGATAGCCTTTTGCTTTTCAAGACAATATATATCTTCTTTTAAATATGGTGGCATAATAGGACTACTAGCGGCGACAGCAAGATAGACGCATGAAAAAGTCCGATATGGTGAATTTCTTCTATATATACGGATAACTTTTTTTTAACAGTCACACGATGATCATACGATGGATTAGATGTCAGTGTGCCGGCTTAAAGAGGGAAAAAACGAAGTTGACAAAAAATAAAAATATAAATTGAACTATGTATGCGGGACCCATGTGAACAGTGGTGGGCCTCGTATGAAAAGTAGTTGGATCGATGAGAAGCCTCGATAACTTTCCAGCATAAAGAGTTACTTATGTATGCCCAATATATGCCAACTATTTAGTACTTTTAGATGGCAAATTCAATGGATATTCGTATTGTTGGATGAACCCACAAACAGCTAGCTGTGTATGCTAACTGTTTCTTCCATGTAGCACAACAGTGCCCCTCTTGATCACAACATAAAGAAAATGTTTTGTTGGCATCGTTTTAATTTTAATTTCCTAGTAAATGCTTGGTGTGCTTCTCCTTTTCACAAGAGCGAAATGGAAGAATAGTTACGCAGGGACGTCAACTTTCATTATATATCCACGGTAATTTTGAGCATATATAAATTTTACTCAGCATAGTATACAACACACAGAGTTTTAGCCTTGTTGCTTACTACAGATGATCGTAGTTTTTTTTTTGACTGAACACATACTACTATAGAATAGACCTTTGGTCACTTGGCCAAAATAAATAATAACTCTGGCAAAACATGCGCCTGGAAAAAGAGGTTTTAGTACCGGTTGGTAACACCAACCGGGACTAAAAGTCCCCTGCCCAATGGCTATGGTCATGTGCAGTGGGGACTTTTAGTCCCGGTCGATGTTACCAACGGGACTAAAGGCCTATCTTTAGTCTCGGTTGGTGTCCACAACCGAGACCTGTCCCGGCAGGTGTGACACCACCGGGACTAAAGATAGGTCTTTTATCCCGATTGTTGTTAGGGACCGGGATTAAATCTTCTCCCCATATTTGAATCCTTCTTCCTCCCCCCGGCCGAGCCGTCCGAGCTCACTTGTTTGTTCTTCATGTGTTATTCATGTGTTCCTGCTTGATTTTTGCTCACATCTTCGGCTATTGATTCATTTCGTCACTTTTACGCCGTCATCGACTTGTTTAGACTAGCTTCATCTTCTCAAGTTTTGGCAGCAGCTTTTGTCATTTTGTGGTGTTATATATGTGGTTTTTTATTTTTTAATTTCTACACTATTTTAAACTCCAATCAGTTCTAAAAATTAAGTTTTTATTACTATTATTTGTACCATATTTAATGGTCTAGAACAGGAGAAATAGTGATGTTAGGGTTTTTTATTTTAATTAGTTTAGAAAAAATTAGAAACTTATAATACTTTAATTTGCAATTTGTGACCAGGTTAATTAGTTAATTATAACTTGTATCCATACCACATTTCATGATTAGTTAGAAAAATAGAGAACTTAATTTGGTGTTTTTTTAATTTTTCTTGTTTAGAAAAAATAGAAATAGATAATTTAGGTTATTTGTTACTTTCATTTCTATATAAAAAAAATTAGAAACTTATAATACTTTATGTTGCCATGCGAGGCAATGGCACGTCATTGGATGTACAATGTCGATCTCCGCTCCAAAGAATTTATTGATGGTGTGCATTATTTCTTAAGAGTGTCCGAGGAAAACAAGCGGGATGGATTCATATGTTGCCCATGTGTCTTGTGTCAGAATTTGAAGGAATATTCTAGCTCTAGAAGTATTAACGCATATTTTGTTGAAGTCGGGTTTCATGCCAAACTATATTTGTTGGACCAAGCATGGAGAAACTGAGATAATGATGGAAGAACGTGAAGAAGAACAAGAACAACTGGAGCCCGACGACATTATTGCTCAATTTGGTGGCTTTGATGACACAACAATGGGAGAAGCTGAAGAAGAGGGAGGTGCAGAAGGCACACCTGCTGAAGATGATGCTCTTGGTGATGGCATTCGTGATGCACAGAAAGAATGCGAAAGTGAAAAAGAGAAGGCGAAGTTTGACCGCATGCTAGAAGATCATAAGAAATTACAATACCCGTCCACCCAAGATGGTTAAAAAAAAATTGGGTACAACACTAGAGTTGTTAAAATGGAAGGCATAGAATGGTGTATCCGATAAGGCATTTGGGCAATTACTAAAGATCCAAAAAAGATGCTTCTGAAGCCTAATGAATTGCCTGCCACTACGTACGAAGCAAAATAGGTCGTCTGACCTTTGGGATTAGAAATCCAGAAGATACATGCATGTCTTAACGACCGCATCCTGTATCGTGGCAAGGACTACGAGAATTTAAATGAATGCCCCATATGTAAAGCATCATCATATAAGATCAGGCGAGATGACCCTGGCGATGTTGAGGCGGAAGAACGTCCCAGGAAGAAAATCCCTGCAAAGGTTATGTGGTATGGTCCTATAATACCACATCTGAAACGTTTTTTTAGAAACAAGGACCATGCAAAGTTGTTGCGGTGGCACAAAGAAGACCGTAAGGTAGACAACACGTTGAGACACCCTGCTGATGGGTCCTAGTGGAGAGCAATAGATAGGGAATTTCTAGAGTTTATAAAAAACGCAAGAAACCTAAGGTTCGCTTTAAGTACGGACGGTATGAATCCTTTTGGTGAGCAGAGCAGTAGTCATAGCACTTGGCCTGTTACTCTATGTATCTACAACCTTCCTCCATTGTTATGCACGAAGCGGAAGTTCATTATGATGTCAGTGCTCATCCAAGGCCCGAGGCAACCGAACAATGACATCGATGCCTATCTAAGGCCATTAATTGAAGAACTCCTACTTTTATGGAGCCAAACAGGTGTTCGTGTGTGGGATGAGTACAAACAGGAACACTTCGACTTGCAAGCACTGTTGTTTGTGACAATCAATGATTGGCCTGCTCTAAGTAATCTTTTAGGGCAGACAAACAAGGGATATAATGCATGCACACATTGTTTTGATGACCTTGATAGTATCATCATGTACCTTGGGTATCGTCGATTTCTTTCTGTGAATCACCCAGTTAGAAAGAAAGGCAAGCATTTTAAAGGTAAGGTAGACCACCGATACAAGCCTCGCAATAGAACTAGAGAAGATGTATTTGAGATGGTTAAGGATGTGAAAGTAGTCTTTGGTAAGGGACAGGGCAGCCAACCAGTTCCAAAAGATGCAGCGGGTCACGCACCCATGTGGAAGAAGTCAATATTTTGGGAGCTACCCTATTGGCAAGTCCCAGAGGTCTAAAATGCGATCGACGTCATGCACCTGAAAAAGAATCTTTGTGTGAATATTTTAGGATTCATGGGTGTGAATGGGAAGCCTAAGGATTCACTTGAAGCACGACAAGACTTGCAGCGTATAGAAAAATGAGATAACCTGCATCCAGAGAAGACAGATGATGGGCGCCATTATTTAAGACCTGCTAGCTATACTCTTAGCAATGAAGAGAAAGAAATCATGTTTGAATGCTTAAGCAGCATCAAGGTCCCATCTGGATTCTCCTCTAATATAAAAGGTATAATAAATGTGCCCGAGAAGAAATTTCTGAACTTAAAGTCACATGACCGGCACGTGCTTATGACGCAATTGCTTCCAGTTGCTTTAAGAGGAATTCTACCTCCACATGTACGTCTGGCCATCGTAAAGCTATGTGCGTTCCTCAATGCAAATTCTTAGAAGGTAATCAATCCACTGGAACTAGCTGCTCTACAGAATGATGTGGTTCAATATCTTGTCAGCTTTGAGTTAGTGTTCCCTCCATCCTTCTTTGATATCATGACACACCTCCTAGTTCATTTGGTCAAGGAGATCAATATTCTTGGTCCCGTGTTCCTACATAATATGTTTCCTTTCGAGAGGTTTATGGGAGTCCTGAAGAAATTTGTTCACCAGTGTGCTCGGCCAGAATGAAGCATCACAGAGGGCTACGGGACAGAGGATGTCATTGAATTATGTGTTGAATTCATTTCTGAACTTGACCCAATTGGTGTTCCTGAATCACGACACGAGGGGAGACTGAGTGGAAAGGGAACACTAGGAAAGAAAATATACATCGGTACGGGGGACGATTATTTTAACAAAGCGTACTACACAGCTCTTCAAAACTCGTCCGTAGTGGAGCCGTATGTCATGAAACACAAGAGCTTTCTACGATCCCAGTTCCCAGAGAAGAATAAAACTTAGATTATGTGTCAGCACATGGACACTTGCTAAGGACACTCCATGGTTATGTCAAGATCATGACCAAGGAACATACGTTAAAAAAGAAGATGACTACTGTGCCCGCCAAATATATAGTGATGTTTAATAAATAGAATGTATTAGAGATTGTGTATGTGACAATTGTAACTTAAGATGTTTGTATTAGTTTTTCTTATTTTATATTATTTCAAATAATGAATTGACTTAAAGTATTTTTACTAAGAATGTGCACACAAAGAAAAGTGTAAGACCAATTTGGCATTAGAAAAAAAAAAAAATCTTCAAAAAAAATAATCCAATGTAATGGTGAATATCACGTATATCACGATTTTAGAGATAAATGATGATACATGAACAAAATTTACGTTAAAATAATGCAAAAACAAATTTCTTATCGAAAAAAACAACTACTTTTAAAATATTTTAAATAAGTCGATATTTTTGCATTAACAAAATACTAATTATTTTTATATTTATGTTTGCTATTATAAGGGATGAAAAGATTTTATGTTCCCAAATTTTCAAATAAGCAGACAAATGGAAATGGAATTGTTATTTTTTAACAAATTAATACCTTTTCCTTTATTTACTATGCAATTAACAAAAGTAATCTATTTATTTAAGTATACATAAACAACAAACCCTAATGTAATCTGCTGGGTGGAAAAAAACCTTTAGTTCGGGTCGTAATCCCAACCGGGACTAAAGGTAACCTTTAGTCCTGGGCTGTAACCCTAACCGGGACTAAAGGAAACCTTTAGTCCTGGGCCGTAACCCCAACTGACCTTTAGTTCCGGTGCGTGTTACAAACTGGGACTAAAGGTCCTGTAGTCCCGGTGCTCAATCCCAACCGGGACTAAAGGGGCAAGCACATATTTAAGCCGTGTCTTCTTCCGGATCGACGTCTTCTTCCTCCCGCCGCTCCACCGTCTAGCGTCGCCGTCCTCCTCCTCCGCGAGCCGCCGCCACCAAAGGGAGCGCCGCCGCCCGCGTACTCATCCCCAAGCCTCGCACCGTTGTCCAAGAGCGCCACCGCCCTACTCCTCCACGACCCTCGCGCCGTTGTCCGGGGCGCCGCCGCCCTCTCCTTCCCGGCCGCCACCACCGGCCGCCTCCTTCTCCCGGCCGAGCACGCCGGCCAGTAGCGCGTCTTTGCCTTCTTCTCCCGGCCGGATCGAGCAGGGGGGCGGCTGGCAGCGGGCCGCCGTCGCCACGTCCTCCCGAGCCACGGCCGGCCGCCTCCTTCAACTTGTCCGGCGAGCACGCCGTCCAGCCGAGGGAGCCGCGCGCGCCTTCTTCTCCGGCTAGAGCACACCAGCCTTCTTCTACGGCTGAGTGCGGGGAGCACGCTAGCCGTTCTTCTCCAGCGAAGCAGCGGCGGGGAGCACACGCCGTCCCTCTTCTCCGGCCAGAGCATCACACCGCCTTCACATGCTTGACGGTGAGCAGGGAGCGTCACCACGCGAGCTGTGTTGTGTGTTGTGCGTCGGCCATCGAGTCGATCGCGCGCGGTTGTGTATTTCTGGACGGCCATTGAGCCGAGGACGATGCATGTATGTGTGTTGTGGTCGGCCATCGAGCCGAGAGCATCTCCATGCAGGGATTTGGCGAGAGAAAGAGAGAACCTACACGCGACGAACAATATTCGTGAGCGAGTCGAAACAATTTGTTTTATTCAAAACCCTAACGACCTAGCGATTACCGGACGAACGAAGGGACGACCTAGCGACAACCTAGCGATGACCGGACGAACCAAGGCACGACCTAGCGACAACCTAGCGACGACCGGACGAACCAAAGCACGACCTAGTGACGAGCGACGACCCAATACGACCTAGCGACGACCCAATACGACCTAGCGATGACCCAATACACCTAGCGACAACCGGATGAACCAAGTAACTTTAGCTGGCAAGTGTTGTAATATTTAAATATAATGTCAAGTAACTTTATTATGTAATATAGTAATAAAGTCTTGTAATATTAATGGTACTTTATTATGTCATTTAATGTCAAGTAACTTGATTATGTAATTTAATGTCAAGTATCTTTATTATGTCACTTTATGTAAAGTAACCTTATTAATGGTACTTATAATTAACTTTATTAACTTTCTTATGTAATTTATGAAGTCTTGTAATATTCTAATATTTTAATAATAGTCTTGTAATACTTGACTTTTAACACTTGATCCAATTATAAGTACCATTAATAAAGTACTTTGCTGATCCAATTTTATTAATGTAATTTTATAAGTACGTCGCTTTAACTTTTAACACTTGATCCAATTTGCAAAAATGGCCGATCCAAATGACAACATGGATGATGCAATGATGGACCTAATCATCAGCGGGCGCCAATCCAAATCCCCAAGGCGAAGATGATGGGAGTCGATTATTTTGCGATTATGAAGAACTTGTGGGAGACAATCCCGATGAGGTCTATCTACAATCTAGTATATATGTCTATACATGAAATTAAAATGAATGGCATTTTTATAAATATATTTATACTTGTTTGTGTAGCCCTCTGGATCGACGACAACTTTCGGGAAGAGTAGAAATGTGCAAGGCCCCAAGAAGCCATTGGAGGGTTGGTATATTCTATCAAAATTCGATGAGGGTACCGGCAAAGTACGTGGACCACATTCAAAGAAGTTTGTTGGGCACTGTGGGTACCTTGTAAGGGACAGGATCCCGATCAGTGCCCAAGAATGGAGGCAAAGGAAAGATGACCCTAATATTAGTTTTGTCTCAGATCGTGACAAAGAATTGATTTGGCTAGATATCCTTCAACATTTCACGCTCGATACATAGGATGAAGATTTGAAGGAGAAGGTTAAAATCTGGGCTATGTAGAAGATGGACAAACAATTTTAGGCTTGGAAGAAGAAACTGTACAAGACTTTTGTTGCACATGACCGGACACCGGATTTCACCAACAAGACCTACGTCAAGTTGAGTCCTTTTTGGGATGAGTTCGTACAGTTTAGGAACTCAGATGAGGGTCAGGCACGGATGATCAAGAAGCAAGAAAATTCTAGACACAAGCAATACCACCATCACTTGGGTTCAGGTGGCTATAGGACTGCTATTTCTAAGTGGCAAAGACTAGAACAGGAGATTCTTGACAAGGGGATCGAACCAGAATCTATGCACTGGCCTGAGCGCGCCAAGTATTGGTTCTTCGGTCATGGGGGAACCCTGGACCTAGAGACTGGAAAGATAGTCTACGGTGAAAAGCTCCAGAGAGTGGGAGAGAGAATGGCCTATGCCCGAGGATTAGTTGAAAGTGGCACATGACAGCCAAACAGAGATAAGGATGAGCTGACATACGCCCTAGAGACTGCTGAACATGGTGGACGAACAAGAGGGTATGGGGAGGTGTCGTGGGAGCATGGTTTCTCTAACGACAGACCGACATATAGAAGCCGCCAAAGAAAGAAGGATGAGGAGGCAGAGCGGTTGCGTATGTTGGAGGCAATGGTGCTGGAGTTACGCGAAGCGGCTCGTGAAGCGATACAGCGAGAGAAAGCGCTTGAAGAGAGAATGAACATGGAAATCAAAAGGCAAGTGCAGATGGCAGTAAGTTCTATACAAAGGCAAACTACATCAGAGCTTGGAGTCAATATTAGCCCCCCTGGTCAGTTGAAAACAGTTGCGCTTCCACGGAGATGCCAACTATTCAAGATGACGTGGGGCTACGCTTTCTGGTGGATGACGCCACTGAACCTCTGACAACATGTGAGCTGCATATTCCACAGGGGACAGCCACAGTCATGGTGGCTGTCGGTGTTTTAACTCCTATCGACCCTACGAAGACACCAACAATCCATGGGGCAATAGTTCCAGCAGGATATGCTGGTGTCTCGGTGGATAGAGTTGTCAGAGGCATCAGTAGCATGCAGCTTGAGATAGAAGGAGGTGATGGAGAGAAGACTCTAGAAGCGGAGAAGACATTCATTTATTGGCGCAAGCACTACATCATTATTCTTGGGGCATCACCTAGTAATCAACCACCACCTCCTCGTCATGAACCTAACCCTAGGTGGGGATAAAACTTGACGATACATTTATTCACTAACTTTATGTTGTATTCCGTTAGTTAATTAGCAGTTTACTCATATACCTCATTGGTTTCACAGGTGGTCACCAACATGTCATAGTGCTGCGGGTTATGACGAGGCAGTGCAAGACACGGCTGCATCGCCTAGGGTTCCAACGCCACCACCTCGGGCTCCAATACCACCACCTCGGGCTCCAACACCGCCACCTCGGGCTCCAACGCCGCCACCGGCTGCCCCATAGCCTCCACGTCGGGCTCCAACCCCCCACCGGCCGCCCCATCGCCTCCACGCATGGCTCCAGCGCCAAAACCGGTTTACCCACCCTTAAAGAAGAGGCCGGCCACACAATCAAATGTGTCGGCCGCCCCGCCACCAAAGAAGAAAGCCTCTAAAAAGAATCAAACTATCATTCCTAAGAAGCTGTCCTATGAGAAGACTGCTACAGAACTAGATGCTTCGGTAAAGTCGATGTCGACAGTTTCTTCAACAAACTTAAGGCTGAAAGAGAATCAAAGCGAAACCACGAGAAGCCATACTTCTTACTACGGCCGGAAGATCTATGGCAAAGGATTCAAACTGAACAAAAAAAGAGGCGTGCAGCTCGAGAAAGAATCATCATCTTTATTAGATTATGATCGCACTCTAAGCAAATCCATAGAAGAAGAGAAGAAGAAAGAGAAAAGAGCAAGAAAGGGTGTAGCATATCTCGGGAACAATCAAAGCAATCGGTGCCCCCGCTAGTAATTGGGAATGAATATGGTTTAAACATTGACGTGCTAGACCAGCAGATACCGTAGATTTGAGCTATAATGAACTTGACACATTTTTTGCGGAAACTAGTCTTAGCTTAGCCCAAATGCTCGCTGGGGCACCAATTGAAAGTGCTCCAGAAATTGATCATTGGCAGAAGGAATATGCATATGGCAAGAGTCTATACAATCCTGCGGCCCTCAGCAAATTTGGAACGCAAATGTACTTGCTAAACCAGTGGTATATGGCAGCGTGTGACAGAAAAGCCGATGACTATATTATGGTCCAAACTAGAGACCATCATTACTTCCGTGGTGATGATATTATTTATGTTCAATTTAATGAGCTACACCAACTATGCCACATGGATGCTCTGGATAAATCTCTAGTCAGTTGCTTCTGTCTATAAGTGATTCTTTCTTTTAATAATGTCACTATGACATATCGTGTATATGTATAACTATTTACAGAAACCCGCTATACTTATGCAGAAACATGATGAGGGACCTCAAAGTTAGAAATGACAAGGAGATTGGATTTATGGATCCATATGTTATATTCAAAGACCCGATGACCCCGTATGTTTTATGGAGAGTTCAAATGGAGAGAAATCTATGGAGGTTCTTGGTCAACCAAAAGGACAAAAGATATATACTCTTTCCCTATAACTTTAAGTAAGTGTTGTTATCATGTGTACATTCTATTTAACTCATTAATCAGATCAGTATGAAGATATATAAATATGTTGCCTACACATAAATGCAGCTTTCATTGGATACTGATTGTGATTGATCTCTGGCAAAGTCATTTGGTAATCTATGATTCGTTGAGAAAACCACAGGAAGATTATCAAGAAATGATAGTTATTATCCAAGGGTAACTTGGATCTCTAAATATTAATTTCTGCTCTTTAACTCAGTAACAGATAATTAATAATGATCGTTTTATTGCTAGGGTTTGGGTTTGGTTCATGCAGAAACACCGTGCAGATTTGAAAGCGCCACTTTCGAAGCCTATACAACAACAAGTGGGTTCTACGGCAGCCACAAGGCACCAATTTGTGTGGCTACTATGTGTGCGAAGTTTTCGACGGTCTATGCCAAAAGAACTAATCTAGAGCACCTAAAAGTATGTAACATGTATATATAATAAGTCCATTCTATTTATTTGTTGCTATTTAATAAATCTTATTCATACCTCTCACTTTTTTTTCCTTTAATGTCTATTAAAGGAGACGTGGTTGAAGGAAAAAGTGTTGGATACGGTCCGCCTAAAAAAAGAATTCAGGGGGAGACAATCGCAGGATTTCTTAATGACCAAGTCCTGAATCCCGGCGGCGAAAGTGCTACTTCAACGCTGAAGAACCATTAATAAAACCTAACCAAGATGACCATTTGTATGATGCATCAGAGCTTTGGGGAGAATAATTATGTTGTAAATACTTTATTCGTGATGCATATGTGTAAATATTATATTATGGACTTATAGATATGTATAGTATATATAGTGTTTTACAAGATATTTATATGTAATGATCTAAATTATATAAATTATAAGTGCGCGTTTACATAAACTAGCAGCGAACAATACGTATTCGAAAATAATAATATAATTGTAAACCCTAAATGAAAAACTAAAAGAAAAGAAAAGCAAAAAAGAAAAAACACTTTAGTCCCGGTTGGTAACACCAACCGAGACTAAAAGTGACGGCCAGTGGCACACCCCGCGCGACATTTAGTCCTGAAACCTTAGTCCCGGTTCCGTAACCGGGACTAATGGCCCTTACGGCCGGGGGCTAAAGCCCTTCTCTGTAGTAGTGACAGATGATCGTAGTGCATCGATCGGGTGGAATTGTCTGTTGTTGTGGTGTTATTTATCTCTTAAACTCGGGAGTTTAAACTTTGCAACTTTTATTTACTATTTATATATCAGCTTGCAGTAGTGGACCCGGCCACTGAGTCTTCAAATAAAAAAAGAATCTTTATTGTATGGTTGTTAGAGTGTACCTGTGCACGAATGACTATTTGGTGAGTGTGAAACAGTGAAAAAGATCTATACATAAGACAGGCAGGCGCCTATACAGCCAGGTACCCCGAAGGGATCCAAGAAGTCACTTGCTTCCTGAAGCAACTGTGGAGTGTGGACAACACCTGCTGGAGAAAAAATATATATTGCTACCTTTTTGTGTGGAAATTGGAATGGCTCATGCTCAAACTCAGGAGGTGATCACTGACAACTGATGAGTATGCTATGGCAGTAAAGAGTTAAATCAATGGCTACTACGGCTGATGAGGTTCATTCCTGTTGGGAATGTGATACATCAGGAGCTTTAGTTTGGGATGGTCCTTTCATTAAGGTGCTTCTTGGTTTGATGATTTAAGTCTTTCATCTGTGCGTGGTGTGGAAGGGTAGCATTGTTTTCTGTTTGGATGCAAAGCATGTTCCTAATTTATCGACAGAGGAATCACAGCGCTGTTGTCCCATCCTCGGCCAGTCACCGCAGCAGCACAAGCCAGACCAGATCTGTCCCTGCTTTCCCACTGCCAATGCTGGCAACGAAGACAAAGCCTGGCAGACGCAACCCTGCGCCCATGCTCGAGGTATCCCATGCCCCCGGCTCTGGAGTGGATGCCTTTGCCCCAACCCGGCCATCACGAAGAAGTCTTTGTAGCCCGCCCCTCCAGCTAAGAAGTTTTCGTCCCGGCCAACAAAATGTTTTAGTAAAATGCAATCGTTTTCAGTCCGCTTGTTGTTGTTCTTGAAGTCTTTGAAGTGGATCCCGTTGCAGTTCCCCAACCAAACAAATCAAGTCGATCAATGCTTCAGTTTTTTCAGTTACGACAGTTTTCAATGGCAGAACCGGGGGGGCAACCAGCAGGGGCCATGGCCCCCTCCCTAAGGACAGTGAAATTTTCTTAATATGAATAATAAAAAATCATTTACATATATATCAAAATATTATCATTTCACCTTTTGTGATATATATGTAAAAACGTTGAAACGCTATTGAGGAATACTTGTTGTATAGATTTATTTATAATATTTATGTGGTGTACTCATATTGTCTGAGCCCCTTAATCAAAAGTTCTGATTCTGCCACATGCTGCTTTCCATTCCCATTACCAGTTACGTCACCATTGCCTAACCAAACAACACACCTAAGGGGCTGTTTGGTTCCCTGCATCTGCTCAAACCAGGCTGGTGGGATACAGGGTAACTATGTTTGGTTGCCTGCTCATGTGCATCAGCCAGGCTCGGCCATGCAACAAACACCCCATAGCCAGACTCTGGGGATACGCCCAAATTGAGTGTTTCTGTTAGGCCAGGCTCGGCTGGTGCAGCTGTTTCTCTCCGTAATGATGTATTAGTGTATGATTAGTAGATATTAAGTGATGTTAATGTATTTTAAAGATATTTAAGATATAATTAGACAAAATAAGATCTTTAAGAGTGTATTTGCACAAAAAAAAAATTATAATCAAAATTTTTAATATTATTATCTACTACAACTTATCTCTATACAGGCAACCAAACATCATCTCTTCTCAGCCGGACTTAGTTGGCACATTCAACCAAACACAATAGTGCTGCATGTACTCAGCCTGTCCCATATGAGGCTGGCTCTGAGATACGAGCCTGACTGTACTGACACGTGAACCAAACAGGCCCTAAAGTGTCTCTTGGAGCCAGCAAAGCCTTTTTGCCACCTTTATTTCTCATCACACGATCCAAATTGGCAAAATTATTCATGTGTACTTGGGGATGTGTCTTGCCGCGCAAGACAAAGGACACAGAGCCAACATTTGTCATCGAAGCAGTTCACTTGGCTAGAATCAGACAATTCCATCATGGTATTTGTGGACAATTCTGATATTTATGAATAAATTAATCACATATCACTTGTGTGTTAGTAACGGTGGAACATGTGCAAAGAAAACAAATAAGTTAGAAGAAAAGCATCAGCGTCGAGGAAAATATTTTTTCTCATCTAACTGAGGTCGAAGATGACCGAAGTGCTTCCTTGTGCTCTTCTATATCATCTATTCATATTCATATAGCACTGTGCATCTTCCATTTCCTCTTTGGATGGCAATAGTAGGACTGATTGATGGCCTGATCCATTTCGTATAAGTTTCCCCTGCAATTGTTCCATTGCACACAGGGTTCTTCTCTTGTTCGTGAAAGAGAAAACAATTAAATAATTTCAGCAATTAAGGTTAATATAATTAGTTATATATCAAGTGTATGCAAATTCTGTCCTTTATTGAATCTTAGAAGGTCAGATACCGACAGTAAATAAAGCAAGTCACCCTTATATAGTTAGTTATGTCCTATGCCCACATAAATGACAGACACTTTTAACTTAATAAATAGTTATTTCATCTTTGATCTCCTAATATTTTACTCGACCCAACATCATGTTTTCTTAAGCTCCATTTTCAAATGATGAACTCTCTAATCACTGGGTGTCAATGATCTATGTGGGCTGCTTTCACCCGGCCTGTAGCGTCATCGATCTCTAGTTCCACTTGGACACCTCCTCTCACCAGTGACCCCATCCACGAGGTGTACTCCTTACCAATCACATCTTGATTCACACGACCATTCCTAGCTATCCAGCATTTGCACCGGCATCCACAGCTGGCTCAACAGCTGGGCCTCCACACTGGGCTTGGAGTAGAGATTCCACAATAATAATGGTGTGACTTGTCTTAGATGGTGGCAGCAGGGAGAGGGCCGGGCCTTGGGCTCGGTAGTAGGCTTAAAGGAGTGACATGACAACAGGGTTTTTTTAGTTCTTTTTTGTTTTAGCCAGTTAGCAGTGACAACTCCTGGATGCTGGGTGTGGTGTCTATCACTTTATAGTGTTGTCGTTCACCTGCTTAGCCATCTTGGCATCTTCATGTAGTGTGTATATGTGATGTTGCCAGCAGACATATCGTCTACTACCTCCATGTAATTTTTTTAATAAAACGAATGGTCAAAATTGAAATAAAAAAGTCAAACATCTTATAATTTAAAATAGAGAAAGTAGCATTAAACTTACTAATTTTATTAACCAAATATGTGATCATATGTGCCTAGGTAGAGACTCAAACCCGTATGAACATGATGTTGGGATGATTAAGGCTTGCACGTCCCGGCCCTCTTCAGAGGAAGAGGAATTGGGTACATGATTTAGGTCCTGTTTGGTTAGAGGAGCTATTTAGTAGTGGCATTATAAAGACTATTTAGTAGCCAGTTGATCATGTTTGGTTCAAGAGGCTAGTAATCATTAAGCCTAGATAGAAAACTCGAAACTTGCTGGCTCGCTCGACTCGCTCATTAATAGCTCGACTCGAGCTCGACTCATTTTATAATGAGCCAGCTCATTTTATAACAAGCTAGCTTGATTTATAACGAGCCAGCTCGAGCTGGCTCATGAGTTGCTCGTTAGCTCGAACAAGCTAGGCAATTCGTAAGCCAACAAACTCAAATTAGCTTGGTGGATGGATTATATTCTCCTATGTTAAACTTTGATGAATTGTGGATCAATCAATGGATGGATTATATTCTCTTTGGTTAAATTTATAAGTACTTTGTGTTTATTGATCACGTACTTTTATAATCTCTATGTAATGTGCTTTTATGATTTGGCTCGTGAGTCAAATGAGCTAGCTCGAGCTGCTTAGCGAGCCGAGCCGAGCTACTCTTCTAGCTCGTTTGTATAACGAGCCGAGTCGAGATAGAATATTAACAAGCCAAGCTATAACGATATCTAGGCCTACTAATCATTAATATAGATAAAAAGAGAGGGGCATGAGCTATTATTTGAGTCTAATAACCCCAAGGAGTCATCTTCAATGGGCTATTTTTGTCTATCTACTAAATAGTTAGTAGTCTCTGTGTTTGGTTTATTTGAAACTACTTAGAGCTACTAAATAGTTAGTAGTCCCTCCTTATAAGGAACCAAACATGGCCTTAAATATATCAATCAAGTTATCAAGGAGCACAGGGGTAACAAGTAATTAATATGGGACATTACAATTTAAACACGGGTTTTACTTTCTCAGATATCAATTCGTTTTTATAGCCAAGTCCAGTAAAGCAGACGCCCATATAAGACTACATTATGCTCTCGACTCTTCCAGGGCCTTTAATTTGGCCTTCTTTGCACGGCCTCAAGCGTGACACTATATCTGCGAGCGCCAAGCGCCATTTTGAGTATGATGGGCTGACGCTAGGAATTCAGTGGTGACCATTGAAAAGATGCCTGATAGTAGGGATGGGATGCATCAGCAGTTAAAGATCAAGTTACTCATCCACCCACCGGTGAAATCTCTGTGTAATTTCAAGACTGGGAATTTGGGTTCCGTCGCCATCCAGCGATGGAAGCCAGAAGACCTGGGCTTAGGCTTGGAAGTAGAGTTATTCATGTAGCACTGCGCGTCGCCCGTTTCCTCTTTAACTAGCAACTGTACTCCACGTACAGAGTTTCCATGTATTTTCTATTGATCTGTTGCCTAACTTGTTTGTAGTTTCCCCTGCAATTACGTACTCCGCGTACAGAGCAATTAATCCACGCACAGAGTTCCCTAGCTTTGATCGGAAAAGAAAAAATACAGAGATTTCAGCAAATGAGGATTGACGTCAATAGTTAGAGATTTTTTACTATGGTTGGAGAGGCGTTAGGAAGCATTTTCGATGTCCGATTTGTGGGTCCGTATGGACAAAAGCATTGAGAGACGTTTCCTATATCTATGATTAGCGGGCCATACACACCAAAATGCCTTTAGATGCCTACGCTAAAAGAAAAACACTAATTCCGGCTCAATTCCTTTTTCATAGTTTTATGATGTAATCAGGGGTAAAACAATAAATTCATAATAAAATCATATAATTGTTTTTAGTAGCGTAGTTAGATGAATATCATTTTTTTAATTAAATTTCTTCTAGGTTACAGCCCCGTCCATCCTCCGTGTGCCAGGAATTCACCCGCCGCCGTCCAACCGTATTTTGAGCCCTCATAAGTCAATCTATTAGTTGTTGCAAAACACTGCCTCAAAATCAGCCAAATTAAGCAATCTGTGCAATTTATCCTAATACCAAGCATAATTTAATAACTTGAAGAAACATACTGGATACTGCATCCAAGAAATAGGATGAGACAACATGAGCAGCCGGTGCACTAACGGAGCTAGTAGCTGGGCAGTGGCAGCGGTCGCAGCACCACGTGGTTGATCTGGTGGGGGGCAGGGCCGCCGGTGGCGCGATGTCATGCGAGGGAAGGGCGGCCGCCGCGGTGCGCAACGGTGAGGTTAGGGCGGCCGCCGATCCGAGGAGGGCGAGGGTAGGGCGGGCCGGCAGCGCGACGCCGTGAGAAGGCAGGGGGGCCGCCGCGCGGTGGGCAACGGCGGTGGCTGCATGTTCTCTGGAGGTTCGAAGTCGACTTTTTGTTTTCTTCAAAACTTCAGTGTCTATCGGGGAAGGGATGCGGCCGTGCGGGGGGCAGAGGGGAGGGGACTGAAAGGGCAGTGTGTAATGACTATATTGCCCCTATGCGAAAATTAAATTAACAAAAATAGTTATTTGACAAGGCATTAAGAGGCATTAGGAGGCATTTAGAGGAATTTTCAAGTACTGTAAAAGAGCTCAGTTAGAGATTTTTTACTACAAGTACTGTAAAAGAGCTCAGTTAGTTAATTTCTTCCATGCTACAACAACTATTGAAGAGGGTCCAATAAAAGGATAGGATGCATCAGCAGTTATTAAAGTTACTGTGCCACCAGCCCACCTCCAGTTAGCTCGAGCGTGTGTTCGGCTGCTAAAGGAGCCGGCTGCTTCGGCTGCTTCACTCTCTCTGTCCGGTACTGTGCAAGCAGCCGGAAGCAATCGGCTTGCAACAGTAAAGTGATTTATATTTTTTCTATAACAGCATGTAACTATAGCCGCAGCCTAAAAATCACAATGGATGAGGCTGAATTGCCCTACTGGTAGCGGTAGAGAGGTGCTACTCTCTAACAAAACCGATTGTATATTCTGGTGACATGAAAAATATTTGTTTATTTTATGTGTAACCTGGGCTTGCCTAGACTAAATTTGTCTAGTAAGTTATTTATCGTCATACAGCTTCTCTCTGCAGGGATAAAAAGATTCATAATACATCTGATTAATCTTATCTTCATACGTACAGTTTTTCATGTACGTTCGACAGATTATTTTGGGGTGTTCATGCTGGCCGTATCGCTTAATTTAGATACTGGTGTTCATGCATGCATGATCACTTTGGTGTGGAGATACATTTGTTCTGTACAACTAATTAATCTTATCTGGCCGGTAGGGGCCACAGTAAAATTAAAATGGTGGTAGGTGGCTCGAGTCGGCATCGCAGGAACAAGTACCAATCCGTGCACTGGTGCGTCCCTCCCTCTACCCTTTTGTATGATCTTGTTTATCCCGATCTCAACTGGTTGAACTAGTGATTGATCTATGTTGCTTACTATGTTGTTTCAGTCTCAATCTACATGGATTTATTGAGGAAAGAAGTCTCGATCTACATGGATTTATTATTGAGGAAAGTAGGGTGGCGTGGAAGCACGCGGCGGCCACACCACGGTGGCGTGGTAGCAGTTGTGTGTATCTTTCTTCTTTTCAGAAAAGAGCATCACTGCCGGCTGCCCACCACAGTCAACTCAATGATATTCTGTTGTAAACTACGTAGCAGTTTGTGCAGATTTGTATCTATTTTGCTTCATAAAACACTTAGTGACATGAGTCATCCATTTTGAAAAGTGGTCTCAATCAGCTGTATATATCGCCATCATCCTAAGAGCAAGTATAGTAATCGGCTAAAAGCCAGCGGAGAGGAATCCACATCATCAGAAAACAGCCACGTTATGAGAGAGATTACAGGGCGAGCGTTATTCTCTTCGCTGACTGTAGCGCAAGATACGAGAAAAAGAATCCCTCTTCCAGCCTGATGCGAGCGAGAAGCTGGCGTTTCATTCTCCCGTCTCCCTTCCAGTCCCATATATGAGCGAGAAGTCGGATGTGAGCATTAAATGATTACCATCAGAGCTGCAGCTAATCAAATAGATAACTTATAATATGAGTTGGCTATATAGCTGGTTGTATATAACACGGCATGGACTGACAGCCAGCAGCAGGCTAAATTATTAACCTTGCTCTAATAGTGTACATTTTTTTTCTAGTCCCGAGTGTACCTACTCACATGATCAATATATCACTTTTGGTCCAAGTGCATACTCATTTATTAGTTGGAGTGTTTATATACTTAGGTTATGACACTGTAAATTGTAATACTCAACCATGGAGTATATAGATCAATCACAAATTCAAAGGAATACATACAAAAAATTCAAAGGAACACATTCAATATTGTCTAAAATTACTTAGCTATCACTGTTGGATTTGGAACTGGTGGTGGAAGTCGGTGACAATAATAGGTCATTGTTACCGCCAGGTTCAAACTGTCGTCAGTAAAATGATTGTCACACCATTGATTCTGCTTAGTATCATGCGAAGCTGATGATATATTTTTTATTGGAATAAAAAAAGACCAGTTTTCCGAGAGGAGGCCACTACTGAGCCCATCAAGAAGATGCCTATTCGAGTTTGCTGACGTCAACTTGTAACCTCAACCGCGCAACTCGTTCCGTGTCCCCGAAACGCTGGGCTACATTTGTGACCCCGCTGAGCCTGTCAGTCTGTCACTCCCAAGGATGCTGCCGTCGAAAAAAAGCCCAGCTTACCTGGTTCGATCCTTTTGCCACCTCACGTAGATCCACACCCGACCTCGGTGGATCCAATGCTACCAGAGCAGCCCCAACGCAGGCCACAAGGCCTATATGCCTCAACGCAAAAGGTCCAGGCCACCTGAGCATCAGTGATTTGGGCTTTCAAGAATCGCAACGCAGGCAGCAAGTGGCGTGCTTCCTCACCCTGGTCCAAACATGCGTCACGTATTCCTCTCCGCCTCCAGTACGTGGTCCCATGGATGGAGCAGCTCTGTGCCGCTCTGCTGCCGCAATGCGCTCTCCGCTTGCTTTGTCGCCCTTTTGTTAAACGAAACCATCGCCTCACTTGCAGGAGACTCTGACAACTTGCAGAGCTCTCATCTCCTATGACATGGCCACTCAGTGAAGACGTGGAGAACGGGGCAGTACGCTGTACTCCCTCCATCTCAAGAAGTATGTCGCCCGGGAATCGTGTTTGTGAGGGGGGCACAGTTTTCCAACGACAAAATCTATAGGACGGAAAGAGTACGCCACATCAGAGTGTTGGGAAAGCCCTAAAT
Source organism: Chrysopogon serrulatus (assembly GCA_015844335.1). NCBI lineage: Eukaryota > Viridiplantae > Streptophyta > Magnoliopsida > Poales > Poaceae > Chrysopogon > Chrysopogon serrulatus. The sequence goes on from JADLZL010006683.1 coordinate 299,735, forward strand.
GAATCTTGCCAGACCCCGGCCGAGTGAAGCGCCTTTGCCAGAACTGGCTCGCTTCCTTCTGTGTTCAAGGCCCCATTTGTCAGCCCCGATCGACACTTTCCACTGCCTCCTTACTGCGAAAGAGAAGGAGGCAGTGGAAAGTGTCGATCGGGGCTGACAAATGGGGCCTTGAACACAGAAGGAAGCGAGGGAGCAGGAGCCAGGTGCAATTTTACTTCTGGATCGTTTACAGACCGACAGTAAAAACAATCATGATTTTCACCGCCACTTTGTGTTTCAAGCCGATGGTGAATAACTTGTGACAGGCAGTTTTGCTCCGGTGGTCCTCTCAAAAAATATTACACGAATCTTAAAGCATTCTAATTATTAATTACAAATTAATTTTATCATGGATCTGGTCTCGGCACTGCCCACACCCAAACAAAACCCGGTTCCAGCCCCAGCGACCCAGCCCAGGCCGATATTTCTGGATCGCGTGCTGCTCTTATTAGTGGTGGCGGCGGCAGATTGACGAACGGATGGACAGCGGAGGCACCACCCAGCCACCGAGCTCGATCAGTTCCCTTTACCGTCAATATATCCAGGAGCTGCGTGGGGAGGCCGCCACCGTCCGATCCGTCCGTCTGCCCGCACCATGTACGTGACGACGAAACAAGCACCAACACCTGAGGCGCGAGGCAACTGGACTGGATGGATCCATCATCCATCCACAACTATCGGCTTGTGGGCTAGTCTGGAGTTGCTATGGGCATGGGTCGGACTGCTGGGACGATGGGCCCGATAATATACCCACACGATGAATTAAATTTAATTACATGGTGTCGTTAAGACTCGTGCAGTTTTCATAAAAAAAATCCATGGGAGCAAAACTCTATTATGTGTATGTACTCCACATATGCAATGCGCCCACAATATAACTACTCGGTTAATGGGTAAACAAACAATGGGAGCCTAAAATATCACTTTACTTCTTACTCCTATATATATATATATATATATATATATATAGAACTACTACTCTATAGCTGGCTACAAAATAACTTATTCTGCAGCCAGACCCAACACGCGCGTCTGATCCAGCCAAAGAGACCGGCCGTCCCACCTATACCAAATCCATGCGCATGCATCCGTTATTATAGGACCAGGCTCATCATTGCCTTATTAGCATTAACGATGGCCTGTGACCCAAATTACATTTATAAAATATTCCGAAATTCGAGCCGCTTTTATCGTGGCTAGAGGAGACGCAGATACACCATTTTAATTTTCGTAGCAGCGGCCCTCGCGGCTTGCCTCCTCTACGGCACGGCGTCGTCAGCAACGCTGGCCTCCGCCGGCGCCGGGCTGACGGAGCTCGGGGGCGCTGCGGGCGTCCCTCGCGGCCTGCATCCTCTACGACGCGGCGTTGTCAGCTATGCTGATCTCCGGCGGCGCCAAGCTGACGGAGCTCGGGGTGCTGTGGGCGTCTTGCGACGAGACGATGCTAGGCTGTGTGAGGTGACGATGCCGGTGCGGATCGCACCCCTGCCGGCGGCGGCCTCCTCGTCAGCACCCCTATACCTATCGCGACCGCAGCGTGCTCACGCTCCCGGCTCATGTGGCAGCGACGGTGGCTATCCAGCACGGCAGCACCGCTTGTTCCCCCGACGCCCCTCGCTACCTGCCCACCACTGACCATGTCGACCTCATTATATTGTCCGTGCTCCATCGCGCGACGCGGCCCTATGCGGCGGCGGTGCGGCCTTCCAACGTATGACTCCGTTTCGCATAGATGGTGGCACCTGCGGCGGCCCCGCTCGGCGCGGGACTCCCCGACGGCGACGCAGCCGGAGGTGGTCTCGCTTGGATGGTGACATCAGGGACGGAGCTCTCGCCTCACGCGGATGTCGGCTCCGGCGGCGACACGGCCCGCTCCAGTCGAATGGCAGCCTGCGATGGAGGAGCGGCTTCCCTTGCTTCTCCATCGATCGCTGGCGGCGGCGGCCTAGCAATGCGGTGTCGTCTTCCTCCTTCCAGATGGCCCTCACGATGGCGTGGTGGCAGGCCCCTTCCCTGATGCAGCGCAACTTGTTTGATTTAATTTTTGTTGGATTTAATTGTACAAATACAGATAAATTTGTTTGATTTCATCCTACTGATTGGAAAGCACCAGATTGTTTATATCTACAAATTTTCGTACTTCACACGGATCAGTGTTTCTTGTAAGTTACTGCTGATCAGGAAATTGAGATAGTAAGTCGCCGTAGTTCCCCTTCTAAATATAATATATTATAGTAAGTCTACCATAATTATAAATTTATAATCTCATAATCTCATACCACTAAAATTATCGTAACTATTTTAAAAATCACCTAAGACTATAGTAACTCATTCAGGGTTATCGTAATTCCATTTCTAATTATAGTAACATCATGATACAAAATTATAGTAAATCTACTGTAATTATAATCTCATGCCACTTAAATTCTCGTAATTATTTTAAAAATTCTCGTAATCCTCATTCCTTTTGAATTATCCTAACATGTGGCTGGTCTCGTAAATGGTAATCGTAGTGTGTATGCGATAGTTTTACATGTAGTATAGGTATACTTTGTACTATTATTTTATTCTAGTAATAACACGCGTACTTCCAAGTCTAGACTAGTACAAATATTCTCGTAACAATTCACCGAAATCACCGTGATCTGCATGCATTAAGTAATTACTATTTACATTCTTTATTTCCTATCAATCACGGACACGGCGGCTTGAATGCATTTACGACCCTACCTCCTGGTGGCATGGGCGGTGAATGGCTGGCGCTTGATTAAGCACGTACGACCGAACCGATTGAGTACAGACGGTTGCACCGGATGGTCTGGCTACAGAATAACTTATACTAGTGAACTTGCACGTGCAGCACGCACGTGTGGTACTGAAGTATCTTTTCTGTGTCATTAATTCTATAGCCTATCTACAGTTTTTATCATATTCTAATATTTCCATGTTTATTTGAAACCAACATTTTTTGACGCAAGTGCTTATTATGATTATTGATACATGACATTATAATTTTTTTAGATTTAGACAGTTTGAATATAATCAATAAAAATGCCATTCAAAAAACTAATATTAAGAAACTTATTTTTCCTTCCAAAAACACACACACATGTATGTATGTATGTATGTATGTGTGTGTGTGTGTGTGTGTGTTTACTTGCTGGATAGGGTTCACATCATTTTTAAGTGACCATTCAGACAAAAAAGAATTACCTTTATAAATAGTGGTTAGATATGATATTAGACAAAAATTGATATCTTCTTAGAGATATAATCTACTTTTGTCTTTTTACTGTCACATAGTAACAAATAATAAGACACATATAGTTTGACCTAACGGGCAAACATATAAAACAACCATGTTACACCTTCAAGCAAAACATCACTGACATCAGTCCAAAAAATCATATTTCTAATTTTGCTCGAATTTAATATTTAACTAAATCAGCTTATTTTTTAAAAATAGAAAAATGCAAGATCAAGTTTGTCGAGTTCTACACAACTACCTCTATACTATATAAACACATAGCATCACATGTTTTGGTGTGACATCATTGCTATAAATAAAGATCTAGATACTTTTACAATTTTTTAAAATAATTAATAGAGTTAGTTTCTTTATTTAAATTGCTATTAAATTTTAATGATAGCTTAGCAATACCACACATGAAATAAAACAATCGAATAATTTAACCACCTTTGTGATCCTAAAAAGTAAAACTATATAACAAAAATAGTAATGCAACATAATAAACGAACCCCTTGTACAATAAATTGTCCAAACCTAACCAAATACGCGTACCTCAGCTTATTCAAGAATATATAAACTTACCCTAATGTTAACCTTCTCCGAAAATACGGAAACTAAACTAATATATGTGCCTAATTAAGTTGTACTGAAATAATTTATCAATGAACAAAATATATTACAATAAAATAGTTCCACTGGCTATGCGTGGCAATGCCACGCATTTTTCTAGTGGCAAATGGTTTGTGCCTACACAGGATAAGACACCAATAGTCGAGTCAAGAATCAACTATGGTTATAAAATCACATACTTCATTGGTTAAAAAAATGACTACGGAAACAACAGACTAAAATGATAAAGATTTCTATAGACAACAAATATGAATCACAAAACAAAAACAAAACAAATTGAACAGTCTACAAAAAATTACAACCAAAAATAAAGATTTTTACACCAACCAAGCCAATTACATCTACCCGAGCCAATTACATCTACCAATATACAAAATTCAATACCAGCCATGGTGCCACTGATTAGTAACGACCTATCACTGTTACATTTTGACAAATTATATAGAAACAAATCGATGAAGTAAAGCATGCCAGTGTGAAGAAAATCTATAAATAAATTTTTTTAAACTAACTCTTATTTATTACCGGAACACTCCACTAATTTTCACAACGCTGGAAAATTGTACAGATTGTACTCCCTCCGTGTCAATATAGTTCGTTTGATTTTTTTTAACCTCAAATTTGACCGCTTATCTTATTTAAAAAATTTATACAAATACAGTCAAATTTAAGTAATTCTTAAAGAACCTTTATTATTAAAGTAAGCCACAATAAAAGATATAAACTTTTACATAATTTTTTAAATAAGACGAGTGATCAAACCTATGGTTAAAAAAAAATCAAACGAACTATAATTTGAGACAGAGTTTGTACTCCCTCTGTTTCAAATTTAAGTCACTTTGACTTTTTTTTTAGTTTTTTTTTTATCTAGACAGAATGTATCAAACAAGTCAAAGAGACTTATAATTTGAGACGGAGAGAGTACATCAATAGATCAACAATACGCCAAAATTTAGCGGCCAACCACGTTGCCATGATAAAGATAAACAAAATCCCCAAAGAAAACAAAATTAGCCATGACCACGGGTAGTAGAAAATTCATGCGAACGTACCCACTCGCTAGCGTTGGAAGTGACGACGTCCATGTGCGTGCCGACGAAGGAGACGACGCGCCTGGGGATGGTGTCAGGGGTACTCGACGATGACGTTGCTCCTGCCCTCACCTGCGGATCGGCTAGGTCGTTTTGCAGGTGCGCGGCCTCGACGATAAGCTAGGAGAGGAGGCCGACGAAACCATCACGGTCAAGGCTGCCCACGGCGTCCTTCACCGATGCCGGTGGCAGGAAAGCATCGGACGGCGGCGGCGGCAAAGGACTGGCGAAGTGCCGAAGTGTGCCGTACCTGCTCAACATAGATTCGTTTTTCACAGAAAAACATTGTCGGTGGATTTTTTTAAAAAAACTGGTCGGTGTGGAAGGTTGGGTATAGGTGGGTGGGTAGGGAATTTTTCTGGTGAAAAAAATTAGAGGAAACGCTACGCATAAGAGAGAAACACGTGTAAACTTTACTTGTTTATAAAATAGGCCCACCTGTCATAATGATTTAGACGCGTTGGATCCGATATTAATGTAGATCTGACGGATATGAATTAAGATAGGTAGAAGACATTATGGTGAGAGTCTATTTTCAATTCCTGCGCTCTTTTATAGTGTACTAGCAAATATGCCCGTGCGTTGCTACGTGAGAAAGGCCGTATCGTTGAAAACAGTGTAATCCTTCATCCTCTTGCCGGTGTTGCACGTGCCCCTACTCTCGCTTGCACAAACTACCACACGCACCCCTCATCAGCCAATCCTTCTCTATGAGCTTCCAACACCGTTGATCAGCGCCTTAGTAGGATCATTATTGCCCCACCAACCTACCATGCCTCCCAACCCTAACGACAGGGCTCTTGCCGACAACTCCGACACGACACCCCCGAGGCCAGCCCTGCGCAAACCACCATCTCTCACCACCCCGGCGGTGGTGGCCGAAAAACACATTAACTCAAGGGGCCGGGCAAACATAATGACACCTTATAAGTATGCTATAAATATATTATATAAGTGTATATCTCTACAATATTTTTAATGCTTTTATATATTTGGTTAGTATTCATAACAAAATTATAATATCATGGTAAAAGATGAATTAAAATAGATAAAATATCATGTGCATAAAAATATTTGTAAAAGGTTTTTTTTTCACAGCCCCTACCGCCCCCTCCCCTTGGTTCCGCGAGTGCACGATGGTCTGTGTCCACGTCGTCTTAGCTGCCATCACAGCCATGTTGCAATCACCAATCCAAACCTTTTGAACACTTGTTGGTGAGTGAATTCTCTTCTAGAACCGTGACTCCCAACGCTTCTCTTTGGCAGGGCGTGCATGCACGACCCATCATGTGTATGCATTTGTTGCACGAGAAAAATAAAAATAGAAAAAACATGGAAAAACACAGCAAACTATACTTAGGGAAAGAAAATCTAACGTGCAGTTTTGCACGTCTCACCCGATCCAATGTAGACTGCCGACAAATTTTGTTTAGTAGTTGTGCCTGTGCATTGCTATGGAGACATCTTTTAATCAGACTCTGAGCCATTGTTAAATGCGAATTGTAATTACTTGTATGAGCATGGATCATGAGTTTAAACTCACGTATGGGATATGGAGGGAGTGAGCACATTTCGAAAAGTAAAAATATAGGAGACTCAAAATATATATATTGTTTATTATTATATAAGGCAAAGTGGGAGATAAAAAAAGAAAAGAATGAGTCACGTACACAACCGATGGTGGGAAGATAAAAGAGAAATGTGAAACAACGGACGGTTCACCGAGGAAAGCAGATTATTTTAGGATACGGTTACAAATAAATATATAGATTTTTTTTGCAAACAAATTAAAATAGCTGGACTAATACCTTGATTTTGGTCGGTCAAAGGCAGAGCTTCCAGCCTTTGGGTTGGATTGGAAGACGCGAAGACGGAGCTTGGGAAGGGGTTTATTTTTCCGTTTTGGTTTCCTATTATTTAGGTGGATGATTTTTTTTCTTTTTTTGGCTCTAATTGCGAAGCCGGGCCACTTTAGGATTAGAGGTTGGACGAAAGATTTGGTGATAGAAATTTTGCCTCTTGGACAAGTATATGTTGGACAGTCGGACTGTTTGCTATTAGTTTCTCCTCTTCTTCAGTCCGATATGGAAACAAAAAACTAAACGTTAACCGTATCGATCTCTTAGTTGGACAAAAGATTTTATTGCAAGAAATTTTGCCTTTTAAGTATTAGGATATATATATATATATATATATATATATATATATATATATATATATATATATATATATATAGAGCTGCACAACCGCCTTTAAAGGTGGTATGATCTGAATTCACTTGCTTCCAGCAGGTTCAATGAGTTAACAATATCCAGAATAATGACAAAGGTGTTGATGAGCACAAGAATATAGCATACCAAAGAGAATTTTGCGATGACCTGACTACAAAAGCATTCGTTAGTGGGAATGGGATGCATCAAGAGTTTTAGATCCAGTAGACCAGCACAAACATGCAAGACAGAGCCAGAATATATCTGTTGGTCCAAAGTACCCATAACTTCGCCTACCAGCGGGAAGAGGGAAGAGAGAAGTCCAGCGGGAATCTCCATAAATACTTCAATAAACTTTCAACCAATCAACTTACAAAGGGTGGGATCCCCTTTTATAGGATGCCTCCCTACCTGTCATGACCAATTTTACAGACTCATCCTAAAACCCTAAAAGAATATTCCCTCCCCGACACACGCTAGTGGTCTCTATGCGGGGACATCATTGTCTTTTCGCATCCCGCCTTCTTGAAATGGGCCGAAACTTCGGGCGGCCCATGCGAGCGTTCCTCATATCTTCGCCAATGTGGTCGTGCCTTCGCCTCTACCCTTGCATCCTTTCCCCTCGAGGCGGATGTGCCTTCGCCTCCAAGCTGGCAACCCTTCGCCTTGTTGCGCAGGTTCCGTGGAGGCTCTGCACTGGCGAGGGCACGCAGAAATCTCTGACCTCCGCTTAACCTTTGATGGGTAGCAGAGGTACACCTGCAAGGATAGACCACTTCACAGAATTACGAGGTTAGGGTGCATTTAAGAAACAATGACAAGTGTCAGATGATCCCTAACTCATTTCAGCAAACTTTCCCCCAACAATATCCATGTGCGAGCATGACCTGTATGGTATGGCTTCTTTGTGGTTCGAGCAAGAGAACAAATTCGGGCTTGATGGTTGCTCGAGAATACAGATTCGGGTTCCTCCATTCAGCCAAGGTTAGTGATTGAACCACCCCTACAAATATATTTGTAAGGGCGGGTGACTAGCTGGGGCCCGAGTACGCCACTATAGGGATGGTTGAAACACAAACCGTCCTTATAAATAAAAGCCAAGTATCCCTACAAATAAATTTCTATGTAGTGTTAGTGTGGAACAGCCAAGCACAAACGTACATCATCCAGCACTGCACAAATTCGGGATGACCCTTTCGGTAAACTTGTGTGGACACCGCGCATCTTAATTAATTGGTTTGATCAGACTGGTGTAGATCATTTCCTTGGTCTTGGTGGTTTTGCCACTCAAGACACAATTTGTGAGATTCTGGTCAGGTATGTGCTAAGAGATATCTCGGCTACTATTTGTGATGCTGGTTCATGCTGGGAAGCTGATACATCAGCAGCAGCTTGAGTCTCATCTCTGTGTGCGAGCAAGGTGTAGGTGTTACATGTCCTTCATGAATTCCGTGTGTGTGGATGCATTAGGTGTAGGTTTTAACGATCATTCTAGCAACACGATCAGGTAATCATGTGTACGTACGTCATCCATTTGCAATAATGTGCTCTCAATGTGACCTACTACATGGTGGCTGGGTGAATCAATTAGAACGCAAAATAAATCTCAGTTTACTTTTTTTTTGAGGGAACAGAAGTGGCACAGAGTATACCCCCACTGAAAATTTAATAGCAATAACCAAGAGGGCTACAAACGACAACCAAAAAACAAAATAAGCAAGCCAAAGAGGAGTACAGGGGGCACGGAGGGAGCAAAAATAAGAGACAGAAAAGGACACAAAGAAAATGTGAGAACTAAGACACATACCGCACTAGCCATAGTTCAATAGCAGCAAAATATCTTCTCTTGGCTCTCCACAAGAGCAAGCCAAGCTGCTTCTGAGATCTCTGTATATCCCTGAACCGAGGCAACAGTAGGAAAACAATGAAATAATTTATGCAATCGTGGTCAATAATTTATATGTATAGTAAGGCTATATCAATTCTGTCATTTATTGAATGTTTAGAAGCAGAGAATAAACAAAACAAGATACGTTTGTATCCTTCAGGTCAGAGCCCGCCACTGCCTATATAAATGGAAGACTTATATAACTGAATAAATAGTGATGGTATTTCATCTTTGCTCTCATAATGTTTTTCTCAACACACTATTCACATAATTAAGGAACTCATGCGATCAATCTGTTCTCTCGTGCTCTGTTTTGGATCTACAAAGTCCTAATTGTTGGGTGTGGCTGATCTATGTGGGTTGTCTTCACATGGCATAATCTCTCGTTCCACATGGGACGACTCCTAGGCAATGACCTTTGGGCCCACATGGACCTCGCCTCGCCAATGGCATCCTGATCCATGAGGGGACGCCTCACAGATGACGGACCTCACCAACAACACCTATATTCACGCGTTGATTCCGAGATAGAAACATTTGCACTGTTGGGTGTCCATATTGTGCTCGGAGGAGGGGATATTCCATGATGGTGGCGGGTCTCCAAGGGTAGCTGAGGTGCGTATTCCGCAAAACATGAATATATAGTCCGTAGTTTCCAAGCCATCTCTTTCTATAGAAATGTAGCTAGTATACTTGAGCATATATATATCTAGTTTCATCTCAATGTTGCGCTATATGGTGGGTGAAGTAATAATGATAGCCTAGCCATATATATGGTGGGTGAAGCAAAGATAGCCTTGTAAAGACTAATTTTAGGATGCGACACGAGCCTATAAATCTACAAGTGAGGCAACATTATCCAAAACATCATTCTGCGCCCTCCTATTGCATGGGAATGGCTGGGATATAAAAGTGAGGAGATTGATGAGTATGCTGAGTTGTATGGAAGCATGTAAGAAATCAATATGGTGACCACTGGCCATATGTTTCCACTTCGATCATTAGGGAATGAGATACATCAGAAGTTTTAGCTTCAGTGTTAGCTTGGGATGAAGAGGGTAAGTCACTCACATCTGCGCGAGTAAGATATTCCTTCACACATCCTTTCAATATGCAAAAGGCACCTCATCACAGCAACGCCGCCACAGGCTGTGCTGAAGAGCTAGAGCATCATCGGGAGTTCGGCATGCAGCAGCCGCCTATGAGTAACGGAGGTCGCCTCCTCCTCATGCATCGTCCGTGCTGGTGCCATCAGTCCAACATGTGTGCGCAAGCTGCCCTCATCGCTTAGCTCGCCTTGTGCGCTGCCATGCATGCGCCCGCCACCTCTGCTGAGTGTCGCTGTCCGTCTGACCGGCGCTTCATCCCAGCCGAGGCTATACTCTTGTACGAGAGGCAAATGGAAGAGAGCAAGAAGCCAGCCATGTCTATGAGAAGTTTCTTCCCCAGCCCATCCAAGTCTATCGCCCTGTCGACATACGCTAGCTGTTCAGCTATCTTTGTTGCAAGGACTCCATGCCGGCTGGCAAGGAGAAGGCCGTGTCCTTTCGTTCTCTATTTTAGAATTGAAGTGGTTGTTTTAATTAGAAACATACAGTATCAGAGCATTTGTTTATGGGCAAGTGAAACTCTGCCACTCTAGAAAATAAGTGAAACACAGTATAGCCTCACCGTGCGTGTATATCACTGACTCCCCATGCTATATATTTCAGTGTGTTAGCCCACATTGCAGGATTACTACACGCTATCGCCTGCCACAATCTGCTGTTGTAGTATCGTAATATTGTGCGGAGCCTTGCCCGTAAGCAGGGAAGGGCATCGTTTGCTGCCAGTTGTAGCAGTGAGGCTAGGTGTTTGGGAGGAGGCCTATGACAGTAGTACACAAACGATTTCTTTTGACACTAGCGTTTTATTTCTACTGGTAGTTTTCCTTTAAAACAACCTATAGAAATCGACTCTATTTTTCTACAGGCGGTTCTCTTAAGGAACCGCCCAGAAATATGATTTTCTACTGGCGGTTTTCTTAAGAAACCGCCAGTAGAAATCGACTATTTTTACTGGTGGATTTCTTAAGAAACCGCCAGTAGAAATCGATTTCTACTGGCGGTTTCTTAAGAAATCCACCAAGAGAAATAATTTGAAATTAATTTTTTGAGTTTTTCTAACTTCCTCGGATGGAGAAACTTCCAAAATAAAAGTTGTAGATCTCAAAAAGTTATAAAAACTTTGTAGTTGACAACTTTTTCATTTGAAGTCATCTTTTTATAGGAAACTACGATTAAAATTTTGAAATTTGAAATTCAAATTTTACAAATGACCTCGGATGGAGTCATACTCTAAATGAAAGTTGTAGATCTCGAAAAGTTATGAAACTTTGTAGTTCACCACTTTTTCATTTGAAATCGTTTAGACCCTCAAATATTCAATTTACCATCTGGTTTATATAATATGTGGGGAACAAAAATGGTATCTAGACATAAGTGACGTGTGGGTAGAGTGGTAGAGAGGGTTACGCTGCGAAGCCGAGGTCGCGGGTTCGAACCCCCACGACCGCGTAGCGCGCGATTTTACGCGAAAAAAGGCGCGACTTGCGACTTTTTAAAAATATTTTTTTGCAATTTTCAAAAATATTTTTTTGCCTTTTTAAAAATATTTTTTGCAATTTTTATCGTGTTTTTCTGGGCAATGATCAGACGGTTCCTTAAGAGAACCGTCTGTAGAAATCGATTCCCACTAGCGGTTGGCCTCTCCCATCGGGCGGTTGGGAAAAACGTCAGTAGAAATATGTTGAGAACCGCCAGTAGAGAGCTTTTGTGTACTAGTGTGAACTGCGCTTGTTACACTGCACGGCGCTGGAGGCAGCGACAGATATCAAGGTTGGCGCACCTGGCCTTAGTGTCTAGGATCCCAGGCTCACCAGTGGCCACTGGATCTCAGTTCAGCTGATGGCAGCCAAAGCTAAGGAAAGTGGTTTGCGGAGTTTCGTTGGCTGTGGATAGCCTATCAAAGGTCATGGAGAAATATTGTTGTTCCGAAATAGACTATCAGCAAAGGAACAAATACATATTGCATTTTGTTAATCACCTAGACAAGGCAACCAGAAACAACTGATTATAAAGAGAACATGAATATTAGCATAGTAGAAATAGTATAACAGCTGTATTTCCTCCTACTAAAAAACAACTGATTATAAAGAGAACATGATTATAAGATATCACATGTAAAGATGTCCTGGTTTGTGAGTATCGTACGTGACAACGTGCTCAAATTTTTTTCAAATTTTTACCACGTCATACGCAAATGATATCATGACATCTTGACAAATTTCATGATTTTCGGAATCGGTTCACATTTTATATAATTAAAAAACCACATGCACACAAGTGGGTGGGCGTTGCCGCGTGAGCACTTTGATCGAAATTTCAAGATAGTTCCTGGATTTAGCCTAAATTTACACTAAGAAATAAGGATAATATTTTTTGAACGAGTGAAATCTATTATTCGATGCACCTGCAGTTCAAATGTACATTACCTGAAAAAATTCAACAAAACAAAATAAACTAAAGAAATATACCAAAAAGCAATGAAAATATCACAAATTTGAACGTGTTGTTTGTGATAGTATAGTAAACCTTTAAAAAAATTTGGTGGCAAAAAACAAAAAAAATAATAATTTTGCCGAGTGCCTAGAATTGGCACTCTGTAAAGTTTTTACTTTGCCGAGTGCCAAATGGCTGGCGCTCGGCAAAGAGGACGGGGCTGAATGCCGTTTGCCCCCCCCGCCAATCTTTGCTGAGTGCCGGAAACTCGGCAAAGTCTGTCTTTGCCAAGTGCCTTGCTTTGCCTTGTGCCTTGTTTTACGGAGTGCAGCACTCGGCAAAGTCTGGGTTTATTTCCCGTAGTGAAACCGCCTGGTTAAATAGAGACAATAGCATACACCCAAAACAACCGACCTATTGATGAGGACAAGGAAAAAAATATATACATATAGTGTGGCAAAAGGGAATTCGGTGGTGATGACCCGGCTGAGAATGGATTCTAGTATATACCTGGGAATGGGATTGGGATACACCAGGAGTTTTAGATCTGGCAAGAGTATTTCCTTCTGCGAGCAAGGCATGTATGGTAGTCAGTAGCTTTGTGTCATGCGCTAGGTTTGGTGGTCATTCAAGATTAGAAATTCGAGTTCCTCCGTTCAGCAACAAGGGCCTAGCATGAAACAGTCGTGACATGACCAGCAGAAGGAGCTTGGAGCCGACTTGACTCAACCCTCCTTCCCTCCAGTCATAGGCATTTCAAGTTGCATGTTTTGGAGCATGTGATGATATAGGCTGTGAGATCAACATCAACCGTAACAGAAGGTTTAACAACCGATTCTATCTCAGTTGTTGTGTCTTTCATCTTTTAACAATTTCCACCACTTGCGTCACCGTTTGGGTCGAAAGATAGAATGAATGGATCACAACAGTGTTGGGGACTATGACTACGAGTCTATGACTAGTCGAAGGGCCAGAGTAGCAACCAGTGCAGCTAGCACCGCCGTTGTCCCTCAGAGACCACTGAACACACAGTAGCTTTCATGGACATAGTTGCATGTTGTTGAGGGCGAAATTGTGTGCAGTGGGTCAAACCACAATCTGGTTGCTCACCCATCTAGCTTCCCTACAAATAGGAGGCACATGATAAATGGAGGCCTAGTTTACTTACCTTAGCTTCTTAATCTCGCTTTGAGGCTTCACCATTTTACTAATGTTCTTGTGATGTAACCACCAATCAACTAATAATTTGTGCTCGGTGTCAAGTGGCCGTGTGATATTATTACTGACCCCGACCATGAAGACTTACGGTACTGCTTCCTTCACTCAGGGGGTCTTGGAGAGGCAGCATCTTCACATAAGCAAAGAGCACTTGACAAACAATTGACAAGAAGATGAGCACACAGAGAATGTTTGTACTGAATGATCCAATGTCCAGGAGGTTGAGCAGCTCCACAGAGAGGAAGAAGCGGTAAAAAAATAGCATATTATCTTTGTATAGTCTCGATCATCACACCTCATCAAATTTCTGCTCCTTGAAGAAGAAAAACTAATGGCAAGAATCACTAGTACAAAAATCATTTTTGCCGGCACCTTCTTTTTTTTTCACAGGCGGTTCATAATATCATGACGGCAGTAGAAAAAACACGGTGGGCCCAAAAGGAGAGCCGCCTGTGTAAAACGGTTTACACAGGCGGCCCTCCTAACTTCGCCGTCTGTGTAAAGAGTACCATTTACACAGGCGGCTCACAATGTAAACAGCCTGTGTAAAGAACATTTACACAGGCGGTTGACATTGTAAACCGCCTGTGTAAATGGTCCTCTTTACACAGGCGGCAAAGTTATGAGGGCCGCCTGTGTAAACTGTTTTACACAGGCGGCTCTCCTTACCAACCGCCTGTGATAATTCCACTATAAATTCCCTTCTCCTACCTCCAGACAAGAACAGTTACTCCCGTGGGTGCTGCACAGTGGCGGACAGAGCAGTGGAGATTCCAAGGGGGAGAGGTTTTCAACTTCATTTCTTTGGTGAGATCCTTCCAAAAGGTTAGTTAGTCCCCTTGAACCTATTTTTTTAGTGATTCATTGGTTCAATTTTTGTATTGGAGGTGCTCTAAATCTAGGGTTAGGGTTAGGGTTCATAGCTAGGGCAAGAGAGAGATAGTTTTAGCTAATTTTTTTTGTATAATTCATAGTAAATTGTATCTTGCTCGGATTATAGAAAATAAATACTTTTTAGAATTCCTGTGAGTAGATCTATGCAATAGAGTAACGATGTGCACTATTTGAAATATATTTTTTTATGTAGTTATAGTTTCTATTTTTTAGATGATTAACTTTTTATTAATCTATATACTAAATTGTTGGAAATCATAAGAATGGAAATAGTACCTGTTTAATCGTTCTGTTTATTCTCTGTATTTATAAACTATGAATTAATTTACTAAATAATTAATTACACTATTAACTAGGGTTAGTGACACCTTGTACTGTGGGTTTGTTAATTAAATAACTTATTTGTAATTAATGGTTTGTTAATTAGTGAAAGGTATTCATTTATGCTTAGGGTTTATGAATTAATTGAGTAGTTAATGTTCTGTTAATTAAGGTTAGTTATTATTGCCTATACTTAAAGTTTGTAAATTAATTTAGTAGTTAATGGTTTGTTAATTAGGGTTAGTTCCAGTTTCATATACTTAGGGTTTGTAAATTAATTTAGATAGTAATTAAAAGTTTACTAATTAAGGTTAGTTAATATTTCATGTACTTAATATTTATTAAAAAATAGTTAGTAATGAATGGTTTGTTTTGTAGGTTTAGTTATTATTTCATGTACCTTTAGGTTTTTTGAAATAACATATTAGTAATTAATGGTTTATACTTTCATATATTTAGGGCTTGTGATTTTATTTAGTTAGTAATTAATGGTTTATACTTTCACATAGTTCATATATTTAGGGATTTCTTAAATAATTACAGATACATATGGAGAGGTCGTTATGGATGTACAACTTATCAAGATTAGACCCATCATATGTAGTGGAGGTCCAAAAATTTATTGATGCCGTGAAGATACATGCTCGAGAGAACAAAGGCGAAGCACATATATTGTCCATGCCAGACTGAAAAAAATATTGTGGTATTTGACAATGTGGAAGCAATCACTTCTCATCGGGTTTTGCAGAGGATTCATGGAGGACTACTTGATATGGACAAAATATGGTGAGGGCAGTTCTACACCTTATATGCGGACAACCGACAACACCGCAAGTAACATCAATGTGGAGGGCCCAATGCCATATCTCAATGAATGTGATGATATGCCCGCCTATCAATGAAACCCATCATGCTATGCCCGATGTCAATCAAACTCATAATGATACATCCGCCGTCAATGAATCTCAACATGCTAACACCGATGCCATTGAAGATGCCGATTTCTTAGAGGCAATAATGATTTGTGCGGATCCATCAATATTCTTTATGAAGCGAATGGAAGCCTTGAAGAAGGCAGCAGAGGAGCCATTGTACGACGAGTCGAAAGGTTGTACCAAAGAGTGGTCGACACTGCGGGCTGTTCTCCAGTTTCTGACCATTAAAGCTAGATATGGTTGGTCTGATGCTAGCTTCAATGAATTATTGCGTGTACTTGGAGACCTTCTTCCTAAAGAGAACAAAGTGCCTGCTAACACGTACTATGCAAAGAAGCTAGTCAGTCCACTTACGATGGGTGTTGAGAAGATCCACGCATGTAGAAATCATTGTATTCTATATCGGGGTGATCAGTACAAAGACTTAGACAGCTGTCCAAACTGTGGTGCTAGTAGGTACAAGACGAATAAAGATTATCGAGAGGAAGATAATACAACCTTTGTTTCTTCAGAGAGAAAGCGAAAGAAGACTCAAACAAAGACTCCACAAGATAAACGTTCAAAGCCCACTAGCAATGTCGAAGTGGACTATTATGCGTTGAGAAGAATTCTGCATTGGTGATATGGTATCTCCCCTCGTGGTTGATCGTTTGAGGTGTTTGTTTGCAAACCCAGATGATGCAGAACTTATGACTGGCATGCATCGATGAAAAAAAAAAAATGATGAAAAGTTACGACATCCAGCCGATGCAAAGCAATGGCAAGAATTTGATCAGAAATATCCAGACTTTGCTGAGGATCCACGAAATATAAGGTTTGCTCTGAGTACGGATGGAATGAATCCATTTGCCCAGAGGAGCAGCACGCATAGCACATGGCCAGTGATCATGACAATATACAACCTTCCTCCATGGTTGTGTCAAAAAAGAAAATATCTTTTGCTAACCATTCTTATTTCTGGACCTACACAACCTGGTGTTGATATGGATGTATTTCTCGAGCCCTTAATGCAAGAGATGCAAATACTATGGGAAGTAGGTGTAGACATGATTGATGCGTTCCACAAAGAGATATTCACACTGAGAGCAATTATTTTTGTCACAATTAATGATTACCCTGCTCTCTTCTCCTTATCAGGCCAGTTCAAGGGAAAGGTTGGTTGTGTAGAGTGCATAGATGGAACATGGCACGTGTCTCTTCCTCCATCTAACAAGATAGTGTACATGAGGCATAGGAGGTGGCTACCGGCAGGCCATAAGTATCGCTTACAAAAGATGAACAAGTACTTTGACAATATGGACGAATTAAAATCTATTGCTCCATCAGGTTATAGTAAAGGGCACAGAGTGTACAAGATAGTTGAGAATGTCAAGTTTGTTTTTGGAAAGAAGACCAAAGATGGAAAACCAAGAAAGGTTGTGAAGGCAAAAGAAGGGGACACATTCAAGAAGAAGTCTATTTTCTTTAAGTATTTATCGTCTTTGGAAAGATTTTTGGACGCACGACATGCGATCGATGGTATGCATGTTCAGAAGAATGTGTTTGACAGTGTAATAGGAACTTTGCTAGACATAAAGAGCAAAACAAAGGAAGGTCTCAATTCACGTTTGGATATGCAACATTTAAAGATCAGAAAAGAACTTCACCCTGTACTCCTAGAGAATGGGAAGTACCATCTACCGGCAGCAAGCTATAACCTGAACAAAGAAGAGAAACATGCAATGTGTGTATGGTTGAAGAATTTAAAAGTTCCATCTGGTTTCTGCTCCAACATAAGGAGTCTTGTTTCAATGAAAGACCTTACACTCACCAATTACAACTCACATGATTGTCATGTAATGCTGACCACTTTTCTTCCTATTGCCATCAGGGCTATAAATCCAGTGTTCTTAAAGATGGCAATCACACGGTTGTGCTACTTCTTCAATAAGATATCTGAGAAGGTAATTATCCGTGATGAGTTAGAGTCCCTACAGAAATTCTTTGTAGAGACATTGTGCCGATTGGAGATGTGCTTTTCCCCATCGTTCTTTGATATCATGGTGCACCTTGTTGTTCATTTGGTGCCTCAAATTGAGGCATTGGGTCCCATATATTTTCATGAAATGTGGACGTATGAGCGTTTCATGTCAATATTGAATGGCTATATGTCAAATCGAGCTCATCAGGAGGGTTCCATGATAGAGGCATACACTACGAGAAGAGGCCATTGAGTCCGGAGGACCATTATGTAACAATCTCCTAAAAAGACCGGTATCAATTGGTTTGCCTCCGTTGCGACATGAGGGAAGACTTGGTGGACGAGGGAGGATGGGACGGAAATCATTTATCCCGCCAGATTACAACATAATCCTAGAGGTACATTACAGCATACTACAACAACTCATAATAATGGACCCATTCACCAAGCAGCACATGGAAGAGCTTCGTGAGGACAATCCAGGATGCATAGATGATTGGGTACACAAGGAACATAAGCGTCACTTCACTACATGGCTAAAGAATTTGGACATGACAGAGGAATCAGAAACCATCAAGATTTTAGCATCTGGACCGTCAAGCCAGGTCACATCATGGCAGAGCTATGACATTAGTGGCTTCTCATTTTCCACCAGCTGGAGGGACACCAAGGGAATGGCACAGAATAGTGGCGTTCGATGTGAGGCTGTAGATGATGCAACTGGTGAAGAAACTACATACTTTGGGTTCATTGATGACATATGGGAGGTTGAATATGGTCCACGGCTGCAGATTCCAGTGTTCCGATGTCGATGGGTTCAAGATAAACATGTCACTGTGGATAACTATGGCCAGAGAGTCCTTGACCTAAGTAAAGTAGGTTACAAAGATGATCCGTGGATCCTTGCTAACCGTGCTTTGCATGTGTCTTCTATATGGAACAAATCCTCTCTAAGGATGAAAAGAGAAGTACCCAAAAGCCAAAGCATGTAGCTATCCCTGGAAAGCAACAAATTATAGGAGTTGAGTGTGTTAACCAGTTCAGCGAGATGTCTCTTTTTACAAACTTTGAAGAAAAGATCAAAAATGTAGAGAAAAGTATCCCGCAAACCTCTTTGCCCTGGGTGCGCCATGATGGACAAGGAAGAACTGTAGCACGCTAGATTATTTATCATGTAACTAATGTATCACTTATCATTTGTACCTAATGCTACTCTTTCTTATTAAGCTAGATGTTTACATTTCCCCTTATTGTATATTATTTTCTAACCCTAATTAACTAATTAACTAACCCTAATTAACTAACACTAATTAACTAACCCTAATTAACTAACCTTAATTAACTAATTAACTAACCCTAATTAATAAACCAAAAATTACTAACTAATTGATAAACTAACCCTAAGTACATGAAATAATAACTAACCCTAATTAATAAACCTTGAATTACTAACTAAAGTAATTAACTAACCCTAATTAACAAAATAATAACTAACCCTAATTAATAAACCATAAATTACTAACTAAAGTAATTAACTAACCCTAAGTACATAAAATAATAACTACTTAGGATTAATTTATAAACCTTTAATTACTAAATTAATTAATTCACTAATACTAAATAATACACCATTAATTACCAACTAAATTAATTCACAAACCCTAACACATTTATTAATAAACCCTGAAATCTGGTGGAAATGGAAAAAAACATTAGTACAGGCGGTCCACATTGACCACCGCCTGTACTAATATATTAGTACAGGCGGCTGTCTTTGAGAGCCGCCTGTACTAATGTATTAGTACAGGCGGTGGTCAATGTGGACCGCTCAGACATCGATTAGTACAGGCGGTGGTCATTGTAAACCGCCTGTACTAATGTTCCCAAATATAAACCAGCGTGGCCTCGAAAATTTCTAAGTCCCCTGAGGCGCGATTCACGAACGTCACGCCGGGGCTGCGAAATCCGCCGGCAGGCTTGCTCACGGACTTCGCCTCGCCTCGTCGGCCATCTCCACTCCGAGCACCCCGAGCGACGCCGCCGCCCGCTGCCGCGCGAGCGCCCCGAGCCATCTCCACTCCGCCGCCGCGCCGAGCCGCCGCCGCCCGCCCCAAGCCGCCGCTGCCGCCAATCCGCCTCGCCGCCCGGCAACCCGGCGATCTCGCCGCCCAGTGCGGCGCCGAGTAATCCCAACCCGCAACATGCCACTCATAGCCGGCGTGAAGTTGGGCACGTGGCCTTGTATCTTAGCTGGCCGCGCCGTGCTGCTTTATTTTCTTTTAATTAATTCGCCCGGTTTGTTAGTTAATTTAGCCGTAATTAGTAATTGTTAATTTGGGCTGGCCTAATTGGGTTGCCTTGTTTTTTTGTTGGGCTAGGCAGGCGCCGTGCCTTTATTTTTTTTTTTTTTAATTAATTCTATAGGTTTGTTAGTTAATTTAGTAAGTAATTAGTAATTAGTTAATTTATTTCGTTAGGGTTTTTAATAATAGTTAGTGATTTTTTGTTAGGGTTTTTTAATAATAGTTAGTAACATTTTTGTTAGGGTTTATTAATAATAGTTAGTGATTTTTTTGTTAGGGTTTTTTTTTAATAATAGTTAGTAACATTTTTGTTAGGGTTTATTAATAATAGTTAGTAATATTTTGGTTAGGGTTTATTAATAATAGTTAGTAACATTTTTTGTTAGGGTTTGTAAATAGTAGTTAGTAATTTTTTTGTTAGGGTTTATTAATAATAGTTAGTAATGTTTTTTGTTAGGGTTTATTAATAATAGTTAGTAATGTTTTTGTTAGGGTTTATTGATAATAGTTAGTAATATTTTTGTTAGGATTTGTTAATGATAGATTTACTAATTAGGCTATGTAATTAGAGTATATACTTATATTCCATGTTTATACTTGTATTTCATGCAGATGAGTACTCCATCAAATCTTTGAAAGGGCCGATGCCCGATAGGTACACCGGGTACTGACTCCTCTGGATCCGAACCTTATAGGAGCCCGAGCGTATCACCACGTGAATCTCCTAGAGCTAAGAAGGCCCGTCTTGAGTTGGAACGTGACCCTAATTACGAGCCTGAAGATGAGCCAAATGATGATGAGGTATATATGCTCGTAGATTGTCTATATGAGATAATATTTCATGTGTATTTCATGTACCTAACAATTGAATTGACAGGAGGTGTTCTCTCAAGTTGTTGCTGAAATGGAGGCAGAGTCACAAGATGTTCATAAGGACACGGCGCCTCAAACGACCGGAACATCCTCCGAGCGAAGAAGTACAAAGAAAAAGAGTGATCGGGCACGAGGAGATAGAGGAAGGAATAAATTTCCAGAAGAAGTTTATAGGATTACAGATGTTAGCCCGAGCGGAGAGCCCTTAGCACCTCTAGAGGCGCTACCTAAATTTAGGGCCGCCATTGGATGGTTAGTAAAGGAAGAATTTGATATCTCCTGGAGTGATTGGAGTATAGTGCCTGAAGGAAAGAGGAAGAATTGTTGGACTCGATTGTGCACTAAGTTCATTTTCCTGAGGGAATGGAAGGTTTGGTCAAAGGTCATGTCATGAAGCGAGTTAGCAATATCATTCGGGGCTATAGGCACGATATGAATAAAAAGTGGTGCGAAGGGGCGGGACCCGACGAAGCGGTACCCTATCACAAATGAACAGTGGGCACGTTTTAGTAAAATTAAAAACTCCGACGACTCCAAGGCTAAGAGCCAAGCCGCCTCGGAACTTGCGAAGAAGAACATTTACCACCACCACCTGGCACCGGTGGCTACAAGACCAAGATTCCTAAATGGAGGGCGTAAGACGAAGCAAAGAGGAGAGAGGGCAAGTTGGCATTGACCGATATAGTGCCGAATGAAGTGCGAATTGGCTTTCAAGGCTCGGAAGGCAAACACCGAGAGCGATGAGATCTCTGTCCCGATGAGATCAAGCCGGTTGCCGAGAAGGTTTTGGAAGCAACAAACCCCTGGAAAAGACAGTGCCTTCAAGTTCTGAGAGGGAGAGGGACAGCCTTTCCCATGCTCTAGGTAACAGAATTATATTTTCCATTTTGTTCGAGTAAAATAGAAATCAACACTGACATGAAATATCATGTTGTAGGTAACCCCGAGCATCCAGGCCGTGTACGGGGCGTCTCATCCAGAACCACCTGGAAAGAAGGGTTTGGCGAAGAGTGGAAAGGCATGTATAAGAAAAGAGAACGACATAAGGAGCGGTTGGCGGACTTTTTTGAGCAGCAGGCCGCCAAAAAATTTAGGGATTTAATGGAAGATTACGTTAAAAACCCTGATCCTGAAGTGCTGAAGCGGTTGGCGGGAGCAGTGTCTGCTCAACAGATGTCATCACAAGCTCCTTCATATATGCAGCATGTCCCAGCTCAACCCTTGGGTAGCCAGGAGATGGCCACACAATCTATGCCCTTTCCAAGCAGTATAGCGTCAACATCAAATCAAGACCATTACCCAGTTGACGATATTGATAAACCTTGGCCTTGCACATTGCTAATTGGATATGGCCTTAGGAATCAGCATACAAAGCAAGTGGCCACAGGCTTCGCTATCCCTGGACGTAGTTTCCATGGCGTCGAGATGCAAGATGCATACTGCAGGGTGGAAGTGTTGACGGTCGAGTCTGGATATGAAGACGACTTCATCGACATCCCGACCTCTGAGGGCATAGAGAAGCTTGGACAAGCAATCAAGAACTTCATACAATGGCCGAGACAATACGTAAGGTTGATTGATCCACCAACGGCACCCTCTCCACCAGTGCATCAAGCATCCCAAGAGGACGAAACAAGTCAACAGCCAGCATCGCCAATGCATGCTCCAGCATCCCCGTACATTTATGAGCCACCGTCGTCATCTCCAATACATGATCTGACATTTTCAATGGAAGAGCTCGAGGGGACAGCCAAGGAAATGCCTGAGCAGCAGACTCCGCCAGCCAAGAAGGACACAACACCAGAGAGGGAGGTAGAGCAAACTCCCCCGCCACCACCAAAGCAGAATGAAGATGAGCAAACTCCCCCGCCACCACCAAAGCATAAGAAAGCAGAGCAAACTCCCCCACAAGCACCGGCCTCCAAGAAGGCAAAGAAATTTCCAATTCCAAAATTGGTTTCTCCCTATGAGCCAAAAAAGGGGAAAGCAGCAGTACAGCTCTATTTCCGAAAGGGCTTGAAAGCGGCCGGACGGCACGACTCGTTGAGCTCGAACCGTCACAGAATAAGGAAGCCGCCGGCCAAGCAACTGAAGCCGTGCCACCAACAAAGGAAGCCCCAAGTGGCGATGTACATGTCGAACCGCCATCAAATGCACCGTTGACCCTTAAGGATATAAGAAAGCCAACGGTTGATGATTATGTCAATGTCCCCAGTGACTATGTGCCCGAAAGGCCTATGCTGCAGTGGACAGTGCTTCAAAAGGGTCCATGGACGATAAAAAGGTGTCATGATCGGTACATGAGAGCAAGTGAATGCCGGATCGCATGCGATTAGCGTTGACATACCACCCGACGTGTTTGCTACCGGGACGTAAAGAAGCGGGGCATTTGTTACCTTCGACGACATGCACCCTGCTGTTGAACTATAGGAAGCTTGACGTCCAACTCATTACAATCTGGTGCCTGTAAGTATAAGTCATGCACACAAATTGTTATTATTAATTATAGACTATGAGTATCACTCTAATATATGCGGATGTTGTATGTAGTTTGCAAGACCATGAGCGAGATCATTAACACAAGGAACGATGGTCGGTTACCCGAGTCCAATCAGGTTACAAGAAAATATGCACAAATTTATACTTACAAATGAAGATAGAGCCAAGATAGAGAAGGACAAAACACCGGAAGAATTTGCACAAGCTGTAAAGAAATTACAACAAAAATACGAGGACGAGTATGCCCTCTATCTCGGAAGAGCAATCTTGAGACATAAGTACAGGGGAATTCGTATTGGCACCCTACAACTTTGGGTAAGCGTGGCTTCAAATACGTACTTTACATTATCATGTTAACCCTAAGTACATGTGTCGCTCACTCGTTTATTCATGCAAAGTGACCATTGGATTGTTTTTTATATTTATCCATTCGAAGGGAAGGTGCTTGTCCTAGACTCATTACATTATCCTTCCGAAGTCGTATCAAACATTCCTGGTTCATTTAGAAAGGTGAGCCAACATGCATGCAACCACACATCCTTATATGAACTAGAGTTTGTAAATAACTTTAGAGTTTTATAATCCACATCTTTAGGCATGGCATGGCGGTTCTATAAGAAGCAAAAAAGGACCGGTCGACCCCGCCTGCAAAGATTCTAGGGTGCCATTGACGATACAACACAACTTTCCGGTAAGTTGTCACCCACATATCATCATATGATTATAAATAATTAATACACAAGGCATGACAATTTTAGAATCATCTGTTACTCATTAAATAGTGCCACAAGCAACCACCTGGGACGGTCTACTGTGGATACTATGTGTGTGAGTTTATAAGGCAGTGGGGGACGATACGTCAGGGACAAAAATATGGTAAAAAATATCTATATTTAAAGTTTTCTTTTTTAAAGTTTCAAATGTTACGGCAGTACATGTGCAAATGATGCTTTTAAACTTTGTTTCCAGCCGAGAAAGAAAGGAAAGGACGAGCCCTTCACTCCGTCGACTATGGAAAATATAGTAGCAGAGACTTGTGCGGTTTTATTATGAGAGAAATAATTCCAAGTGACGGAGCATATTTTGATGAAGCCGGTGATCTAGCCAAAGTGAAAAGTTTAGAGCGCTGACAGACCTAGGTGTCTAAACTTGAAACGAAATGATATGTAAATGACACTAATTTGTTAGAGGGATAACATGAAATGACGTGTATTATATGTAATTTTATGCTTGATGTTTGATTTCATGTGTACATATCTATAATATTTATGTGTGTTGTTTGTATGATGCAAATTTATGGTTCATGTTTACATATCTTATATATATATATATATATATATATATATATATATATATATATATATATATATATATATGTGACAAATATAGCACAGTGTGGAGGCAAATATTAAAATTTGGAAAAAAAAATAATTACACAGGCGGCCACAGAGTGGGCACTGGAAAAATGATTTACACAGGCGGCTCACTTTGCCGGCCGCCTGTGTAAATAGGAATTTACACAGGCGGCTGAAAAAAGTGAGCCGCCTGTGTAAATCAGTTTTTCATGCAGCGGCCCACAGCCCCCCTGCACTGTGGGGGAGATTAGTACTGACCCCTGGTACAGGCGGTGGGCTTGGCCGCCTGTGCAAATGCCTTTAGCACCGCCTGTACAAAGGTTTTCTGTACCAGTGAATGGACAAGCAAGCATATTGAGGATTTGCGAACCAAACCCCCATAGTAATTAGTGATGAAAGCCAATCTTCGCCAATTCAAACTGCAGTGGGGCCACATCGCTTTATTGGGCACTGAATTGTATTTCATTAATGATAATGATAATAATAATAACATAATAATAATAAATGTCAAATATTTGCATATAATCATACACTTTGGTGATTTATGAAAATAAACTTTAGTAGTAATATCTCCTGCTATAGAAATCTTAAAAGAATTACGTACCTCTACCTTTGTAATAAAATAAAATAAAACTATTACCACCAACTTTTATTGGTGACATTCAAAGAGCAACTCCAATAGAGTCTCTAAATAGGTCCCTATTCTAATTTTAGGGGTTTGAGAAAAAAATTACTCTAATGGGGCTTCTATTTGGACTCCTATTTTAGGAGACCTCCTAAATTTTAGTTTTAGACCCCCACAATTAGGAAGACCCTATCCTCTCCCCTAGTATAGGGTCTTGGGCTGGAGTTGGAGTCAATTTTAGGCCCCTACTTTTTATAGGTCAAAATGCAAAATGGAAAAAATAGGAGCACAATTTACATGTTGGATTGGAGTTGCTCTAAGTTCTTCCAATTTTTAGTCAACTTTAAGTCAGGCTCAAAATGAGTGTTACAAGCCCCTCATGTATTCTGGATACCATATATCTCCTGCTTTAGAAACCTTAAAAGAATTACGTACCTCTATCTACCTTAGTAATAAAATAAAATAAAACTATTACCACCAACTTTTATTGGTGACATTCAAAATTCTAAGTTCTTCCAATTTTTAGTCAACTTTAAGTCAGGCTTAAAACGAGTGTTACAAGCCCCTCATGTATTCTAGATACCATATACCAATTCTCACAACTTTTGAGTTATGCAATAATCCCTCTGTCAAAAATGTGTAGATGCATCGGGTGCAAGTTATAAAGACCATTCTAGGAACCTGCTTCATATGCAACGTGCTCTGAGTGTAACCTGAGTACCCTGACTAGTAGCTTGCTGAATAAATGAGGGCCTAAATTAGCTAGCTGGCTGCACACTCTTTGAAGGGGGGGGCGGGGAGGTGCGGGGTACAACGTGCTCCTTGGTTCAACAGAGACAGTAGTATCCCAAATAACAAAGGTGTTGATGAGCACAAGAATATAGTATGGTAATGGGAATTCAGTGGGGTTGGGATACATCAGGAGTTTTAGATTCAGAAGAGAAACATATAAGAAGGTGCCACAAGATTATCTTGATCGACCAAGGCTAGTATGGTAGCTTTTTGTGTGAAAGGGGCTTTGCACTGTGCTGCACACTCTACTACAGAACAGGCCTTTGGTGAATGCACAAATTCAGCTTTAGTCTCGGTAACTTTTTGCGTCTGGGACTAAAGATTTTTAGTCCCGGTTGGTAATACCAACCGGGACTAAAGGTCAATCTTTAATCCCGGTTGGTGTTACCAACCCAGACTAAAGGTCCTCAACTTTTAGTCCCGGTTGGTAATACCAACCGGGACTAAAAGTAGACCCTTTAGTCCCGGTTTGGGACACGAACCCGGACTAAAGGGACATTTAGTCCCGGTTTGTGTCTCAAACCGGGACTAAAGGTGCTTCTAGAGTGAATGTAAAAGGATAGTGTATCTCTTGCATGTCACATGCGCGGTGGGGTTCAGATGGTCAGTGCGTGCAAGCTAGGACTGAAGCGGAGGGTCTGAGTTCGAATCCTACCTCCGCATCATTTTTTTGCGGTTAAACGACCTTTAGTCCCGGTTCTAGGAACCGGGACTAAAAATCGGGACTTTTAGTCCCGATTTCCTAGTCCCGGTTCTAGAACCAGGACTAAAGCCCCTTGAGCACCGGGGCTAAATGCCCTTTCTGTAGAAGTGACACCTCTGCGTTTGTTGGTTCTTTGAGGTTAGAAATTTGGTTTGTTCCATTCAACCAAGACCGAGGATGTAAGAGTCATGAATGAATTTAGCAGCAGCATCACAATCAGCATGCATGCACTTGACTTGGTCTCCTTCCTCCGGGTTATAGACAGTAAAAGATGTTTCAAAGCCCTGTGTGAATTAGAAGGAATACGGAACCAACTTGACTTAACTTCATTCCTATGTTTTGTAGGCATTTCAAATATGTTTTGACGTGGACAGGGAGGAGATCAATTATAACAATACATTTGAGACCAAATTCTATCTTTGTTTTATCTGGTCTGTTATCAATTTCCATCCACTTACCTCTAGGTTTCATGAATTATATCAGCAGTGAAACTATAACGTCGGTGTAACTGCTTGCTGTTAAGGGCACCACTGACCTTAGATCGTCCCTCAAGGACCACTGACCTTAGATCACAGTTGGTTTGATCGGTATAGTTTGCTTCGCGTTGAGGGCAAAATTGTGTGCAGCCGCCATCTCAGATCAGAGCCGCCGCCATCTCAGATCAGATACAAGTGTCGGCGCAAGTAGGTAAAGCATATGCAGTACCTTGTTGTGGCCTGGTCTATTAAACTCTTGTACTACCATAGTAAATTAGCTTAACCAGCGGAATTCATCAACATATCTGATGATATATTCGTGTTTTCGGGCACATGTTGCCATGTTGGTGCTTCAATTAATGTCGAACAGGACAAAAGCAGAGCCCACAGCTACCTAGGCGGCCTGTCACGCCGGCGCCATGAGGAGTAAAGGCAGAAGAAGGAGAATACGTTTTCTACTTTATTCGGCGCATTTTTACATTCATGTAATAGCTTAAGTCTTTGACATGTGGGCCGCAGGCCAATCTCTAGCTTAAGTAAGCAGGACTCTGTAATGGAACACTATCGCATATTTTCTGAATAGAACTCAGACAGAGGAAATCTTCCCCTCCGTTCCCCACTCTTGTGCCTCTCTGGATCTCCTCACGTCGATCGGCGGTTATCGCCGGCGGCCAAGGGGCGTGACAGGTGGTATCAGAGACCTTCCTTCCTCGGCGTGGGTGGCGAGTCTCCTCGAGCTCGTTCTAGTGCTAGTTATCGGTTCAGTGGTGGTGTGGACGCGGGCGCCTCCAACGGCAACGATGGCCTGGTATGAAGTATCTCCCAACCCTTCCCTCCCGGTAGCTCTATCCATCTCTAGCTGCTTCGATCTACAGTTTATAATTCCGGGTGGTTGTCGACGGCCACTATTGTATTAAATTAACCGTCAACTAGCCATGAAAAGAATACAATTGTGATCACCAAAGTAGACATAGGGTTTACACTGACTGAATTCCACGAGTTTTGGTGTTTCACTATTTCTACAGGCGTAAACCGGAAAAGGCGCAAACATAAGAGCTTATCGGAATAAGGAAACGGAAAATGGACACCGTGGCTACACAGGAAGGTTCCAGAAGGAACGAGAAGGCACCACGCCAAGCCGGGGGCCCGGAGGCCACCAGGCCGGACTTGCCCGATCTTGCCCGGGCTGGCGGTCCTGGGCTGGCCCTGGTTCGCCCGGTTCGCTCCACCGCCTTTGAGGATCGATCCTAGCCGCCCGCCAATGTCAGTTTGATCCAATGGCTCACGATCATCGCCCAGGGCTATAAAAGGAGAGACACCCCCCCATGGAGAGGACCTCCATTCATTCATTCTCATTCGAAGTCCGATCATCAGCTAGAAACCCTAATCAGAGCTCCTTAGCTAGGGCCTAGATAGCTAGATTAAAACTAGAGGGAGGCAAGCGCAGGCTTAGATTCCGGAGCCATCAAGAGCTTGGATTTGGTATAGTTCTTACCTCCTCTCGCCTTTGTTCTCTTTTATTGTATAGTTACATGATTGCTACAATTGAATTGATGAATACTTATTTACTTATATTCATAGTTATCTTGTTCTTTGTCTATTGTGGTTATATGCTTAGTATAGCTAGATTAATATTATACTTATCCATAGGTTCGTATAGCACTCATCTAATTGATCGTTGGGTGAGTGATAAACACTGTGTAAGCATGGTGCTTATATGTTGTTTATCTGCGAATGCACCCTATAAGCCGGGATTGGTAGATCACGGGTGTGACATTCCTGTTGAGTCCTATGTAATCCAAACCGTGTTTATTGCACAGTAGGGCTTGTATACGAAGGAAGAGCGTGCTATGTTCTCAAACTTCCCTAGTATGTCCACTATGAATAAATATAATGCTAACCTTAGCCATGACTACTAAGTGTATTGCACTAACCATAATATGCATTGACATGTAGCTAGGAATAACCCAGGAATATCTTTTGATGTTCTACTAGCAACCCTAATGATATAGCTAGGAGTCTCTATCTGTTTATGCTGATGGTTATATACTTATCAATTATCTTGTGACTTACCCCTGCATTGAATAGCGAGGACAAGGTTATGTCTATTCATTACACTCTAGGTCAACACACTACCTTTACACAGCCATGTAGACCTTCCTTTGGGAAAATATAAATGACAACTCGTAATACTCCGGGTAAAATGCTACAATGGTATTTGATCTGTGCGCTTGTGGATACATTTCTATATTCTAAATGGTGGCATGATTTAATACCACACCCCTTGGTGCTATGCTGGGGATGACAACTTGGCATTCTAGTGGCGGTGTGCTGCACAGGCACTTTTGGCGCCGTTATTAGAGATAACATTGGGAGGTGTCAACAAGCATTTTTGGTGCCATTGGCGAGGAAGGCAATTGGCAATTAAAGGGATAGCGATAGACCTAACAAACTAATGAGATAGAGGAAACCATAGACCCCTACTCAATGCAGGCTTACCCTTGTGTTTTCTATCTTTGTGAAATCTTATGCAGGGTAATGAATGAGTGGTTTTGGTCTATCAGATAACTACGTTGAAAATCCAGAGAAACTCTTTCGAAGAAGAAAATTCTAGCAAGTGAGGGATATCTTTGAATCTCCATCAAAGACACCCACTGCTGAGGTTCATTCTTTGGAGGAGCAAGCTCCTATAAGAGAAGAAGAGCAACAAGAAGGTAACTTAGCACCAGTCTTTGAGGAAATGGCTGATAAGTCACTGCGCGAGTTCTCTGCTCCGAACACTAACAACATCCGCACGGGACCTAACATCGAAGTTGGGGAGAATGAATTTGAGCTCAAGCCAGCTCTTATCACTATGGTGCAAGCCAACTTGTTCTGTGGAAAAGCACATGAACATGCTAGTGCTCATCTTCAACACTTTCTGGAGATTTGCAGCACTTTCAAGCTGAGAGATGTACCAAAGGATACAGTTCTACTGCGTCTGTTCCCATTCTCTCTGTTGGGAAAGGCAAAGCAATGGTTCTACGCCAACAAAGACGGCCATACAACTTGGGACAAGTGCTCCATAGCTTTTCTATCAAAATTCTTTCCTATGGGTAAGACAAGTGCCCTAAGGGGAAAGATTTTAAGTTTCCTGCAACAACATGATGAGTCAGTCCCTGAGGCATGGAAACGCTTTCAAGATTACATATCAGAATGTCCTCATCATGGCATGGAAAATTGGCTCCTAATGCAAACTTTCTATCATGGGCTTACCAACAGTACCCGTAACAATGTTGATGCTGCTGCTGGAGGTGCATTTATGTAATTGACCATAACACAAGCTACTGCTCTTATGGAGAAGATGGCCTCCAATCAAGATTGGAATGATGAGCGCCAGACAACCCGCAAGAGGAGTGGAGGAATGCACCAGCTCAAGGAGGTAGATATGATGTCTGCCAAGATAGACCTGCTCATGAAGAAGCTGGAAGACAAAATGAGCCAGAGACAAGATGTCATGCGCATCAATGATTCATGCATGACCTGTGAAGTGTGTGGTAATATGGGACACTCAGGCAACAGCTGCCCTGAGACCCGTGAGGATGTCAACTTCATCATCAACAACAACTATCATCCTTAAAATCAAGGATGGAATCAGCAAAGACCCAACTACCAAGGTAACTTCCAAGGTAACTTTCAAGGCACTAATTAATTACAATAACTATGCTCAACTGCCTTTGAGAGAGGTGATCTCCAATCAAAATAAAATTGTAGAGACTTTATCTAGGAAGGTAGCATCCAATAATAAAATGCTAGAGAATATAAACATTAAAATAGATAGCTTTACCTCTGCTGTTAAGAACCAGCTTAGCTTTAATAAAATGATAGAGCAACAACTAGCTCAGCTGGCGGCCGCTATTCCACCGACCAACAAAGGTAAGATTCCGGGCAACCTCTAGAGCCCGAGACCGCAAATCTGGTGGATGTGTATGCAGGTTACTACGTTGAAGCATTATTAGGATGGAAGGATGAGTCTATGCCACCTAAGAGGGGAGATCCTGGGAGACCTATGATCCCCATCTCTATTGGGCAGCATGACTTCCCCGAAGTTGTCTGCAATCTAGGCGCTAGTGTCAACATCATGCCTAAGGTAATTTTCGACCAAGTGTTTCCATGGGCATCTTTGTTGAACACAGATATGTGTTTGCAGCTTGCAGACCAGACGATCAAGTACCCTAAATGAATCTTAGATGACGTGTGCATACGAATCGGGAGATCATATATCCCTGTAGATTTTGTAGTCCTGGATACCGGCGGAGATCACAAGAGTCCAATCATTCTTGGCCGACCATTCCTGAGTACTACAAAGGCTATCATCTACACGGACAGTGCTAAGATTTGTTTCACCATCAAGGGCAATAAAGAAAAGTTCAGTTTTAAGAACAAGACCCTTGAATCTCCTATAGATCCAAGAGGAGCTTACTTCCCAGTCAAGCCAACA
Organism: Chrysopogon serrulatus; assembly: GCA_015844335.1. Lineage (NCBI taxonomy): Eukaryota > Viridiplantae > Streptophyta > Magnoliopsida > Poales > Poaceae > Chrysopogon > Chrysopogon serrulatus. Next base: position 331,816 of record JADLZL010006683.1, read on the forward strand.
AACAAAGGAACTAAGAGGAATTCAAATGGCAAGAGAAAGAACAAGAACAGGAGACAAGTGAGAAAGCAAGTTCAAGTAGTCAAGACTGTTGAGTACAAGCATGACCACCTCTTAGCTTCACCATTCCTAGCCAAGAAAGAGGATCCAGGCATGCCAGCTATTGATTGCACTATTGGGCAGTGCTCATTATATAATGCTTTCTGCGACACCGGATCAGCTGTCAACATAATGTCCAAAAAGGTATATGACTTATTATTCGATACACCTCTATACCCTACCTATATTGAGCTGTATCTGGTGGACAACACAACAACATTTTCGGAGGGAGTAGCAAGAGACATCATGGTCAAAATCCAGAATCACTACGTCCCAACCGACTTCATGATACTGGACATGGGAGAAGAAGATGAGACACCTATCATACTTGGAAGGCCGTTCCTCAGTACCACCAGCGCGATCATCTACAATGGATCAGGCCAAGTCCACCTCCAATTTCCAGGAGAGAATGTACATTGTTATTTTAAAGATTATAGCTCTTCTGGATTAGCAGCTTTCACCCTGTCCAAGAGGAGACATCAGCGCCGGAGGAATCGCTCTCAAAAGACCAATGTTGAGGAGGAGGAAATCAAGGAAGAATCTACAGCACTGAAGCAACAACCTACGAAGGTATGGAAAGAAAAGGTAACCTCCTCAACTGAGTCATCATTGCCAGGAGGTCCAACGTCAGGGTCCCCATCCTCGGGATCCGATGAAGCACCCCAGGAGTGAAGACGACAAGAAGTCTTGTCCAGAGGACTCTAAACTCCGAACCCTTGCCATAAGGTAACAATGGTAGTTATCCACTTACTTTCTTATTTATAGTTAGTTTTTATCATTTTATAGGAAATCACAAAAATATTTGGAAAACCTCAAAGCCCCATGTGACATATCTACAGCGCGAGCTAAAGGAGTGTTCACCGTGGTGGCATAAAAATAAAATAAAAATTAGCATACATATTTCATTCTGTTGATAAAAGAAAAATCCAAAAATAATCATTGAGCATCTTGCTGCATTGTATGCACTATAACAACTTTTGGAAACCTCTCACGACAACCAACCCACGAATGGCTAATGTAACACCCCTAGCGTTACACGCTTAACCGCCTGTCAAATCATTTCATGAGCATCGTGTTTATGTGTTAATGCATGTCTTGAAGTGTGTAGATGATTTCTGGTAACCTAGAAATGCAAATAAAATCATTAAAGAGAAGTTAGTTTTAAATGCCCTTTTATATCACTTAAGGTTCAAGATCAATTTTTATCGAGTAAAATTAATATAGAACAAGTATGTGACACCTAATTAAAGATTAAAGTATGAACTTTGTAGGTTGCAATGCAATTTGTGTCACTTCAAAATAATTTTGGTAACTAGGCTTTTCAATAGCTTGAAAATGCAACTTGGAGATAAAAATTCAGCTTTTGACTTTGAATTTTTCCAAGTCTGGAAACCGAGTGACAGTGCTATGTTTGTGTGTATTTTCTGAAAAAGTTAGTTAGTAAGTAGTGTCCTGTTTTAGCTCTTCTTAATAGTCTAATGTTTCCTCTATAGCTTAGTTAAGGTGGTTTAGCCTTAAACATTTTAGTTTATTTGTTTCAACCGTTTAAAATTCATGCACCATATGTTATCCGGCTGTCCGTCTTCGTGGGCGCGATCACCATGCGCGGTTTCCCTGAGTAGCACGCCTGGCCGCGTCCTGGCCACCGTGGCCTGTCTTGGCTTGGCCGCGACTGGCCACAGCGAGCTGCTGGCTATGACTGGCCAGTCGCTGCCCTGACCGGCCGCTCGGCCGTCCTCCTACCCCACCAGGTGCCCGTGCTGCGGCTGCTGCCCGCCAGCCCGCTGCCCCGCACCTCGATGCTGCTCACCGGGCACCACCGTTGCCCTCGCCTGGTCACCTTATTTGTGTCGCTTCTCGCAGGCTGCGGTGCGGCGTCGCGTCGTCGTCGTGTCGCTGCTACACCGCACGAGCCCGCCGGCGACCCGCTGCAACGTTGCCCTGTTTTGCTGGCCGGTGCTTTGCGGGCGAGCAGCATCAACGCCGTTGCCGCCGCGTCGCGTCCGCTGCCCCTGCGCCATCGCGTTGTCGCCCTGCAGCGTGTGGGCTCGGCTCCGCTGCCGGGTGCCGCCGCCCGACGCCGCGCCCGCCTGCAGCTCTGGGCCTCGTCTTGAAGAACGTCACACCGGGCACAGTGCGACGGGACGTCTCCCTGCCTCGCTTGACGCTATCCAATGCCGGGAGCGCTGCTCGGGTCTGGCCGCTCCAATTCAAGCGCGTCGAGCCAAGCCTTTCCCTGTCTCGCCACCGTGCGCACGTGCTTGCACAAGCGCGAATTAATGGAACCATGGCCGTGCGCTAGGAGACAAAGACTCACCACCACGTTCACCGAGCACCCTCCCTTTCTGCCTCTCTACAAAATTCACACTGCCCAGGCCATGGTAACTCAATTGCTCATCTCCGTGGCAAGATAGGGTAGCTACCTCCGCATCCGACCCACATCGAGCTAAAAATTCGCACAAACCATGCCCAATTCTTGGTTTCCTCCACCACCGGTCATCTTCCGGCAGGAACAGAGCATGGTTGGAGTAAGCCTCGGGGCCTTGGTCTACTTCCAATTCCTTGCAGACGTAGGCTATAATCATCTTAGAGACCATGGTGCTCACGCAGGTTGGCCGGTATATCCATCTTCAATGGCGTGACGCGACCCCAACCCAACCCCCGCCGCCGCCAAGACCGCTCGCCGCACGTGGCCAGCACTGCTCCACCTTCCTCGGCACCGACCATCACCTCGGCTGGACTTAGGGTAAGATATCGGGGTGCTTTCGCACCTCCCCCGCTCACCCTGCTGCTGCCCTACCTCGCTGGGGTAGCTGCGCCGCCACCACGGATCGCGCGATCGCGCCCTCCGCCGTGGCCAGTAGGGTCACGCTACTTCTCTAGGTGCTCTAGTGCTTCCTAGAAGTGCGCGAGTCATAGACTTGAGCCTCGGGCCATCGGTGGTTTGGCGAGGCCCCAGCCGGTCGGCCGGCGCCGCACGCCGTCTTGTGTGTGCCGCTTGGGTGCACACCGCCGTCGGGGACCGGAGATTTGTAAATATGAGTTTATACGAGGTGTTGGATGCAAAGCTTGTGAGAACAGAAATAGTACAAACAGTGCTCCTCTTATTAGTCAGGACAGCGGGGTCTCTTTTGCAAGTTTGCCAACGCGCGCGGGCCTCCCCTCCCGCGCTGGCCGCTTTCACTGCGGGCCAAGCCCAATATGGGCCGTAATGGGCTATTTGCCCTTTCCTTTTCCAGAAGTAATTAGAAAGGCTTTTCTATTTCTTTTTGGAGCTGAGATTTGATAATTCATATAAAATAGCACAAGTATCCAAAAATTGTGAAACCAAATTTGTTTGGCTCCTAAAATCATGATCTATCTCCTGGTGTAGTTGATTCATGCAGTTGTGTGATGTTCCTAGGTTGTATTTATTTATTCTTGAATGCCTTTTGTTATTAGAATTATTTAGATAATGAATTTTTGTTGCAAATTGGTAATGGCTAGGACCACGAAAACTAGGTAGTAGCTTTCTGATAGTATTAGGTGCTCTCTGTAATTTTGGTAGCTCAAGAATAGTTAGTTTGTTGAGATAGCTAAAATACCCTAGTTAGATTATACATTAAAATAACTGAACGGTAGTGATGACAGCATGAAAAGATGTTTTATGAGTTCGATACGTAGCTTATGATGTTAGCCATTAGAGCTAGCTATTAGTATAGTTTATGCGTGGTGTATTTTTAGAGTTGTTGTTGCCTTTGTATTGATTGCATCATTGCTGCGTCGCATCGTTGCATATCATAATAGGAGCGATGATGGATCGATGCAACCGGACGACTTGGTGTTACATGAAGATGTTGTCATGGTGGACTTGCTGCAGAGATGGGATACTAACTTTGGTTATCTTTTACCTAGGCAAGCCCCAGTTCACAACCCCTACTATTCTGAACTTTATAATATATGTATGTTGCATTAAGTTTTGAGGAGTTGAATGAAACCCATTTGCATATATATATATATATATCCCTATCCTATGAGTCTTACTAGTATGACAGGATCGTGTAGATTGCTATGCTACAGGTTTTCGGTAGAAGTCGAGTGATTTCCTGTCACTCGCGAAAGATAGGCTTATATATCCTTATTATCATACTGTCACATGGACTATATATAATAAATGGAGACAAGGCGGGATGGTATTATGGACCGTGGATGGGCGTTGGGTTTGTTGGGCAACAGAGTGAGGCTCTGGTTGCGTTTTTGTCCCGCCTGTGTCGGTTAAGGACCGATCCTTGCTAAGATTTGAAGGTCAAGTCATAGATCTCCTTATCCCGAATACATACTTATTTATGGGAGCTCGAAAGGCTTGCGTTCTCTGGTCTTGGGTTTCGGCTTCATCCGGACCGACTATATAGGGTGGTGTATATGTGTGTTTTCTTTTTGGGTTAGAGGACCTTGCACCGTATTACGGCCGGGCCAGGAATGTCGAGGGCATGGAATCCCAGTTTGGACGGGGATCTGGAGCCCCGGGCAGGGGAAAGCAAGCTATTCTTGTCTGTGTCTAGGATACAAATGAGGAGTGTATCTCGGGGTACCCAGCTGGGTGCATTGATTCGCGAATTGCCGTTCAATGAACGGTACGATGAGGGCTTTATTCTGGCATCGTAGTAAGAACTGGAGATTGGAGATGGATAAAAAGAATTTTGATTGCTTACCACTTGCTTGAAAGTAGTTCAGGTGCTCACCTAGAATGGTTAGCTAATGAATTAATCATGGCTACTAAAATTGAATATAAGGATGCACTATTAGTAATGCTTACTGCAATATAAACACAGCAAGCCAAACAGCCTTACGTATTCCTTGAAGTCATTTTATTTTCCCCGTCGGGTAAGTCTTCTTGAGTACAATTGAGTACTCGGGTTTTATTCCCCATTGTGTAATGTGTGGATGCTAGTCTAGCTGACCTTTATGTGTGGATTTCTCCTGGTGGGCTCCGCGAGAAAATTCCAATTACGCTGCGATAGTAGTTTTATTTTTAACTTCCCCAAAGGTTTTTATAAAGAAAAGTTCTTTAGTGTTATCATCATGTTAAATGGTTAGTCATGAATTGAATAAATATTTATTTCCGCTGCAATAATGATCAAGTGTACAAGATACATTAGTTAAGTTTAAAATGAATCAACTTTCATTTTGCTATACTGTAGTTATACTTTCCACAGTTATATAATACTCTAATCAAATGTAAACATGTGATGTAAGAAATGTAAGATTATTATAAGCTTTATTCCCTTATTTATGATCCTAATGAAAACTGTGGATTTTCGAGTTCTTCCGTTGGGTGTGCTCGATAGAATCGATTAAAATAGTGCGCTCTTTGGGAACATAGTGTCTAATGGAAGATAAGTACTCTTGTGAGTGTAGTAATTTAGGCGGTTCTGCCACAGCTAACCACTAACTATTTATCCTAACTGTTCCATGAGTTTTGGTGTTTTGTGAGATGTTTCTTTGCAGGATGACTCTAAGAGCTAGTCCACCTAAGAATCATCATCTTCATCACTCGAAGCACATCTTTCTGCACACAACTAACCACTGTGTGAAGAAAACAACTTCCTGTTGGATGAGATGAAGGTTCTCGGCTACACCAGCTCTTACAAGCATGAGCTCCATCGAGAGGACTGCTCAGCTTCAATGCTCAAGCACGACAACAATCAGCTTGGGGGAAGACATCCCCTAGGTATCCAGGTAAGTGTACCTACGCGATTATCGAGTCAATCATAAAAAATAAAAATACTAAAAATATGTGAGCACATGAAGGTTCACCATAGTATCTAAGAAAACCTAAAAATACCAAAAATATGTGAGCACATGAAGGTTCACTATAGTATCTAAGAAAACCTAAAAATACCAAAAATATGTGGGCACATGAAGGTCCACGCTTTTTAAGAGTCCTTAGTGTCTTTTGAATTTATAGTTTGAGTTCTTGAAAAAAAATGAAAAAAAATCAAATAAAAATGTTTGTTTGTCTAGAGTCAATAAAAAGGAAGCTCTTGAGATGAATTAAAACGATGATAAGCTGCTCTGTTACAACACCTCTAAAATGCCTAGAGTTTAGACAAGAGTTTTTTCAAGTTTTAGCTCCAACTGTTTTGACATGAGAATTTACTCTGAACCTGAAACTTGTGGGTAGCATACGCTTGAACTAAGTCTAGGTACCTAATTGATAAGATTGAGAAAGTCTGAGCTGTTATCTATCTTGTTCTAAGTGACACTAGAGTTCTGGAGATTTATCTTTTGAAAAATACAAAAATATGATGAGTTCCTATATGACAAAGCTTACATTCCCACTTGAGCCAAACATGATGAGATAGGCTAGTTAAACTTCCACATATCTGCTGCTTGTCTTGTATTGAGTTTTGTCAACCTTTGTGACCCTGGTGAGAGATTTGTCATGCTCTTGAATCAAGATCCACCTCCATATGCACTACTCTACACTGGAGCAGGAGCAAGAACATACCATTCCACCTACATCCATTCTAAAAATGTTTTTCTCCTACACTGGGAGAGAACACCAAAAACATTCCATTAGGTTAGCCACCCAATAAATGCTCCATATTCCTATCTCTCTCTAAAATTCATCAATGCCAAAAGGAGTGCTATGAGCTATGCAAAAAGATAAGTGAAAAAAAAAGAAAGTGGGACAAGTGTCCCAGTGCAATAATGGGTACATAGATGCCCGATTCCCAAAAAAAGAAAAAAAGAGAGAAGAAAAGATAGCTCATAACCTCTGGCCAGTTTTCAAGGAGAGAGAGAAGCATCTAAGGAGCTGAGTAGAATTAGGTTCCACCATCCACCATATCCATCCACCTATACATCTTGATGCGACTATATGACTTGTTTCTCCATGGATCCATCGTTTGACTTAACAACACATGCATTGCAAGTTTGCTTTTTCAGTTTTCTCCTTACCTATGAGCTCCACAAAAGCTTTAGCTATAGGATGAGAAGAAAGGCAACCATAATCACTGCCTTGGTGAGAATCCACAAATACCACAAATATTGAGAGACTTGAGAGTATCATACATGGGAAGCTCTGAGTTTTATTTGAAAACCTCTAAAAACTCCAGAATGATAGTCGATCGAAGAACTTGAGACATAGTGCTTAGATGGGATCTTTCTGTCTATCAAGTGCTTAAGACCCAAGGAAGAGCTAATAAGCCCCACAATCAAAGGTAATAAGCATAAGTTTGAAAGTCAGCTCAGTTATTGCATAACTTGGAGGAGAATTTCTGTCTGGCTGCAGGTAAATTTAGAGAGAGTTGCTCTGAGATGGCTACAATGCTTAAAAATATACATGTATTCAATAAATTTTCCAAGTTTTCATTGCTAAGGGACTAGCAAATGTTAAGCTTGGGGGAGTTGTTGACAGCCACTATTGTATTAAATCAACCGTCAACTAGCCATGAAAAGGATACAATTGTGATCACTAAAGTAGACATAGGGTTTACACTGACCGAATTCCATGAATTTTGGTGTTTCACTATTTATGCAGGCGTAAACTGGAAAAGGCGCAAACATAAGAGCTTATCAGAATAAGGAAATCGAAAACAGACACCGCGGCTACACAGGAAGGTTCCAGAAGGAATGAGAAGGCACCACGCCAAGCCGGGGCCCAGAGGCCACCAGGCCAGACCGGTCGGTGTGGCCCTGTACCGGCCGGTCTGGGGTGGGCCCCGGTTTAGCCCCGGTTCGCTCGGTTCGCTATATCGCCTTTGAGGATCGATCCTAGCCGCCCGCCAATGTCGGTTTGATCTGATGGCTCATGATCATCGCCCAGGGCTATAAAAGGATAGACACTCCCCTGGGAGAGAGCCCCCCATTCATTCATTCTCATTCGAAGTCCGATCATCAGCCAGAAACCCTAATCAGAGCTCCTTAGCTAGGGCTTAGATAGCTAGATTAGAACTAGAGGGAGGCAAGTGCAGGCTTGGATTCTGGAGCCAACAAGAGCTTGGATTTGGTATAGTTCTTATCTCCTCTCGCCTTTGTTCTCTTTTATTGTATAGTTATATGATTGCTACAATTGAATTGATGAATACTTATTTACTTATATTCATAGTTATCTTGTTCTTTGTCTATTGTGGTTATATGCTTAGTATAGCTAGATTAACATTATACTTATCCATATATTCGTATAACACTCATCTAATTGATCGTTGGGTGAGTGATAAATATTGTGTAAGCATGGTGCTTATACGTTATTTATCTGTGAATGCACCCTATAAGCTGGGATTGGTAGATCGCGAGTGTGACATTCCTGTTGAGTCCTATGTAATCCAAACCCTGTTTATAGGCACAGTAGGGCTTGTACACGAAGGAAGAGCGTGCTATGTTCTCAAACTTCCCTAGTATGTCCACTATGAATAAATATAATGCTAACCTTAGCCATGACTACTAAGTGTATTGCACTAACCATAATATGCATTGACATGTAGCTAGGAATAACCCAGGAATATCTCTTGATGTTCTACTAGCAACCCTAATGATATAGCTAGGAGTCTCTATCTGTTTATGCTGATGGTTATATATTTATCTTATCAATTATCTTATGACTTACCCCTGTATTGAGTAGCGAGGACATGGTTGTGCCTATTCATTACATTCTAGGTCAACACACTACCTTTACACAGCCATGTAGACCTTCCTTTGGGAAAATATAAATGACAACCTGTAATACTCTGGGTAAAATGCTACAATGGTATTTGATCTGTGCGCTTGCGGATACATTTCTATATTCTAAATGGTGGCATAATTTAATACCACACCCCTTGGTGTTATGCTGGGGATGACAACTTGGTATTCTAGTGGCGGTGTGCTGCACAAGCACTTTTGGCGCCGTTATTAGAGATAACATTAAGAGGTGTCAACACCCAACTTCAATGATACCTTTACTGTTGAAACTGATGCATGTGGTGAAGGTATAGGAGCAGTGCTGATGCAATCTGGGAAACCCATTGCCTTCCTAAGTAAAGCACTGAGTGACAAGAACAAAGCTCTATCTATCTATGAAAAAGAATTTCTGGCACTGATTATGGCTGTTGAGAAATGGAAGCATTATCTCCAAAGGCAAGAGTTTATCATTCTCATAGATCACAAATCCTTGGCCTACCTGAAAGAGCAAAATCTTCATTCAGAAATGTAGAGGAAGGCCATGACCAGACTCATGGGGATGCAGTTCAAGATCATTTACAGAAAAGGCAAAGAAAATATTGTAGCAGATGCTTTGCTATGCAGGCTGTCTCAACTGTGAAACCAGATTGGATCCAGGAAGTTATAAACTCTTATGCAACTGATGCTAGAGCTCAGGAATTGCTGCAGCAACTTTCTGTGCACAGTCCCAATCCACATGGCTATACTCTAGACAATGGTCTCATCAAACACAACTCTAAAATCTGGATTGGTAGCAACTCTGCTTTACAGACTAAGTTAGTAGCAGCATTCCACTCCAGTGCCATGGGGGGGGCCACTCTGGTTCAAAGGCCACATATCATCGCCTAAAAAACTATTTTGCTTGGAAGGGGATGAAACAACAGGATGAGGTGTTCATCAAGCAATGCAATGTCTGCCAACATGCTAAGCATTCTAACTCACATCCTGCTGGCCGGTTACAACCACTACCAATACCTGAAAGAGTGTGGAGGGATTTGTCCATGGATTTCATTGAGGGCCTCCCAAAGTCTCAAGGGTATAGTGTCATTATGGTGGTAGTTGATAGACTCACAAAGTATGCACATTTCATTCTAGTCAAGCATCCTTATAGAGCAAGTTCTATAGCTCAGCTGTTTATGGATCATGTGGTTAAGCTACATGGTATTCCACAGTCAACTGTAAGTGAACCGGATACAATTTTTTTGAGCCACTTTTGGAAGGAGCTATTCAAATTGTACAAGGTTCAATTGGCCATGAGCACAAGCTATCACCTCCAATCTGATGGTCAGACATAAAGAGTAAACCAATGTTTAGAGATGTATCTGCGTTGTTGTGCTGTTCAGGACTCCCCTAAAACTTGGACAAATTGGCTTTCTCTGGCAGAACTGTGGTACAACTCATCTTACCACTCATCTTTGGGCGGTTCACCATTCAAAGCACTGTATGGAACTGAAGCAAACATTGGAGCACCATCTTCATTCTCTACTGCAACACTAGCATCTGTAAGTGAGTTGGTGACTAACCGTGAACTGCACTTGCAATCTCTAAAAGATCACTTGGCTACAGCACAGAACCGAATGAAAAGCATAGCTGACCGCAAATGAACTGATCTGCAATTCCAAGTGGGTGATGCAGTATTACTTAAGCTCCAGCCATACACTCAATCTTCTATGGTCAATAGGCCATACCCCAAGTTGTCCTACAAGTATTTTGGCCCTTTCAAGGTTCTGGAAAGTGTGGGAGCTGTGGCTTATTGTCTGGAATTGCCGGAGGACAGCAAAGTTCATCCAGTATTCCATATATCACAGCTCAAGCCATTTGTAGCTGATTACAGTCCCGTATTCTCTACACTGCCGATGACCACTGATCTGGAAGCCACATCTGCAGTACCTGAACAGGTGTTGGACCGTCGTTTCGTCAGAAAGGGCAACAACGCTATTCCTCAGGTCTTGGTGAAATGGTCTGGATTACCACAAACCTCAGCTACCTGGGAGGACTATAATGTACTGCGCATCAGGTTTCCGGAAGCACCGTCTTGGGGGCAAGCAAGCTCTTCGGCGGGGGGAGTTGTCACGCCGGCGCCATGAGGTGTAAAGGCGGAAGAAGGAGAATACGTTTTCTACTTTATTCGGCGCATTTTTACATTCATGTAATAGCTTAAGTCTTTGACATGTGGGCCACAGGCCAATCTCTAGCTTAAGTAAGCAGGACTCTGTAATGGAACGCTATCGCATATTTTCTGAATAGAACTCGGACAAAGGAAATCTTCCACCTCCGTTCCCCACTCTTGTGCCTCTCTGGATCTCCTCACGTCGATCGGCGGTGATCGCCGGCGGCCAAGGGGCGTGACACGGCCCAATAGATATGTGTGGTTCAGAATGGGTAGACGTGCTCTGTTAGTACTGCAGGGGCAATAAAGCTAATCATTCCTCAGCTCTCCCATATCTTGCTATTTTTCTGATTCATTTGAGTTCTCCAAATTCTTTCCAGCTATCTATTCTGCTAATAACATAGATCAATACAAAATACTTATTAGCAGCCGACTCAGCTTTTTTCACACATGACTACTGCACGACAGGCTTTTAGCCCCGGTGCTCAAGGCCCTTTAGTCCCGGTTCAGAACCGGGACTAGGAAATAGGGACTAAAAGTCCCGAATTTTAGTCCCGGTTTCTAGAACCGGGACTAAAGGTCATTTATTCCGCAAAAAATAGATGCGGGGGTAGGATTCGAACTCAGACCATCCACTTTAGTCCTAGCTTGCACGCACTGACCATCTGAACCCCACCGCGCATGTGACATGTAAGAGATACACTGTCCTTTTAGATTCACTCTGGAAGCACCTTCAGTCCCGGTTTGAGATACAAACCGGGACTAAAGGTCCCTTTAGTCTGGGTTCGTGTCCCAAACTAGGACTAAAGGGTCTACTTTTAATCCCGGTTGGTATTTACCAACCGGGACCAAAGGTTAAGGACCTTTAGTCCGTGTCGAAGTAGTACCAACCGGGGCTAAAGATTGACCTTTAGTCCCGGTTGGTATTACCAACCGGGATTAAAGAACTTTTAGTTCCGAACGCAAAAAATACCGAGACTAAAGTCGAATTTGTACGTTGACCAAAGGCTTGTTCTGTACCAGTGGTGCCGTCAAGTCAATACTCTGTACGTTTATAGTGTTGGAGTCATATTGAATGTGCCAGGAAATTAAGTAGCTCCAGCTGGTTGGTGAACCAAAAGTAGGATATATAAAATTAAAGTTACATAAATCCTCACTACGTGAAAAATGATTTGTAAGGGCCAAGTCAATTTTACTATAGGGGCGGCTCGAGATATAACCGCCCCTACAGTAGGTCTACCTATTTCCCACATATCAGCCGCCCCTACAAATAACTCAGTAGGGGCGGCTGATATTACTAGCCGCCCCTACAAATGGGTTGATTTGTAGGGGCGGCTTGTGATCCAGCCGCCCTTACTGATTGATTTGTAGGGGCGGCTTGTGATTCAGCCGCCCCTACAAATGAAGGCCAATTTAAATTTTGAATTTAAACAAACATCAACTTCTTACACGATTTTGAAACCCTAAATGACCTCAGATCAAAAACTATTGAATGCAAAAGTGTTAGAACTCATCAAGACCTATATTTATTATATACTCTCTCTGTCCCAAAATAGGTGTTGCTTTCGCTTCCCGATAAGCAATTCCTAGCCATTTTTATAAATAATAAATATCATCGATTAGTATCATAATTAACATCGTTGGAAAGATTTTTGAATCTATTTTTAACCAATTTATTTAGATATATAAATATTACACGTATTTTTTTATAAACCAAGTTAAACTTATGATATAAAAACTAAAAACGACACTTATTTTAGGACTGAGAAAGTAGGTATCATTTTTGAACTACCATCCTCGGATGAAGTTTGTATTTCACTACTGGAAACATTGTGTACATTTTGGCTCTGTCAAAATGACTTGAATTTTTTTTGTGCATGCATGTAGACCCAAATTATGGCCTTAAACAAAATCTTAGATTTTTTTGATTAATTTTTGTCTTTATTGAATTTATTTTGTGCTAAACTAGAGAAAGAAGATAGAGTTAATCCTTAAAAGCAATTTAATTTTCCATCCACTATAACCGAAATTGGTTCACAATGCCATGTGATACCTAATATAAAAAATATAGTCCCATATTGGATTATTTTTTGAGGTAGGCTTAGTTCATACTTCTAATTACTTTATACCGTCATGCAGAAAATAATTTAAACTATAGAAAATAACAAACCATCTTCAAAAATCTAAAATTTAGTCTATCCTTAACTTATGGCATGCACAAGGTTGAGAAAAGTTTGAGGCACATACAACTTCAAAATGCATAGGAGTTCTGAAAACATAAGAGCTGTAGTCAAGGTTCCATAAAATGGAGCATCCATGTTGTGAACTACGTATGTTTGGTACAACTCATAAGATCCACATTTGATACATAAGTCATTTTTGTATTTGAGAAAGTGTTAGTAGACACTAGTCACAAGTTTTAAAAATCCAAGATGTGACTTGGTCATGTGAAGTACTAAATAGTCTGAAATGGAAAACTTTTGAATACCATGTTTGTAGAATTCATCAAGATCTACATTTGATATATAGGTTATTTTTGCATTTGAGAAAGTTTTGGTAAACACTAGTTCTAAAATCTTGAATCTCACTCAGAGTGAAACTATATGTGAGACTTGTGGGGGATGAATACGACATTGACAATTTGGTATTTTGCCAGTGACCGACCGCTTGAGACGTATCTTCTTAAACCCTAAGGAAGCCGTGGTCATGAATGTATGTGTGTGAGACTAACTTTATGTATGTGTGTGAGACGACAACAAGTTATAGAAATAAAGATGTCTATAAAATATATAGAAAATATTTATTGTTAATTATTTGAAATACTAGAGAAAAATATACAAATGTACACATATATTTATATATATACGACTAATACTAAACAATAACAAACATATGCATGGAAAGTTGCTTGAGCCACGGTCACGTGAAATTTGAACTAATATGCACCCTAAATTTAAGACTAAACCTTACATTTACCATAAGTTAAAAAAAATGAGGTTTTAATAATTTTGAAAGTAGTTAAATGAATTTTTATGTCAATTAGACCCAATTCCAAATTGAATTAAGTGTACACTAACAAGACTGAAAAAAATTATGTAAAAAAATCTTTGTCTGTGCAAAAATATCACTCGACTCATGTAAATAAAGCACCAAAATTTGGGAAAAAAGCGAAACGATCCAGGGGCGCCAGAACAAACTCAGACCACACGGCGCGGGCGCGTCGAGCGCCAAAAGATGGCCCAAACTAAAAAAACCCACCCCTCCCCAAACCCTAGCGCCGCCCGCTCGACACCTCCCGGAACCCGCTAGGCCACCACCCATCCCACGCTGCGCACCCATCAACGCGGATCCGGTGAGGAAGGCATGAATCGAGGGAACGGCCACGCCGGCCAGGGAGGCGGCAACGATGGCGTGGGCCTGGGAGGCAGCGGCGATGGAGCGGCCCCAAAAGGGCTTATGGGTGCCAGCTCGATGGAGGACGAGGCCACCGTCCTGCACGACCCAGTGCTCGGCATCACGAGCTCGGGAGGGCGCACCTGCCGTCGGCTCCGAGGAGGACGAGGCTGCAGCGGCGGCGGCCGTCCACGACTGTCCACTCGCTGCATCGCGTGGGCACTGTGAGGTGAGGACCAGAGCGAGCATGAGCACCTCGACAGCCATCTCTTGCAATCGATTTTGGTTTTTCTGGGCCAGATTTTTTTAGATCCGTTGATTTTTTTGGTCTGGATTTGTTGCAGGAGCACCATTGAGGGGAATCGAAAAGGTATGTTGTTGCCGGCTGCCAGGTGCCTACTATTTATTATTTATCCATCTTGCTCTTTTTTTCAGGAAGAGAGAGAGTTGATTTCAGCATAGAAGTATCACTAGTAGAAGTAATTTTGATGAGCCTATGTGTTTTACATTAGAAAAGGTGGTTAATCTGTAGGTACTTAGTGTTCTGGAGTGATAAATATAGGATATTGTTGCCTGTGTTAAGTCATGTCTGCTTGCCATTTGTTTGGCTTCATATATTTCCCAATCAATATGGTTAAATCCAGTGAACTGAATGTCTGAAAGAGAGGAAGTTATTGCTGTTAGAAAAAAAAAGAATAACCATTCTATTTTCATTTACTCCCTGATGTCCAATTATTGACATAGCAAGGATGGCCGAACTTCTACTTTTGAATGGGTATTAATTTTCTGCAAGAGCATTCTGACATTCAGTTTATAAATCAATTAAATTACATGCTTTCCAATGATTGAGACATTAGTTGATAAATCCATCAAACTGCACCATGCCATCAGAACCCAAAAATGCATGTGTCTAAGAGAAAAAATAACTTCCTGTATTGGCAGGTAGTACAAAGCTGGATGACATATATCTGTAGATGGATAACAATGAACCAGCACCTATTACTACTATCAGGTATTTCATCACTTCATGTCTTCACTGCCACTACACTGTATATTATGCCTGAGTAGAATGCTATACTTTTCTGCAACAACAATTATAAAAAGGCTAGGAATGAAATGGGCCATCTAAGATGTGATTTTATTGCACCAAGGTCTGCATTTTGCATAATTGATCTATTCAATTTCAGCATTGATATCATTGATTTACTTAATTGATTATTGGCTGATTTTGGATAAAATTCTATACATGTACTTTTTTCCAGTGATGATTTGTGTTAAACTTGTCTGACAGCAGCATGGTGTACTTGTATTGGATTTGAGTTAGATCTTTATTTTAGTTTTGAACCCCTACATTCTGAAATTCTTTGTTGAAATTTTAGATTTGCCGATGAATGATTGTTCCTATAATAACGGGAAAATACACATGTCTTCTATCAATGTAGCAATAACAATGAACACTGCTCTTTGCTTGCAAGCTTTACTCTTTCCTGTATGATCAGATGATAATCCTATTAATAATTCAGAATCACTGCATACAATGGACACTACTCTTTGCTTCCGGGCTTTACTATATATGTATCTTTAGCTGTCTAATTGGTGAGTTCTGATGAAATCTAAATAAAACCATGATTGGCTGCATCCCACTTTTGTTATGCGATGTTGCTGCTGTTTATAAGATTGATCTTGCTGTTATTATTCCTGGTTGCAATTGAAACTCAGAATTTTGAGTAGCACCATGCAAGCAGCCTCCGCCATTAAAAGTGGACACTGCTCTTGGCTTCCAGACATTAGTTTTTGATGCATGTTGGCCATCATTCCATAATTATTTATTTAATTATTACTAGCTGTCTATTTTGAAATACTTAGGTTATCTATTATTGTTTCCCATAGGTCCATGACAGTGCTGCAGCTGTTGGTGGCAGGTAGCTATACAACCAACTCAATTTAGTTTCAACATTGCATTGTTTGTTAGATTCATAGGAGATGGTCAACAGTTTTATATTTGTAGCAGAACATGTCCTTGCATATTCATTGCTCTGTCAGTGACATCAATTTGTGACTTGTCTACTCATATGAACAGTAGGTAGACCTTTGCGACTTATCGGCCATCGTTCCATATTTATTTAATTAATACTAGCTGTTTATTTCCATCTCATGTTGCTTGTTCTGGTTTTGCATTGAATTGGCTTCTCTGTTGTTAGTAGTATGCTCTTTTGCATATGCAGTTTGTATGCACAGATGAGTATTCAGTTTACTAAAATTTTATAAACTTGACAGATGCTTGGATCTGATATTTTCCTAAATCCTAATTGGAGGCTAGTTTGCCATATTGCAAGGTAATTACATGTCCTCAGTCCTCCCACCAAGCCTCCCCTTTTCTTGGTGGATCTTTCTTCTTGCATGGATCTGATGACCTCCCTTTTTTTCCTATATATATGGCTGAATCGACATACTTTTCAGTGATTAAATAGGAAACCTAAAAAAGAGAAGGTACTTCCAAGTTCTTCCATAATATATAATCTGGTTGTAGTGATGTTTTATATTAGTGGAATCTTAGAGACTTGAACTGTTATCATCTTTAGATGGTCAAGTTAATTTTAGGGGATAAGCATTACTATATATAACTTAAAAACTTTGGCCCTTTCACTTGCATTAGATATGACTCTGAGACTAGGTGCTGCTATGTGGTAGCTATTGTTTGGTAAATATAACTTACAATAAAGAAAATTTTTTACAGCGACTAGGTGCTGCTATTTGACATATAGTATTCTGAGTTTTATAGTACCTGCTGTTTGAGAAAATGAGTACCAGGTACCAGGTGTCTACTATTATTCTAGAAGTGTGTTACCTGCTGCTCCCTGCATTACTTAGCATTTCTTTTCTTTAGCTAACAATCTATATGATCAAGTGTGCTTTGTTGACTTGTCTAGAGTTTACTTCCTGTACATCTACTGCTGCCAGGATACTTGGGGTCTCTTAGTCACTGCAATGGCATGTGCAATGATGTTTTAATGTTTATGAAACCTATGGACTGCTTCATGACTTTTTCAGTTGCTCTTTGGGTATATATATGTAGCTATTAGTCTATCTGAACTGTTTTGGGCAATTTATTAAAGCTGTCTACTCAATCCTTTTAATGATGGTTTATCTCGTATCGTATTTGTGGATATGTACATGTATGTATATGGTGGTCAGATTTGAAATTAAATTTGAAACATATATTACATGCTGTGGTCAGATTTAGTTTAAATTTTGAATTTTTTTGTTTGCAAAATTCACTGTAGGGGCGGCTCTAGATACAACCGCCTCTACAAATATAAACTGTAGGGGCGGCTGCTGAACAAGCCGCCCCTACAGTGTATATCTATAGGGGCGGTTTGATCAGGAACCGCCCCTACAAATATCATTTGTAGGGGCGGTTAAAAACATCAGCCGCCCCTACAAATGGTATTTGTAGGGGCGGTTTGGCCAGCCGCTCCTATAGTAGGGTGATTTGTAAGAGCCCCCTGGGAGGGGCGGTTGGGCTAGCCGCCCCTACAGTGGCCTGAGAGCCACCCCTACAAATCATTTTTGTAGTAGTGCCTTCCAACAAAAACCACAGGGTTCCTACATATATATAGCTGAGCCAAAGCCGTGGTTTTTGTAGGAATACTACCTATTCTCTTCTGTATGGGGTGGTGGGCTGGTGGAATGACGACGAAGATTGCAGTGAATATCGTTTTGACTGCATAGGGGCTCATTGACATTGGAATGTGAAACATTGGGAATTTTAGCTGATCGTGCAGGTTGAAACAGCGTGGGTGGACAGCATGGGTTTGGTGGTAGTAGTAGAGCGCTCAATGTCTATGTGTGATAAGGCAGCTGATAAGCTGAAAGTGACTTATATATTTTTTGTGAGGCAAAAAAAAATTTTACAACGGCTAATAAGCCGGCTTCTGATAAGCTTAAGCGAAGCGAATGAGAAACAATTGCTATTCCCTCCGGACCGGTTTGTTAGGCATGACCATGGTAAACACAAATACCAATATTCCATCGATTAATTGAGTATCGGCACTAGCGCCCTCCTACCGTGCATACATCATTTGATTGGCTCGCCCAGTTTGCATGGATGCATGCATGCACGAATATAAAAGGAGTACTTCAATTACGAACGCATGCAAAACACTTCAGCTTCCACACAAGAATTAATGTCCAGCCAAAAAAACACCTCGGTGGCTGCAATCGTGTGACCAAACTCAAAAAATGGTAGAAACTACGCACAAATTCCATAACTGCCACCTCAGCAAAAAATCACCTATAGAAACTATCTAATCGAATGCAAGTTTCTTTGCTTAATAAATATGACCTTTTTTCTCTCTCCTAACTCTCCATCGTCTTCCTCGTGAGCATACGAACGACGAGCGTAGATGAGTCTCATAGCCAACCTCCACCTCGCCATGGAGGACTGCATGCTTGGCTGCTCGCGCTTGATGACACCATGCATGGAGCCCAACCTCGGCAGGAGAGCAGCGTTGTGCGTGGCCTGGGTGGATAGCAAGCGGCCTATTAAGCGGCGGTGACCGAGGCCTGCGCCTACAACAAAGCACGCAGGTGCCTCGGTTAGCCTCCACACCTCGCCATCAGCATCAAGGGCGCCGCTGCACGGGCGAGCGCGGCGCGCTGGCAAGCTCCCCGCAGCCGCCTAGGTCAAGCGCACCTGCATGTGCAAGCTTCTACGGAGGAACGCGAGCAGATCGAGCTCCAGCGCGGGGCGGCGCGGGCGAGCTCCCGCGGGCGGCACATGCGCGCGCTCCCACGGCGGCGCAAGCCAACACGCAATCACGTGTGAGCGCGTGCGGTGGCTAAGCGCAGCGGCTGAGGCAAGCTTCCCAGCGCGGCAACACAGGCGAGCATCAGCCACGGCAGCCGACGTACGCAAGCGAGCACTGGTGGACGCACATGGAGGAGCATGCACATGCAAGACTAGCTTTTGCATCCCATCATGGGCCCCACTTGCATAGAAACCGACGGTTTCCAGAACGAGATCGGCTAACTTCACGTCAAAACGACTGCACCTACAGTCAGCACATCTTTGCCGTTGATTGAAGATCAGACGCCTGCGTGTATTGGCAAATAATTTGCATTCACGGCCCGCTGGTCCGGCCCAACTACAGCCCATGGTGCTCGTCGAGTCTCACGCAGTCCCTTAAGTGGCTAGCGCAGTGCGCCCGCGCCGCCTGCGGCATCTAGCGCCCGCACGGCCGCTAGCCGCCGCAAAGCCGCCGCCCTGCTCCGCGCCGCTAGCATCCGTGCCCCGCTAGCATCCGTGCGTCGCGCCGCCGCTCATGGTTGTGTGCTCCCTTCCTCTCGTCGGTTCCACTCGTTTCTTCCCCGTTGCTGCCGTCTCCCCCGCGAGCACAAGCGTCGCCTCCACCTCTTCTTCCTCGTTCCGGCTGCTGCGCCGCCTAGCTAGCCGCCTTGGGGGAGACCTCCGTGTTGCCGTTGGCCATGCAGAGGCTAGTTTCCGGTGCGCCAGCTTTTGGAACCCTGCTGCAGTATGCGGCCACCATCAGTGGCGGAGCTAGAGCAAATCTGAGGGGGTTGCACTTGCCTCTGTGGATGCAGAGGTTTTCAATTTGTGGGTGCATATATGGTAAAAATCACTACCACAATAACGATTTGTAGGAGCGGTTCATGAGCATTTGTAGCCGCGGTTTTGCCAACCGTCTCTACGCTACCGTGGCTACAAATGCTCGATTTGTAGGGACGGTTGGCCAACCGCCTCTACAAATCGATTTGTAGAGACGGTTGGCGATTTGTAGGGGCGGTTCTATATCCAACCGCCCCTACAAATCAATTTCCAGATATTATGAAAAATTATCAAAAAAATAGTAAAAAACTTTTTTTAATCTGAGAAAATACCCACTAGACAGCCCCCACCCGAGGCTCACCCCAGCCTTTTTTCCATAATTTTTTAGGACTTTGCATTGGCCATGATTCGAACTCACAACCTCACCCTCGCGCGCTCCCTCCTCTACCACTACACCTCACTATCACATGTGTCCATATTGTATTTTGTTTCCCTACATATTATTCTAAACTGAGATTAAATTAATTGTTTGAGGCTCTAAACGGATCCAAATCAAAAAGTTTTTAACTATAAAGTTTCATAACTTTTTAAGACATACAACTTTCATGTTGATCATTTCTCCATCCGAGGTCATTTAAAAAAAGTCAAATTTTATATTTGAGAAAGTCAATGTAATTTTGTTTAACAAGATGATTTTAAATCAAAAAGTTATCAACTATAAAGTTTCATAACTTTTCGAGACCTACAACTTTCATGTTGATCATTTCTCCATCCGAGGTCATTTGAAAAAAAGTCAAATTTTATATTTGAGAAAGTCAATGTAATTTTATTTAACAAGATGAGTTCAAATCAAAAAGTTGTCAACTATAAAGTTTCATAACTTTTTAAGATCCACTACTTGTATTTTGGTTGTTTCTCTATTTAAAGTTATTTAAAAAAAGTTCGTTTCAAAAATTCAAAGTTCAAACCTAAGACATTCATACACAATTTACAATGTGAAAAAAATTCAAATGAAAATATTGTTAACTACAAAGTTGCTTAATCTTTTTAGATCTACAACTTTTAAAAATTTAACTACTTCAAACAATATTTTCAAAGTGTAAATTTTGGAGTACAAAATGATTTTAAATAAAAAAAGTTATAAATAGTAAAGTTACATAACTTTTTGAGATCTACAACTTTTATTTTAGTAATTTTTCCATCCAAGATCATTTTAAAAAAAATAAATTTTAGTGCTTTATTTTTTATATTCGGCATTCATTTGTAGAGGCACCTCAATATAGAACCGCCCCTACAAATCCGATTTGTAGGGGCTGTTGGATATAGAACCGCCCTTACAAATCTAGACATTTGTAGAGGCGGTTCATAACACCAACCGCCCCTACAAATGGATTTGTGGAGATGGTTCGTTTGGCCACCATTTGTAGGGGCGGTTTAATATAGAGCCGTCCCTACAAAAAAAAGAGAGGCGTTGCTACAAATAGTTTCTGTAGTAGTGAATTTAGCTCTTTACACTATTTTTAAAAAATTTTATGGGTGCAGGCGCACCCAGTGAGCTGACTATAGCTCTGCCCCTGGCCACCATGGTGCAGGTCCAAGCTGCCCTCGGCAAGTGGCAGGCTACGTCATTTTCAGGAGGTCCTGCTTAACCTGGATGCATCGAGCTCATCAAGCTTGGACTGGATCATGAAAGCTGCTGCACAAGCATTGTGTTGTGCAAATGTGCTTGCTTTGTATTCTAGGAATTGTGTCATTGCAGTGACTGAATAAGAAGTACAAGTTTTAGCAATTTGTGCCTGTAGGCAGCAAAAGTGCTAGCAGACTGTGATTTTGTAGAAACAGGAAAATGGATTGTATAGATCGTCTTCTAGAAATTATATAGATTGTCTTCTGGCAATCTGGAATATTATGACTGAATAAAGAGCAAATCTGTATATTGGAATGTTTTGACTAAATAAAGAGGAGGCATTGTTCAAATTTTAAAATTCAGAGACTACACAAATATCATTGTTTCCAGACATCCAGTATGAAGTGCATTTGACATAATTGCTAAATTCCAGAGACTACATACAGAATATGATAGCTCATTTTTAAAAGGCAAAAGACATTCATACAAACTTGCGAAACACATCCAGATTGCACATTGGTGGCAAAAGATATCCATGCTACTAGAATTCACTGATAACATCATCTGTGACTGCTCCCTGCAAAATAAAGAACAATAATTGAACAATGGCCATGTATGGTTCAAAAAAATGGTGTATATTGTTTTGAAACATAGCCATGTATGATTCAGACATGGGTTCCATTGGCAAAGAAGTACTAGGATACATATTTTGTACTGCTGCAGTGTCTTGTACTATTGTTGTGTCTCGCACTGCTGCTTCTTTTCCCTTCTTCTTACTTCTCTTCTTTGCAGTTTCTTGTTCCTTCAAATAAAACAAATAAAACTGAGCATGTTCCCATTGAACACAGCGAGTGCAAGCTGATCTTTCTTTAATCCATTCTAATACGAGCTGATGTGGTAGAGGATGGTAAATAAATTAGGAAAATATTGATGCAATCTGAACACATATGGAGAGGAGTGCATACCTGCGACGACACAACACAAACAGCAACCAAGATCGCCGACGCCTCGCCTTCGTGTTCGCGGAGCAGCTGATCGCCGCCGCTGATGCCTCACCCTCACCCTCGCGGCCTCGTTCGCGGGAAAGCAGAGGGAAATCGCGCCAAAAATAGAAAAGCCGGCGCCAAAACGTGGGGGCAATGGAGCTATTGTTGGGCCAAGGCCCAAATAACAGAGGAGCTCGGCAGCTGTACGTGTAGGCCAAGAGTGCAAGGTCTGCGTTCGTTTGATCATGATCTGGCGGTGTAGATGCGCTGACTGCAGGTGCAGTCGCTTTCACCTGAAGTTAGATGATCTCATTCCCGGTTTCCTCACATAGGCAAAATGATCGTTTCCTGTGCCTCATTGCGAGGGCAAAGACTTCGTTTCTCCGATAGGAAACGGTTTCTTTTTTTTTCACTTCTCTCTCCATATTAATTAAAGTGCCACGTCAGCGTTTTTGTTTAGGTGACAAGTTATTTAATAAGAATAGAAACTACAATTAATACCCATTAGGAGTGCCCTAAAGCGGTCTGAAGGGAGTACTGTTCATATTCTACCAGCTTCATTTAATTTCTCATCCAGGTGGACTTGCATTATTGTACCTACTAGTGCAAAGCCAGGCAGGCATCCCATATATTTACGTAAAGTTTTTACGGTAAAACATAGCATTATTAACTGTAAGCAGCCTTTAGTACTTTTAGATGGCAAATTCAATGGCTATTCGTACTGTGGTGTGGGATGAACCCACAGACTGTACAACAGCTGTTGTATGCCTGTATATACTGTAAATGCAAACTGTTTCATCCACGTAGCACAACGGTGCATGACTATAAATAAAATGTTTTGTCGGCTCCATTTTAATTTCCTAGTAAATGCTTGGCGTGCTTCTCCTTTTTCACAAGAGGAAAAGGAAAGAAATAGTTACACATCCACGCGCCATTGAGTATTTGAGCATATAAATTTTACTCAGCATAGTATGCATGCATGCATATTTTGAGCGGCTTCCTGCATACTACAGATGATCTTAGTGCATCGATCCGGTGGAACTTGTTGTCGTTGTGTTATTTGTCTCTTAAACTCCAGAGTTTAAGCATTGCAGCTTTTATTTGTATATATGGTTATTAGAGTGTACCTGTGCACGAGTGAAACAATGAAAGTGCTATATGCAGGCGCCTATAAAGCCAGGTACAGCCTGAAGGGATACAAGAAGTCACTTGCTTCCTGAAGCAACAGTGGCAACACCTGCTGCCAGTAAAGAGTTGTCAGTGGCCATCCTCAGCGAGTCTAGGATAAATTCCATGTCTTGTTTTGCCGTGTCTTGTTTTGTTTTGCCGTGTCTTAGCGAACCGTGTCTTGTTTACTTAGCGAACCGTGTCTTGTTTTGCCGTGCAGGACAAAGGACACAAAGCCAACTTTTGTCAGAGAAGCAGCTCATTTGTCTATATTCAGACAATTCCATCATGGCATTGGTGGGCAATTCTGATATTTATGAATAAATTAATCACATATCACTTGTACGTTAGTAACGGTGGAACATGTGCAAAGAAAACAAAGTTAGCAACATCCCATTGCAAAGAAAAGCATCAGTGTCTAGGATATATTTTTTCTCATCCAACCGAGGTGGAAGATGACCATGTTAGCAAGTGCTTCCTTGTGTTCTTCTGTATCGTCTATTCATGTAGCACTTTGTGTCTTCCATTTCCTATTTGGATGGCAATAGTGGGACTGACTGATGGCTTGATCTGTTTCGTATTAGTTTCCCCTGCAATTGTTGCATCTGCACACATGGTTCTTCTCTTGTTCGTGAAAGAGAAAACAATGAAATAATTTCAGCAATTAAAGTTAATATAATTAATATATAGCAAGTGTATGCATATTCTGTCATTTATTGAATCATTACAGACGGTCAGACACAGCAAATAAAGCAAGCCACCCTTATATCCTTCAGGTCAGAGCCCGAGTAAGACCAGTCACTCACCATATTTAACTTGATAATATTTGACTCAACCCACATTAATAATATTTCACATTTAGGACAGACACTTTTAACTTAATAATACTTTACTCGACCCACACTTTAACGACGAACTCATCCAATCTGTTCTCTTAAGCTCCATTTTTAAATGATGAAGTCCCTAATCGCATGTCCATGCCATAGCACCTCCAACACTGGGTGTCAATGAGCTATGTGGGCTGCATTCCACTTGGAAACCTCTTGATTCACACGACGATTCCTAGCTAACCAGCAACCTTTGCACCGGCATCCACAGCAGGCTCGACTGCTGGGCATCCACACGCGCCGGCTCGGAGGTGGAGATTCCACAATGGTGGATGGTATGGCTTAGAGGATGGCACGGAGGGCCTTGGGCTTTGTAGTAGGCTTAAAGGAGTGACATGAAAACAGGGTTAATTTTGGCAGAGACGAATGATCAACCACCTCAGTTAATTTTGACAGAGACGAATGATCAACCCTCTTCTAGAAACATTTCTCACCGGTCTCTGAAAATATGTACTGCAGTCTGATCTTTCAATTTTGACACGCAAAAGTAACACCTAATCTCATCACACTTTACAAATTTTCTTTTGTTTTTAGATGATGGAAAGAAATTCCGGCTTCATCACCCAACAAAAGGCTGTAGTATCTTTAAAAAAAACAAGAGGACTACTTGTTTTAGATGTCAACCAAAGCAAGTAGTTATTCAGTAGTGTGGGATTGACAAGTAAAACGAGACATTGCAAATAAGGATTTTACTTTCTCAGATGTCAAACATATACAATCCTATCTTATTTATAGCCTAGGTAAGCAAGGTAACGCAAACACCCACAGTCTCGACTACATCAAAGGAATATTAATTCGACGGCTTTTTGGCCTTTTACACACGGCCAACGCCAGCAGCCTGAAACTGGAGACCACTGAAGAGATGTCTAATATAATAGGGATGGGATGCATCAGCAGTTAAAGGACAACTTCCTATGCCAACGCCAGTGCCAACTGTAATGTTGTCTCTGCTGGAATTTTGAGGCTGGGATTTGGGGTTCCGTGTGATGCTTCGATGCTCGCATAAGACCTCGGGTTATTGCTTCCGTCAGAGGAAGTGGCAGTTATTTCATATGGCACTGTGCGTCCATTTCCTCTGCCCTTCTAGCAACTGCGTATTTGGTAGATAGCATGATCTGTTGATCTATTCCTTATCTTGTTTGTAGTTTCGTCTGCATCTGCAATTACTCGGAATACAGAGTTCACTTGTTTGGAAAAGAGGAAACAATGAAATAATGTCAGAGGTTGAGCCATTGAGGATTTAATTACAATTAAATTGCATGCAGGGTCAACAACAAGGCTAGTAACTGCAAATTACCCCGACAACATGTCAAATGCCTGTTCGGTCGTCAACCTACCAAGGGCCGTGGTATACCTAGTGTATTCATCAGTTTAGCCTAGCCTTTGCCTCTGCTTGCACCTCTGTTCAGTTTGGTTTGCATGATGGCACGCCAGCTGGCTGTTTGCAGCAAATGCCCTACGCGATCTCTCCATCAATGTGAGCATATGCAACAACCATATCTGGGGTTCAGGACCTTGAAGATGATGCATTTCGTGGAATGCTTATTAGTGTTGTTGCTGTCGCGAAGCAGTACCATGAAATGTCAGAGTTTGATTGATGGTTATTTTGGCATATTTCAACAAGGCTGCATTTTGTTGATATACATTCCTTATATTGTTTAATTAATATTTCATTTACACCGATACCAATGATGCAAAATAATCATGTGTTTTAACTTCACCATTAGCGACAATACTGTTTCAAAAACACTTATGGGAGCAACAAGTTGATTAACATAGTTTGTCACTCATAGCAATTCACAGGCATTAGCTAGTCACTCAAAACCACAAGTATATAGAGTGAACACCGTCTCTCGATCCACTCAAGATTCGACCAAAAAAAAAAAAAACAAATTATGTGGCACCAGCAAGGGCAACTGGCATCAAGCAAAGCCCCATGTGGATTGACACTGCAAGCTACCTTACACAGTCATGGCACTCGGGCAGAGCCGGGTGGTCAGGGCGTGGCAGGAACCCTGGCGTCGTCAGCGCGATAGTAGACCGCCATAGCTATAGTTCGCATTAGTCGCAAGTCGATACCTCCGAGCTAATGTCGTCGCTGGCCTCAGCCTAGTGGAGCGACCGTCTGACCAATGTGTTAGACGCCGCCACCGAACCCTCATGCGGTGCGATGCTGGTGTCATCCCTCACATGTTGTGTCGTCGCCGCTGTGAACGATACCGAGCTGGGACTCTCTGTCTCCTGCATCTAACAGTCTAAAGTCAAGTAATCCCATGGACCTGAGTAGGCTGGGTTGGACACTTGGATAGGACTAGGTGCAATCCCAATGCCATCTACACAAAATGAAGATTATTTTTAGTTAATTATTCCGGTGCTATAAGATTCGTGTAACTTTTTCAAAAGGACCACTAGTGCAAAACTTAAAATGAGACATTGCAAAATTGTTTTATTTTCACAGATGCCAAATCATATACAATGCCATCTACACAACATCATGTTCTCAACTCAATAACGATAACAGAATATTCGAGGGTCCTTTGGCTACGCCTTTACACGTCCCAAGGGCAACACTCTATATATAGCTGCAGCATTTTGAGGGCAGCAAAAGCACATTTTGCTGCTTGCTGGTGCAAAGTGTAAACACATAAGAAAAACTATCATTTAGACACCACACGTATGTAATGGACTATAGTCTGAAACAGGAGAGGGCGATGATTATGATGACCTGACGCTAGCTAGGGATTCAGTAGTGACCATTGAAGAGATGTGTAATAATAGGGATGGGATACATCAGCAGTTAAAGATCAAGAAGTTACTATGCCGCCACCAGAGAAGTTACTATGCCGCCACCAGTTGGCACGGTACAGATTTTTGCAGCTTCGTCAGGCACGGTACAGATTTTTGCAGCTTCGTCTGCTGTGAATTTAGCAGTAAACTGACTTTATAATAACAGCCGCAGCCTAGAAATCACAGTGGATGAGACTGATAATCCTGTCCTATTGGCAGCGCTGTGGGCGTGTTACTCTGACAAACAGATTATTTATATTCTGGCGGCAAGAAAATATTCGTTTCTTTTATGTGTAACCCTGGACTAGAAATAACTAATTTGATTAGATTTGTTTCACAGACGGGTTCATAAGGAGGCATCAGTAGAAAAAAACTATTTAGCACCAGAGCTAAGAGCCACTAGAGTAAATAGTCATACACCTCCAACATAAATAATGTATTTACATTAGCGGTGGAGTAAAGAAATTAAAAGCACCTCCATCTGTTTGACGAGTTTGTACAAATTTTGCTTAGTTTGCATGTATGTTTTTACTGGGCTATTGATGTTAATAACAAAGAAAAATAGGAAGCAAAAAGCACTATGCCTGCACTGTAACGAGCTGATATGCATACTGCTCCTTTTGGTCACGTACATGCACTCGTGTATGTCCGCAAGCGGCTGCGGTGTACGTACACAGCAGGTTTAGACGTCATTAATTTACGTATTTATGTGGATTATTTTAATAAGGGAATCGAGTTCTAGCCTCTACCATGTGAGAATAGTACATAGCTCAGCGTGACAATACAAACAACATTATGAGGCGAACACACCCAAACAGAAAACAAAAAAGACTTCTTCCCATCTAGTGAGCACGGTACACAAAGGAAGGCACTAAACACTAGTAATACGGTTATTTGTGATGTTCCAACTCAACTGGACTGCTTTGAATCTGCCGTGGAAAGTACCACGCCACTAGACCTAGAGGAAATAGATATGACCCTAATGGTCTGGATATTTTATTGGTGGTGATTAGTCCACAAGGAAAGTAATTTACTTGATAGTACTAATATTTTCTACATGTATTGGCAAATTATACATCATGTTAGTTTTATCAGCAGCCAACCCGCAAGAAAATAAGACGGTTCTTTAGTGCCAGAACCGTTGAGAAAAATAATTTTATTTCCTTATCCTCTACCCCTGACGGAATATGCATGTTGGCTGGCCTGATTGATCATTTTTCCCTTGGTGGACTTTGGCCCTAAAGAGAATTTAGGATTCTGGTATGTGCAAGTATATCAAGGTAGTAAATTGAAATCAAATGCTGGTGAGGTTCGTTCTTGTTGGTAATGTGATACATCAGGAGCTTGAGTCTCAGCTGGTCTGGGTATAGAAATCACTGTGTCCAATAAGGTCTTCAAGATCGACTTTGTGCGTCATCACATGATAGGAAAGTGTTATGTCCTAATACAATAGAGAGTACAGACAGACCATCTGACAATTAATGATGCAGCAACTTTATAGTGAATTTTAGGTGAGGCTTATAACGAGTGTGATACAGGTCCTTCATGTATCACGGGTAATATATGTGAGCTGTGTAATGCTCCCTCTGCTCTCTGTCTAATGTATATATATCTAGAAGATGAATCAATGAGAGCGTAAATTTCAGTTCACTTGCTACGCCTTTGTATAGATAGCTGCACTCATTTTGAAGGGGGCATATGACAAATCATTTACTTCCTGGTTCAACATGACAATAGTTATATATCGAAAACAGCCAAACCTGTTGATGAGGACGAGAAAATAGATATTCAATGGAGAGTGGAGAGGACCCAGCCTGGCAATGAAACGATTCTAATATGTGGGATTGGGACGCACCTGGAGTTTTAGATCCTGCAGAGACATCAATAGCAGAGCAAGAAAACAGCCAGTAGAGACATGGAAAACTGGTGCAGCAGGGAAAGGATTCTATTATGGTAGTTTATTTGTGCCAGGAGCTATGCGCATATTGGTCTGGTCGTCTTTAGAGATTAGAAATTCGAGTTCCACTGTTGAGGATGAAA
Organism: Chrysopogon serrulatus; assembly: GCA_015844335.1. Taxonomy (NCBI): domain Eukaryota; kingdom Viridiplantae; phylum Streptophyta; class Magnoliopsida; order Poales; family Poaceae; genus Chrysopogon; species Chrysopogon serrulatus. Next base: position 361,160 of record JADLZL010006683.1, read on the forward strand.
CCATGTGCAGTGGGCCCCTCAGATAAAGAGTTGCTGCCAGTCGGGGCATACGTACTGTCACGATCTGGTCCTCACCCATCTAGCTTCCCTACAAATTGCAGGCAGGCAAATGATTACCTTCATACTCCCGCTTTTGGGCTTTTTACTTATGTTCTTGTCACGTAACTGCTGTCAGTCAACTACCAAATTGTGCTCGGAGTCAAGTGATTGCAATGTGTATTACTGATACAACAATGTTTCTTTCGCTAGCTCACATCAAGCAGCGGTCACTCCACAGAGGTTTATGGTGTGACGGGGTCATAGGAGAGGCAACACAACTTCATATAAGTTGGTGATGCGTACGAAGATGATGAGCACATAGAGAACGTTTGTAATGAGTGATTGGAGATCCTGGAGCTTCAGCAGCTCTACAGTGAGAAACAACAGAGGCCGTGAAAATTGGCGTACAGTCTTAGTAGTCTCGATCAGCAGAGCTCAAATCGCTGCTCCTTGAAGCAGAAAAACAACTCACAAAAATGGACTATGCGTATTGAGGTTTTGAGAATCGAGCCCCATAGTCATTTAGTGATGAAATTCTATCTTCACCCATTCAAAAATTGTGGGGCCACATGGATTTATTGGCATTAGTGATGTAAATCTATCTTCACCCATTCAAAAATGCAGTGGGGCCACATAGATTTATTGGGCACAGATTTATTGGGCATTGAATTGTATTTGATTAAAATGATAAGAATAATAATAACTAAAATATCATTGAAATCCCATACATTTGTATCTAATTATATACACAATTTGGTGATTTATGATAATAACCTTTAGTAATCTCCTACTCCCTCTGGTCCATTTTATCCGGGACGCATATCAATATTCAAACTTTAAAAACATTGACTAACAATTAGACTAATAATTTTTAATTACTATAATACAACTTTTATATGATTAGATTTAAAAGGATGTATACTACTATCCAATTATTATAAATTTATATTATAAATAATACAATATAAAGCAAATGAATGGTCAAAGTGTAATCTAGAAGACCATATCAGCCTAATTTGCACCAGAAAAAAAATGGACCTAAGGGAGTATTGTAGGAATATTAGAAAAAACTGTGTACCTTTAAAAAAATAAAATAAAATAAAACTATCACCACCAATATGATATCTAAAATTCTAAATTGTTCCAATTTTAGTGAACTTCAAGTCAGGCTAAAATGTAGTGTTATCAGCCCTTGATGTATTCCGGGTACCATATACCTATTGTCGCATCTTCTAATGAGCCCCCTAATTTTATTTTAGACTCCTTGATGAACGATGTAACTATCTTAAATGAATAAAGTTTATTGAATTGTTTCAAAAAAAAAAGTTCTGTAATACTCCTTGTCATATTAAATCGTAGATGCATCAGGTCCAGGATATAATAACCATTCCATCAACGTGCCCTGACCTAGTCTAACCTACGTAGTGGCACGCGCTGAATAAATGAGCGCCCGAATTCTCAGATTAGTTCCTACGCTTATATAGGTGCCTGCTGCATATTCTTGGAAGCGGTTGTGCGCGAAATCACTTGCTTCAACAACGATGGTGTTGGTGAGCATAAGAATATAGCACGGCAAGGCAAATTCAGTGGCGACCCAGCCAAAAAAATTCTTTCAGTGGGGATGGGACACATCGGGAGTTTTAGATCCAGGAGAGACACGGCGAATTGTGTCAAAAGATATCTTTAAGCAAGCCGCAGGTTCCACTGCAGTAGCTCGTTTCTGGAAGGCACTTTGTCCTCTACTGCGGAAGCTGTGTTCGGTGGTCCTTCCTGATTACGATTCTGCCAAGGCCGAGCATGGAAGCGTGATGCATGACTTGAGCAGCCGGGTAGTCCCAGTCAGCATGCATGGACCAGACTTAACACATCGACACCTGCATAGAATCTATTTTTATTGATGGTGCTGATTTTTTCACAGACGGGTTCATAAGAAGAAGGTATTAGCAAAAAAAATAAATATATATTTTGGACCAGGCCTAAGAATCTTCAGAGTAAATAGTAATACCTTGAGTATAAATCATGTATTTACACTGGTGGTCCAGTAAATAAAACCATTCTTTTTTATGAGATTTTGTACAATTTTTTTTGAGTTCGCATGTATATATTTTGTATTGGGCTATATTATATTTGGCATATTCCACTACAGGAAGCGGGTCTTTTGCCGAGTGCGGAAAACACTCAGCAAAGGCTTTGCCGAGTGCGGCACTCGGCAAAGGGCACTCGGCAAAGAAATTGTCGGCATAGGAATCTTTGCCGAGTGCCAAGTGTCGCACTCGGCAAAGCCTTTACCGAGTGCCACACCAGCACTCGGCAAAGCTAACGGCCGCCATCAACTGGGCGGCTCTCTTTGTCGAGTGCCGACGTGGGCGTGCACTTGGCAAAGAGTTTTAATATTTTTTTTCAAAAATTCTTTGCCGAGTGCCCGCCACGTCAGCACTTGGCACAGAGTATTAATTTTTTTTTCCTTGAAATTCTTTGCCGAGTGCTAACGTCGCCGGCACTCAAAGCAAAGTTGTGGTCATTTTGCCGAGTGCAGGCGTGGCACTCAAGCAAAGCTGTTGTTTCTGGGAAAATTCCCCAGCTTTGCCCAGTGCCAGCACACAGTAAAGCTGGGGAATATTTTTTTTTGATGTTTTTTCTATTTTTTCTCTCATTCCATTCATGCAAAATCACATATATTCACCAGGATACAATACAATATCATATATATCTCTCATTTTATCCTCAAATTCAGTTTCAACATAAATCCATACATAATCCATACAAATCCACTCACAAATCCAACACAAGTGCATCAATCCAAACCTGCATTAACGATAACAAGGTCATCAAACACAAGTGCAGGTTTGGATTGATAAAGCAATAAACAACCCTATATAATCACCGGAGTCGACGTAGGATCTGGACTAGGAGGAGGGGGTGGTGTGAACAGCGAGGAAGGCAACGGAGGCAAGACCACTCCGGGGATCTGAAGGCCCTGAAAGTAGTTCGTCACGTCCTGCAGCTGACAGGCCGAGTGCTGCTGGACAGCCTGCAGCTGACGCGCCGACTGGTGCTGGACAGCCTCCAGCTGCGGCCGATGGGCCTCCGCCTGGGCCGCCTGCTGAGCCTGCAACTCTGCCAGCTGTGCCTGCAATATTTCCCACAAGGTTTGGACAATGCAAAGGAAAGGTAAATGTGTAAAATGAGTGAACGACGAATGAAACTTTAGTTACCTGAAATGCCGCCATCATCTGCGTGCTGGAAGGCTGTCGAGGCGCAATGTGGATGTCGGAGGAGCTCGTGGTCCTTGCTCGAATCTCGCTCAGCCTGGGAACTGAGGATGACTCGATGGCGCTATTGGCAATCTAGTACCGGCCATGCTGCTTCCCTCCTCCCAACCTCATCAAGAGGTCTGTGTCCAGGGGCTCGTTGGCGAGGTCGAATGCCTCCCCATGGCGCTGGCGAGCCGCGGTGGTGTACTTGGTCAGCTTGGAGTAGGCGCTCGCTTTGGTGTACGCGTCGAGCCTGTCTGCCGGGTTGTAGACGTTGTCCGCCGCTGTCGCTTTGCCCTTATGAGCCAGGGTGAACCCTGTGAACTCATTGACGTCCTCCCCACCATGCGACTGGGACTGTGAGGAAAATACAAAGGTGATTACAAGTAATGACAATCGAGCGCTAGAATAAATAAATCAATAGAAGCATACCCATCTTTCCATGTACACTAGGAGTGACTGGTTCCCTTGGTGGTGTGGTGGCCCTCGCATCTGCAGGCGGCAGTCCCGACGGCCTCTGTGCCTCTTGTATGCCGCGTCCGTGATCCACAAGTCCACAATGGTAGCCCAGTAGTCCTTGTACTTGTCGCACCACTCCGGACACATCTGCATGACATCAAGTATTTGACATGCCAGAAGATGAATTGACTGTGTCAAGGAAGGAACCAGAACGAATATTTCCTACTTACCTGGAGGTACTGGTCCCTGGTGAGGTCGGTCTCCCTATGGAGCATCAGCAGCCTGGCTTCCGACTTCTTCACCACCCGGCCAAGCACATCGGCGTTGTAGGTGATGATGCACTGGAGTCTAGCCTCGTGGTACAGGTCCTTGAGATGGTCTCTGCAGACCTTGTCCTACACTCATGCCGCATGGGCCTCTTTCCCCTCCTCGCACGTGAAGAAGACCTGCACATAGACATCATGTATCATTTCATTATTTCAAGAACATAGTATTGAGTAGTGCGATGCGATGAAAAGACTCACCCAGAACTCCCTCTTGAACTTCGCCGCAAGGGTTTCGATGCCAACGGTGACACTGGAGAAGTGCTCCCACTTCAAGGGCGGCTGTCTTTCATCCCCGTGGGTGACCAAGCCAGGGTAGTGGTGCCGAATCAGCAGGCCCTGAATGCCATTGACATGGCGTGATGAGCCCCCTCCACTCACAATCATCCAGTTACTGCACGAGTCATGAAGAACAATTGTTAGTATACATCATGAATAACATTTTTTAGTGGCCAAATTCCATTATTTCATGTACCTACAATTCAAGTTTGAAGTTATCAAAAAAATTCAATGAAGCAAAAATAATTAACAAAATATAGCACGAAAACTCAAAACTTTCCAAAATTTTGAAGTTGAGATGTATTTAATGTAGCAAGGCCCCGGAAAGAAAAAAATTGGGAAGAAAAAACAAAAAACAATACATTTTACCGACTGCCATGCCAGGCACTCGGCAAAGCCACCCTTTGCCGAGTGCCGGCCAACCAAGCACTCGACAAGGGCCAAAGGGCACACGCCCGGCGGGCCCTGAAACCGCCACGTGGTAGAGCATCGCCGAGTGTGCGGCACTCGGCAAAGATTGTTCCTTTCCCGAGTGTCTAACGGCGCGGCACTCGGCAAAGTGGACGACCACGGACACCGTTTCGTTTTGCCCCTCTTTGACGAGCGCTGGCCTTTGCCAAGTGTCTCACGCCAGGCAAAGAGCCTTTTTTGCCAGTGTTGTCCTTTGCCGAGGGTGTGGCACTCGGCAAAGAGCTTTTTGCCGAGTGCGGGCGCCGACACTCGGCAAAGGGCCGAGTGCCCGATATTTGCCACTCGGCAAAGGGCCCGTTTCCTATAGTGTTTGGTTGGTCTATAAGTCGGTGATAAGACAAGCCACCTGATTTGCTGCAAGAGAAAAATATTGTTCAAATGGCTAATAAATATGGCTGATAAGATAAGCGACTAAATTGATTAAGAAGAAAACAAAAAATAAAATTGGAAGCAAATTGCATTATGCCTGGACTACTATGACGAGCTAATGCATAGTCACTAGTACACAAATAATTTCTCTTGACACTAACATTTTATTTCTACTGACGGTTTGTCTTTAGAACAACATGTAGAAATCGACCCGATTTCTACAGGCGGTTCTCTTAAGGAACCGCATGTAGAAATAATTTCGACTACAGACGGTTCTCTTAAGGAACCGCCAGTAGAAATCGACTATTTCTACTAGCGGATCTCTTAAGGAACCGCCGGTAGAAATCAATTTCTACTGGCGGTTTCTTAAGAGATCCGCCAGTAGAAATAGTTTCAAATTAATATTTTTGAGTTTTTCAAACTTTCTCGGATGGAGAAACTCCCAAAATAAAAGTTGTAGATCTCGAAAAGTTATGAAACTTTGTAGTTGACAGCTTTTTCATTTAAAATTATCTTTTTATGGAAAACTACGAATGAAATTTTCAAATTTAAAATCCAAATATTGCAAATGACCTCAGATGGAGAAACACTTTAAATAAAAGTTGTAGATTTCGAAAAGTTATGAAACTTTGGATTTCACCACTTTTTCATTTAAATTCGTTTAGACCCTTAAATATTCAATTTTTTCGTCGGATTTGTATAATATGTGGAGAACAAAAATGACATCTAGACACAAGTGACGTGTGGGTGGAGTGGTAGAGAGGGATCGCGTGGCCGAGGTCGTGGGTTCGAACCCCCACGGCCACGTAGCTCGCGACTTGCGATTTTCGGCGGGGACGGGCGGGCGGGTGCCTCTCCCGGTTCGAAAAATATTTTGTGCCTTTTTAAAAATATTTTTTTGTAATTTTTAGGTGTTTTTCTGGGCAGCGATTTCTACAGACGGTTCCTTAAGAGAACCGCCTGTAGAAATCGATTTCTACTAGTGGTTCTCAGCCAACTGCCAGTGGAAATGGACCATTTTCACCGGCCTTTCCCTACTGGCGGTTGGCAAAACCGCCCAGTAGAAATAGGTTGACCACCGCCAGTGCAAAGCATTTCTGTACTAGTGAGTGCTCCATCTTCGTTTGCTTGAAAGGGAAGCTAGCAAGCGCGTCGTCCATGCTTGCATGCACTCGTTTATGTCAGAAGTCGGCTGCGGTGTAGGTAAGATGTTTATTATGTGTTTCTCTGGATTATGTATGCTAGCTGAGCACACAGAAGGCTGGCCAGCTCGGAGCATTCCAGAAACGTTTGCCATGCTTCTACGCGCGGCAGCCAGCCGTTTAATGATTAGATTAGCAATGAAAGGATAATGAGACTAACGAATGCGTACGCAAGCTTGTTCCTTAATGGCAGTAGTGTGATTGGGGGCCATCATCTTGTTGGGCTCCAACGAACACTGGCAGGGCAGTGCAGGGACGCAGCAGAAGCCAGAAAGCGCCCACTGAAAGCGCACAGATGCAAGTGCCGTGGAGGCAGAAGCCAGAGCAGTGGTTAAAGCCATAAGTATGGTTGCCCAGTGCAATGGTGTCACGAGACAATAATTTTGGACCTGATTACTACTGAAGAGCTAGTTATATATAGGCGCTCGATGTGCGAAAGAAGGGGCTCACAGATCATCAGGGGTTCACTTCGTTATTGTGGAGGCCAAAGATCTATCGGAGTTGCTGACACCGTAGTAGTCCCAAGAAAAGCAAGAAGCTAGGTAACAACGTACCTAATGAACTAGCCCGAATAGCTTTGACAATTTATTCGTGCGTGGTGTCAATCATACAAAATGAACCTCTTGGGAAATCTGGAAGATTTGGAAAGACAAAGTTTTTCGTTACATGGCTCCAAGTTTCCAACGTTGGGTTCTTAACTTCAAAAATCAATGTACTCTTCAACTTCTTAGGTTCAGAGGTGACTTAAGGTCATCCTTTTGTGCTTGATTAGATGCTTTCAGTTAACCTCTGTAAGTAAACCTTCTTTTGCTTTTAATTTAATAAAAGGTTTTGAGGAACTGTGGGGACCTCCCCCACAGTCTTTTCCTTCAAAACAATCATACAAAATGAATGTGAAATTATTTGTCTGGTGAAATGAATATCACAATTTACCCAGAATGAAAAAAAATGAGATTGACCATGTGAGCTTCACAACCCTTCTATATTGCCCTGCAATTTCTGCACTGACAAATCCCTTGAGCTGTGGATATGGAAAGTGGCAGGGCCTAGCGCAATCTGGCTGTCCGGTGTCTGAGTGTGGAGTGGGCTTGCCAAGCTCCTGTGTCGTCATGTGAAACAGTGAGTCAAGCTCCTCTGCGAGCAATTCTTCTGTAAGCCAAAAGTCAAGAGAGAGAGATAGCTGCCGTGGAGGAAGCGTTGATCGGCCATCGGCATCCTGTATATATGCATGGGCTTTGGTATGGAATGATTCTGCACTATATTCTTTGCCAGAGAGACTATTTGTGCCCTTGCCACATAGGTTGGCGACTTGGCATGGTCGATGTCAAGCACCAACCCTAAAGCCACACTGAGGTGACCTTCGCACCTTCATGTTGAGGATTTCCAAATAAGACATAAAAACATGTTATGGAAGAAGACCACATGATCTCGTTCATCATCTCATGTTTACCGCCAGTTAAATTGTCACGATACAAATATCACATTGAAGGGATGTATCACCTGGGCCATGTCACGTACAATGCCTGGTTATATCAGGTTACAAAATATTACATGTGATATGATGGAGCCAAGTTAGTTAATTAGTTTGACATTAATAGATAATTTAAAATGCCTAATCACTTAATTGACATATTGGTTCGCCATGCATGAGTTGTCAAGTTATATTTAATTGGGTTAAATGGAGCAAATTAGTTTGTTTTATGCATTGAAGTCATATTTATGTTGTCACCCCGAAACGGTACTAATTAAAGTAACTCAATGTTACATCTAGACAAAAACATAAAAGTCATACATCAACTTGTTCTGGAGTCAGGTCCCTGAACATTCAAAACACACTTTAAGGCCCATCAATTTGTGTTGGGGTGCCCTGCGCAGGTAAAAAAAATGTCATTTTCAGCTGCCACACATGTCCTGCAATTCAATAAATTCTTGTAATGCATTTACCATTGTGTTACAGTACAAGAGAGCTAGCAATTGAGTTCCCTAATCATAGTTGGCTGGCTTGTGGTCTAGTATCAAACTTCCATGGATGCACCAAGCAATTAGCCGCAGGCATCAAACTAGCAATTAGCCGCAGGCATCAAACTTTTTATATACCCTGAGTTCATGTGCACATATTTGGGTGCTCTAATTAAATGGAGCAATATGGTGGGTAAAACAATGAAAACATAAATGTTGGATATAAGTGACGCACCTATAAATAAAGCTACAACAATGAATAGATAAAATACAATGGATGACAAGTATATATAGGCAAAAAAAAAAAAAAATCCATGGCAACTATTGTTGAGCCTGCTGCTAGGAATGTGATACATCAGGATCGGAGCATGAGTGTTTTACTAGATGCAAGAATTGCCCGTGTCATACACCATCATGGGAGAATTATCCACCAACGGTCCAGGCAACAAGACCATTGATGCATCCTTGTCCAGTTATCTTCCCATATGATCTACCTCCCCTGCCATTCTTATTCTCTGCTACATCAGAGGCATCCTTGTCCAGCCAGTCCAAGAAGCTGGCCTTACCTCTGCTGAATAGGCATTCCGGATAGCCATGGCCCCCTTTCAGATTCAAAGAGATTCAGATGCATGGATACATCTGAATTCTACACCGCTGGACATACTTCTCTCTCACTAGCCACAGTGATGACCACCTCTTGATCATGCAGACAATGTTGTGGCTTAAAGCTCTTAACTAGAGATTCATCATGATGGTTCTTTTGGTTAGTGGAGGTTTAATTGAGATCATTATTACAGGCTCTACATGTGCCATAGAATGCTCTTAACTAGAGATTCATCGCAATGAATTTGTTGAGCCTGTACCTTGATTTGTTTCAGACAAAACCCAGTTCATTAGGTCATCTCAAATTAAAATGTGCCATGGGAGTGGGACTCTGAATTTGGGAACGTTGTCTACCAAGTGAGAGAAAGATTGGGTGGGTGTGTGGTAAGCAGTGTGGTGAGAGAGAGAGAGAGGGAGTGACGGCCAGGGGAAGGTACGATGGCCATGTGAGAGTTGAGTTGGGGTTTAGGTTTGAGCTTTTGGTGCCAACGTAAAATCAGTGGTGAAAATCACCAACTTTTAACGAAAAGGCGGTGAAAATAGTGCTCAAAAACATATTATGCAGTAGTGTCTAAAAGTATTTATGCTGCAAAAACACTTCCATTCAGAATACAGCATGGAAAATCCTTGAAACATAACGAAACACCCGACCTGATCATGTAGTACTGGCCAAGTTGATCCTGGCTCTCATGACTTGGGGCATCAGGAGATTGGCTTGATGTTTCGCACTAGACCATCCAATGATGACTGTCTCGCATTGGATCGCTTCACTATGGTATGGCTTGAGAGGTCAACCAGGAGTTGGTGTGTGAAGCAATCATGACAGCCTAGCTATATATGGTGGGTGAAGCAATGATAGTCTTGTAAAGGCTAATTTTGGGATGTGACACGAGTCTATAAAGCTTCAGCAGAGGCAACATCCAAAACAACACTGAGCCCTCCTGTTGTATAGGAATGACTAGGATATAATAGTGAGGAGATTGGTGAGTATGCTGAGTAGTATGGAAGTATGTAAGAAACCAATATGGTAACCATTGTCCATATGTTTCCACTTCGATCATTAGGGAATGAGATACATCAGGAGTTTTAGCTTAAGTGATAACATGGGGGGATGAGGGTCCGTCATTCATGTCTCCACGATTGAGGAGTTCCTCTGCAATTCCTTTCAATAGGTAGAAGGCTCCTCATCACAGCGATGCCACGACAAGCTGGTGCTCCTTGATTTCATTGACTTCCTGCTGAAGAGCTGGAGCATCGGAAGTTGGGTGTGACACTGCCGCCTATGAGCTAAGGAGGCCACCTGTGAGCAACAGAGGACCACTGTCAGACTACTACTGCAGATTGTTTTGGACAGCGGTGATAGAGTATCACTGCTGGTTCACACAATGGCTGTCATAGGCAACTGCTAGCGATAGCTATTTTGCACAAAAAATATTCATATATTTTTCATATGATATTGAATCAAGATATACTTAATACAAATGCATTGAGTTTAATTTAAAGAGATCTATAACTTCGTAGTTAACAATTTTATAATTTGATATACTTTACAAATTTAAATATTTAATATACATTATCTGATCAGATTTGACATGATGAATAATATCGAATGGAGACAATGTTAAAATCAAAGTTGTAGTACTCAACAAGATCTACAACTTTGCAGTTAATTAATTTTTCATTTTAGATTGTCTTGAGTACCAAATAAACAATATAAGATTAGAACACTACTACACAAAACTTAACCGAGGCGATTTTTCTAGGTTAACCGAGGCGGTTTTTCCAACCACCTTGGACACAAGGTCATGGTTAATCGTGGCCTGAACCGAGGCGGTTGGTCAACCGCCTCGATTAATCGAGTTGAAAAAAAAAAAAAAGACGAAACCCCAAACCCTAGCCTAAATGGGCCTGGATCTGGGCCGCTGCCGCCGTGCATCCCTCCTCGCCAGAGCCGCCGCCGTAGGGTGCCGAAGCTTGGCTGTATGGAGGCTGCTCCTCGCCGGATCCGTAGGGGGGAGGCCACGCACACCGCCGCTGTTGGGGTTGGGGTCGTGCTCGCCACCATGGGGGTTGACGGAGAGCGGTCCCAGCTCGGGACGCCCCCGCACGCCGCCATAGCCGCCCCTGGATTCGTCGCCTCCGGTGCGGATCTAGAAGTGGCGGAGTGTTGCCGGCCAATTCGGCCTCTCCTCACCCAGCGCCGCCATGCCGGGTAGGAGGAAAGGAGGCGGCCGCGTCGCCCCCGCATGGATCCGAGCTCCCCGCGCCGGATTTGGGAGGAGCAGGTTGCTGCCGCACCATGGGAGAGAGGGAGCAGGCTGCCGCCGTTACTTTGCCAGGGAGCCGAAGGGCCAGCGGGGGGAGGGAGCGGAGGCGCCCCGGCCAGTGCCGCTAGGGAGGGGAGGGAGGGGAAAGGACCCCTGGCCGGGGTCGGCCGCCCCGCCACGCCCTGGGGAGGGGAGACAAGCCCCTGGTCGAGGCGGGCCCGCCACGCCGCCGCTGGGAGGGAGGGAGGGGAGAGGAGCTCATGGTCACGCCGGCCCCGCCACGCCGCGCCGCACCGTGTAGACGCTGCTGCGCCCGCACCGGAGGAGCCGCCGCCGTTAGGGTTGAGAGAGAAAAGAAATGACGGCTAAGGGAGGGATGGAATGAGTTAGGGTTTGGTGTGTTCCTGGTATATATATGAGGAGTCCGTTATCGGGCCTATATGGGCTGTCTGGGCCGAATATTAACCGAGGCGGGCATTATAATGTAACCGCCTCCTTTAATGTATTTACCGAGGCGGTTGTGTTATAAAAACCGCCTCGGTTAATCTACATTTACCGTGGCAGTTTTCTTACAATAACCGCCTTGGTTAATCAATTAACAAAGGCGGTTGTCTTACAACAACCGCCTCGATTAATAGGAATTAATCGAGGCGGTTTTTTATGACAACCGCCTCGGTTAATATATTAATCGAGGCGGTTGCTACGCCGGCGGCATTGCCTTGGTTGGAATCGATTAACCGAGGCGGTTATCTTTCAAAACCACCTTCGAGACCAATTTTGAAGTGCCTTGCAAAATCTTTTGTGTAGTAGTGGAAGCTTTATAGTTTAAAGAATAAAGTCAATTGTGTAGTGACATGTCTCATGTAGGTTGGCTGGTATGTACACTCCATGCACTACTACAAAACGATTTTACATGTCCACTACTACAGAACAGGCCTTTAGTCACTTGGCCAAAATGAGCAATAGCTCCGGCAAAACATGCCCCCGGGACTAAAAAGGCCTTTAGTCCCGGTTGGTAACACCAACCGGGACTAAAAGCACCCTGCCCAACGGCTATGGTGTCAGGCATGTGCCGGGGGGGCTTTTAGTCCCGGCTGGTGTTACCAACCAAGACGAAAGGCCCATCTTTAGTCCCGGTTGGTAACACCAGCTGGGACTAAAGGTTTTGTCCCAGTCGGTGACACCAGCCGGGACTCAAGATAGGCCTTTAGTCCCGGTTGGTATTAGGGACCGGGATTAAATCTTTTCCCCCATATTTCAATCCTTCTTCCTCTCCTGGCTGAGCTGCCTGAGCTCACTCTTCTTCTTTGTTCTTCATGTTCTTTATGTGTTCTTGCTTGATGGTCACATATTTGGGTATTGATTCATTTTGTCACTTCTACGCCGTCATCGACTTGTTTAGAGGTCACTAGCTTCATCTTCTCAAGTTTTAGTAGCAGCTTTTTGTCATTTTGTGGTGTTATATATTGGGATTTTTTTTTTTTATTTCTACACTATTTTAAAACTCCAATCACTTCATCATTTGAATATTTGAATGATAGTAACTACAATTAGTTCCCTAAAAATTAACTTTTTATTTGAATGATAGTAACTACAATCACTTCTTTATAATTGTGGTGTTATATATTAGGGTTTTTTACTTTAATTAGTTTAGAAAAAATTAGAAACTTATAATACTTTAATTTGTAATTTGTGATCGGGTTTATTAGTTAATTATAACTAGTATGCCTACCAAATTTCTTGATTATTTAGAGAAATAGAGAACTTTGGTGTGTTTTTTAATTTTGCTTGTGTAGGAAAATTAGAAATAGAGAATTTTATGTTATTTGTTACTTTCTTTTTATATAAAAAATAGAAACTTATCATACTTTAATTTACAATTTGTGACCGGGTTAATTAGTTAATTATAACTAATATACCCACCATATTTCATGATTAGTTAGAGAAATAGAGAACTTTGGTGTGTTTTTTAATTTTTCTTGTGTAGAAAAATTAGAAATAGAGAATTTTAGGTTATTTGTTACTTTCATGTCTGTATAAAAAATTAGAAACTTATAATACTTTAATTTGTAATTTGTGACCTGGTTAATTAGTTAATTATAACTAGTATGCATACAACATTTCATGATTAATTAGAGAAATAGAGAATGTTAGGTTATTTCTGTATAAAAATTAGAAACTTATAATATTTTATGTTGCAATGCAGACAATGACACGTCATTGGATGTACAATGCCGATCGCCGCTCCAAAGAATTCATTGATAGTGTGCATTATTTCTTAAGAGTGGTGAGGAAAACAAGCGGGATGGATTCATATGTTGCCCACGTGCCTTGTGTAAGAATTTGAAGAAATATTCTAGCTCTAGAAATATTCACTCACATTTGTTGAAGTCAGGTTTCATGCCAAACTATATTTGTTGGACCAAGTATGGAGAAACCGGGATAATAATGGAAGAATGTGAAGAAGAACAAGAAAAATTGGAGCCTGACGATATTATTACTCAATTCGGTGGCTTCGATGATACAGTAATGGGAGAAGCTAAAGAAGAGAGAGGTGCAGAAGGCACACCTGCTGAAGATGATGCTCTTGGTGATGCCATTCATGATGCACAGAAACATTGCGAAAATGAAAAAGAGAAGGCAAAGTTTGATCGCATGCTAGAAAATTACAAGAAATTACTATACCCATCCGCCCAAGATGGGCAAAAAAAATTGGGTACAATACTGGAGTTGTTGAAATGGAAGGCACAGAATGGTGTATCCGATAATGCATTTGGACAATTGCGAAGATCCAAAAAAGATGCTTCGAAGCCTAATGAATTGCCACGCCACTACGTATGAAGCGAGAGCAGGTCGTCGTCCTTTGGGATTAGAAATCCGGAAGATACATGCATGTCCTAACGACTGCATCCTGTACCGTGGCAAGGACTACAAGAATTTAGATGAATGCCCCGTATGTAAAGCATCATGGTATAAGATCAGACGAGATGATCCTGGCGATGTTGAGGGGGAAGAATGTCCCAGGAAGAAAATCCCTGCAAAGGTTATGTGGTATGCTCCTATAATATCACGTCCGAAACGTCTTTTAAGAAACAAGGACCATGCAAAGTTGTTGCGGTGGCACAATGAAGACCGTAAGGTAGACAACATGTTGAGACACCCTGCTGATGGTCCAAGTGGAGAGCAATAGACAGAGAATTTCTAGAGTTTACAAAAGATGCAAGAAACTTAAGGTTCGCTTTAAATACAGACGGCATGAATCCTTTTGGTGAGTAGAGCGAAGTAGTCATAACACTTGGCCTGTTGCACTATGTATCTACAACCTTCCTCCATGGTTATGCATGAAGCGAAAGTTCATTGTGATGCCGGTGCTCATCCAAGGCCCGAGGCAACCGGGCAATGACATTGATGTCTATCTAAGGCCATTAATTGAAGAACTCCTACTTTTATGGAGCGAAACAGGGGTTCGTGTGTGGGATGAGTACAAACAGGAACACTTCAACCTGCGAGCACTGTTGTTTGTGATAATCAATGATGGCCTGCTCTAAGTAATCTTTCAGGGCAGATAAATAAGGGATATAATGCATGCACACACTGTTTTGATGACCTTGATAGTATATATTTGAAAGAATGCAGAAAGGTCGTGTACCTTGGGTATCGTTGATTTCTTTCTATGAATCACCCAGTTAGAAAGAAAGGCAAGCATTTGAAAGGTAAGGATGTGAAAGTACTTTTTGATAAGGGATAGGGCAGCCAACCAGTTCCAAAAGATGCAGCGGGTCATGCACCCATGTGGAAGAAGAAGTCAATATTTTGGGAGCTACCCTATTGGCAAGTCCTAGAGGTCCGGAATGCGATCGACGTCATGCACCTAACAAAGAATCTTTGTGTTAATCTTCTAGGCTTCATGGGTGTGTATGGGAAGCCTAAGGATTCACTTGAAGCACGACAAGACTTGCAGCGCAAGGAAGAATGAGACAACCTACATCCAGAGAAGACAGATGATGGACGCCAATATTTAAGACCTGCTAGCTATACTCTTAGCAATGAAGAGAAAGAAAGCATGTTTGAATGCTTAAGCAGCATCAAGGTCCCATCTAGATTCTCCTCTAATATAAAAGGTATAATAAATGTGCCCAAGAAGAAATTTTCAAACTTAAAGTCGCATGACTACCATGTGCTTATGACGCATTTGCTTCCAGTTGCATTAAGAGGAATTCTACCTCCACATGTACGTCTAGCCACCGTAAAGCTATGTGCATTCCTCAATGCAATTTCTTAGAAGGCAATTAATCCACTAGAACTTGCTGCTCTGAGAATGATGTGGTTCAATGTCTTGTCAGCTTTGAGTTAGTGTTCCCTCCATGCTTCTTTGATATCATGACACACCTCCTAGTTTATCTGGTCAAGGAGATCAATATTCTTGGTCCTGTGTTCCTACATAATATGTTTCCCTTTGAGAGGTTTATGGGAGTCCTGAAGAAATATGTTCACCAGCGTGCTCGACCAGAAGGAAGCATCGCAGAGGGCTATGGGACAGAGAAGGTCATTGAGTTCTGTGTTGAATTCATTCCTGAACTTGACCTAATTGCTGTTCTTGAATCGCGACACGAGGGGAGACTGAGTGGAAAGGGAACGATAGGAAAGAAAACGTACATTGGTACGGGGGACGATTATTTCAATAAAACACACTACACAGTTCTTCAAAACTCATCCGTGGTGGAGCCGTATGTCACGAAACACAAGGACTTTCTACGATCCCAGTTCCCAGAGAAGAATAAAGCTTGGTTTATGCATCAGCACATGGACACTTTTAGTGATTGGTTACGAAAAGAATGTCAGGGTAATGACCAGATTGATGAGCAACCGTATTTGTTGGGTAGGCAACCATCATGGCACATCCTCACGTACAAAGGGTACGAGATAAATAGAAATACATTTTACACCCTAGGCCAAGATAAAAAAGTACGAACCAAAACAGTGGGGTTCGCGTAGACGCATACTGCACTGAATAGAAACAGACAAACATATTATGGCCGCATAGAGGAGATTTGGGAACTAGAGTACGCACCTAATTTTAAAGTCCCTTTGTTCCGGTGCCAATGGGTGAAGATTACCGGAGGCGGGATAACAGTTGATAAAGACTATAGAATGACAATAGTGGACCTCAACAATATTGGTTACAAAGGTGAACCTTTTGTCCTTGCTGCTGATGTGAATCAGGTGTTCTATGAGAAAGACATGTCTATAAAACAGAAGAGAGGAAAAATGACAACAAATCAATGAATGAGCCAAAACGCCATATAGTTCTCTCAAGGAAAAAACATTGTGGGAATCGAGGACAAGTCAGATATTTCTGAAGATTATAAAAGGGATGACCGAATCACGCCTTTCAATGTGACCAAAGTTCCGAGCATCCTGATAAATACTGAGGACACTCCATGGTTACGTCAAGATCATGACCAAGGAACATACGTCAAAAAGAAGTTGACCATCGTGCCCGCTTGAAAACTAGTAATGTTTAATAAATAGTATGTATTAATCAAAGATATTTTATTGACACTTTGTGTATCGGAGATTAGTTGTGTGACAATTATTAATTACTTGAGATGTTTATATCATGTTTTCTTATTTTATATCGTTTAAAATGAAATTTTTTTATGATGAAAGGTTACATCAATCTCTCTGAAGCATGTGGACGCTTAGAAATATAATTTTTAGTTAATAAACTACAAATTAGGCAAAAGAAAATGCACTGTTATATTTCAAAAAATTTATACCTATCCTTTAATTTAGTAGACAATAAATATGGTTTAACATTTTATTATAGGTTATTAAAAATAAAAAACAAAAGGCCCTGCTCCTGTAAATCCAAATGACTTGAATTTATTTATCGGGTACTCAAGAAATAAAAAATATTTGCCTTCAAATGCAAATCCTATTTGAAGTACATTTTTTCTGTCTCGTATTTGGAGTTTCAATGTTGATAAATGCAAAGATTCACGTTAGTATTATGCAAAAACAAATTCCTGTCCAAAAGCAACAATTTTAGATTTATTAATTGATCAATATATTTTTGCATTAACAAAATACTAATTATTATTTACATTTACAAACACTATTGTAAGATAAGAACATAATTTATGGTACATAATACATAAAGAATACAAGAAGGCAAAAAGAAAATGCAATTGTGATTTTTAAAAAATTTTATGCCTAATCTATCATTTACTATGCAATTAATAAGATTTAGAATATATATAAAATAAATATAAAATAAATAAAACAAATATAACACAGCCGGTAACCTAAAAGTAAAAAAAACTTTTAGTCCTAGACCGTGGTAAGCACCGGGACTAAAAGGTGACCTTTAGTCTCGGCTCCAGCCACGCACCGGGACTATAGGTGAACTTTTAGTCCTGGTATTCCTTACGCGCCGGGGTTAAAAGACTTTTTGTCGGTTTCGTGGCTGGAGCCGGGACTAAAGATACGTGTGGGAATTTAATCTGAGGGCATCTTCCTTTTTCCCTCCCCGATCCGGATCGATGTACACATAGCCGCCGCCGCCGCATCCCTCGCTCTCTCAGAGCGACTGGCCGACGACTTGCTACCGGCGCTCTCCCTCGCTCGTCGAACCTCGCCGCCCGTCGCCGCCCCTCGGCGAGCCCCTGCAGTCCCCCTCGCGCCCTCTACGGCGAGCCCGTCAACGGCAGCGCCACGGAGGGCTAATCCGCCCAGCGCCCGGCGCTCTCCCTAAGCGGCGTGGGAGCCTTGCCGCCGTCACCGCCCCCTCCCCCCGGCGCACGTGCGGCATTACGATCCCAGCGCCCGGCCTCTGTCGAGGTCCGTGGGCGGCGCACCGCCCGGGCGGCCATCGCCCGCGCCCTGCGATCCAGGAGCCCGCGCGCCCGGCGTCAGCGCGTGGGAGCCGCCGCCATCGCCCCCATCTTCGGCTTCGCCCAGGCCGTCGTCGCCTCTCACGGCCGCCGGCCGTCGCCCCTAAGCGCGCCCGTCGCCGCCGTCCTCGCGCACCGGCCGGCCGGCCCCTTCATCGCGTAAAGCACCGGCGAAGACGCACGCAGCGCCTTTGCCGTGTCGTGCCACCGCCCGGTGCTGGCGTGCCGTGCCGCCGCCGTGCTTCGCGTGCCGCGCCCTTGCCGTGCCGCTGCCCTTTTTTGTGTTTGCTGTGCCGCGTGCGCCTTGCCCGTGCTTGCCGTGCCGCGCCTTGATGCTTTGCCGTGTGCCGTGCCATCGACAAATGCGTGTGTCCGCTGTGCCATGCCGCCTTGCCGTGCATCGATCTCCCGCCCCGTGACGCGGCGGGTAGCCGTCCATTTCATGTGTTGTGTCACCGGCCATCGAGCCACTCTTAGCGATTTGTGTATGTATATATATGTATGTGTGTGTGTGTGTGTGATGGCCGGCCATCGAGCGCGGCGATGATACTAACTCTACAGGGGCTGTTGGCGACAAAGCACGTTAAACCGCTATGGCATTGTATCCGATACGTTAATTCAAATTTGATCTGATACGCGCTAATCTTATTTGAAACCATAATTTGATCCGATACGCTAATTCGAAACCCTAATTGAAAACCCTAATATGATCGATACACTAATTCGAAACCATAATTTGATCCGATACGCTAATTTGAATCCCTAATTCGAAACCCTTATTTGATCCCATACGCTAATCCTATTTGAAACCCTAATTTGATCCGATACGCTAATTTGAAACCTTAATTGGAAACCCTACTTTGATCCGATACGCTAATTTGAAACCCTTATTTGATCCGATACGCTAATCCAATTCGAAACCCTAATTTTATTTGATACACGTTAATCTTATTCGAAACCCTAATTTGATTTCATGCACTAACCCTAATTTATTATAGATTATTAAAAAGAAAAAGACATACACTTAGTATATGGATACGCTAAGTGTATATTTCCTTATATGCAATAAAGCGGTTCACTTATGTTTCCATTGCCTCCATATATATAGGGTTAGGATTTACATGCATATATAAAGATTGTTTTTTTTTTTTTTTCTTGTGGCGCTACATGACAAATTGAATTCTAACATCTTTCACATATATTTGTAGAAATGGCCAATCCAAAGGATAACATGGATGATGCAATGATGGACATAATCAACGGCGGCGGCAATCAAAATCCCCAAGTCCAAGGTGATGACAATGAACAAATAGATGATGGGAGTCAAGACTTATTTGATTATGAAGAACTTGTGGGAGACAATCTTGATGAGGTCTATCTACAATCTAGTATATATGTATATATATGAAATTAAAATTAATGGCTTTTATATTAATATATTTATACTTGTTTGTGTAGCCCTCTGCATCGCCGGCAGCTTCCGGGAGTAGTAGAAAAGTGTGAGGCCCGAAGAAGCCGTTGGAGGGTCGGTACATTCTGTCAGAATTTGACGAGAGTACAGGCCAAGTACTTGGGGAAAATTCAAAGAAATTTGTTACGCCTTGTGGGTACCTTGTAAGGGACAGGATCCCGATCAGTGCTCGAGAATGGAGGCAACGAAAAGATGACCATAATATTAGTTTTGTCTCAAATCGTGACAAGGAATTGCTTTGGCTAGATATCCTTGAACATTTCGTGCTCGATACATAGGATGAAGCTTTGAAGGAGAAGGTTCAAATCTGGGCTATGTAGAAGATGGCCAAACAATTTTAGGCTTGGAAGAAGAAACTCTACAAGACTTTTGTTGCACATGACCGGACACCAGATTTCACCAACAAGGCCTACGTCAAGTTGAGGCCTTTTTGGGATGAGTTTGTATAGTTTAAGAACTCAGATGAGAGTCAGGCATGGATGATGCGTGAATCGGGAAAATGCTAGACATAAGCAATACCACCATCACTTGGGTTTAGGTGGCTACCGGACTGCTATTCCTAAGTGGCAAAAGCTGGAACAGGCGATTGTTGACAAGGGGATCAAACCAGAATCACTGCACTGGCCTGAGCGCGCAAAGTATTGGTTCTTCGGTCATGGGGGGAATTCTGGACCTAGAGACCAGAAAGGTAGTGTACGGTAAAAAGCTACAGAGAGTGGGACAGAGAATGGCCTATGCCCGAGGATTAGTTGAAAGTGGCACCTGACAGCCAAATACAGAGAAGGATGAGCTGACATACGCCCTGGAGACTACTGAACATGGTGGGCGAACAAGAGGCTATGGGGAGATATCGTGGGAGCATGGCTTCCCTAAAGATAGACCCACTTATAGAAGCCGCTAAAGAAAGAAGGAAGAGGAGGTAGAGCGGTTGCGTAGGTTGGAGGCAATGGTGATGGAGTCACGCGAAGCGGCTCGTGAAGCGATAGCGCGAGAGAAAGCGCATGAAGATAGAATGAATGAGGAAATCAAAAGGCAAGTGCCGGAAGCAGTAAGTTCTATACAAAGACAAACTGCATCAGAGCCAGGAGTCAACATTAGCCGCTCCGGACAGTTGAAAAGCAGTTGCGCTTCCACAGAGGTGCCAACTATTCAAGACGATGTGGGGCTACGCTTTCTGGTGGATGACATCACTGAAGCAATGACAACATGTGAGCTGCACATTCCACAAGGGGCTGCCACAGTCATGGTTGCTGTCGGTGTTGTAACACCTATCGACCCTACGAAGACACCAAGAATCCATGGGGCGATAGTTCCAGCTGGATATGCTAGTGTCTCGTTGGATAGAGTTGTCAAAGGCTTCAAAAATATGCAGCTTGAGATAGAAGGAGGTAATGGAGAGAAGACACGGCTGCATCGCCTTAGGCTCCAATGCCGCCTCCTCGGGCTCCAACGCCACCACCTCGGGCTCCAACACCGCCACCTCGGGCTCTGACACCACCACCTCGGGCTCCAACCCCGTCACCTCGGGCTCCAACGCCGCCTCCTCGGGCTCCAACACCGACACCGGCTGCCCCTTCGCCTCTATGTCGGGCTCCAACCCCCCACCAGTTGCCCCATCGCCTCCACACATGGCTCCAGCGCTAAAACCGATGGACCCACCATTAAAGAAGAGGCCGGCCACACAATCAAAAGTGTCGGTCGCCCCGCCGCCAAAGAATAAAGCCTCCGAAAAGAAACAACCTATCATTCCTAAGAAGCTTTTCTATGAGGAGACTGCTGCAAAAATAGATGCTACGGTAAAGTCAGATGTGGACAGTTTCTTCAAGAAACTTAAGGATGAAAGAGAATCTAAGCGAAACCCTAAGAAGCCATACCTCTTACTACGGCCAGAAGATCTACGGCAAAGTGTTGAGGCTCAACAAAAAAAGAGGCGTCAAGCTCAGAAAGAATTATCATCTTTATCGGACTATGATCGCACTCTAAGCAAATCCATAGAAGATGGGAAGAAGAAAGAGAAAAGAGCACGCAAGGGTGTAGCATAGCTCGGGGAACAATCATAGCAATCAGTGCCCCCGCTAGTCATTGGGAATGAATTTGGTTCAAACATCGATGTGCTAGACCAGCAGATACCTGTAGATTTGAACTATGAGGATCTTGACATTTTTTTTGCAGAGACTGGTCTTACCTTAGCCCAAATGATAGCTAGGACAGCAATTGAAAGTGCTCTAGAAATTAATCATTGGCAGAAGACATATGAATATGGCAAGAGTCTATTCAACCCTGCGGCCCTCAAAGCAAACTTGGAACGAAAATGTACTTGCTAAACCAGTGGTACCTCGCGGTGTGTGCGAAAAAGCGAGATGACTATATTTGCGTCCGAATTAGAAACCATCATTACTTTCATGGTGATGATATTATTTATGTTCAATTTAATGAGCTACACTAGCTATACCAAATGGGACGCCCGGACAAAGCTCTAATCACCGCTTACGTCGTAAGTGATTCTTTCTTTTAATAATGTCACTTTGTAAATTATCATGTATATGTATAACTAATTATAGAAACCCGCAATACATATGCAAAAACATGATGAGGGACCTCGAGTTAGAAATGACAAGGAGATTGGATTTATAGATCCTTATGTTGTATACAAAGACCGAAGACCCCGTATGTCTTATGGAGAATTCAAACGGAGAGAAATCTACGGAGGTACTTGATCAATCAAAAGGACAAAAGATATATACTCTTTCCCCATAACTTTAAGTAAGTATCGTTATCGTGTGTACATTCTATTAAACCAATTAATCGGATCGGTATGAAGATATATAATTATTTTACCTACACACAAATGCAGCTATCATTGGATACTAATTGTTATTGATCTCGGCAATGTCATTTGGTAATCTATGACTCGTTGAGAAAACCACGGGAAGATTACCAAGAAATAATAGATATTAACCAAGGGTAACTTCGATCTCTAAATATTAATTTCAGCTCTTTAACTCGGTAATAGATAATTAATAATGATCATTTTATTGCTAGAGTTTGGGCTGGGTTTGTGTAGAAACACCGTCCAGATTTGAAAGCGTCACTTTCAAAGCCTATCCTACTTCAATGGGTTCTACGGCGCATTAATTGGGCAAAAAATTTGTGTGGCTACTATATTTGCAAGTATCTGACGGTCTATGCCAAAAGAATAAATCTTGAGCACCTAAAAGTATGTAACATGTATATATAACAAGTTCATCTCATTTATTTGTTGCTATTTAATAAATCTTATTCATACCTCTAACTTTTTTTCTTTAATGTCTATTAAAGGAGACGTAGTTGAAGGAGAAGGTGTTGAATGAGGTCCGCCTAAAAGGAATTCAGGGGAGACAATCGTAGGATTTCTTAACGACCAAGTCCCGAAACCCGCCGGCGAGTACTACTTCAACCCTGAGGAGCCAATGAAACCAAACCAAGATGATCATTTGTATGATGCTTGAGTGGAGAGAACAATTAAATTGTAAATACTTTATCCGTGATGGATATGTGTAAATATTATATTATGGACCTATAGACATGTATAATATATAAATAATGTTATATAGTATATTTATATGTAATGTTCTAAATTATATAAATTATAGGTCTTGCAGCTTTAACAATACGCATTCGAAAATAATAATAATATAATTGTAAACCAGGAATGGAAAACCAAAAGAAAAGAAAAGGAAAAAAAACTCTTTAGTCCCGGTTGGTAACACCAACGGGGACTAAACGGGTGGCCACCTGGCGCACCACGGCGCCCTTTAGTCCCGGTTGGTGTTACCAACCGGGACTAAAGGGGGACCTTTAGTCCCGGGCCGTGGAACCGGGACTAAAGGTGGGACATTTAGTCCCGAAACCTTAGTCCCGGCTCCGTAGCGGGACTAAAGGCCGTTTAGGCCGGGGCTAAAGCCCATCCCTATAGTAGTGGACGCTATCTAAACATTAACCGAGGCAGTCACAAAGTCCAACCACGACACTTGGTAAGGATAACAAAGCTTAGCAATGAAGCATTGGCCTCAGTGGAATTATTGAAGTTCGCACTAGGCAGTATACATCACTTTTCACAAAGAGCCCACCGTTAACTATAATAGATCCCTCAAAGTTCATGGAGAAATACTGTTGGTTCCAAATAGACTATCAAAAAATGAACAAATACATAATGCATTTTGTTAATCATCTAGACAAGGCAACCAAAAGCAATTGATTATAAAGAAAACATGGGTATAGGCTGTAGTTTCTTAGCCATCTCTTGCTACAGAAATGTAGCAAGTATACTTGAGCATATATTTATCTAGTGTCACCTCGATGTTGCACTCTATATGGTGGATGAAGCAATAATGACTGGCTATATATGGTGGGTGAAGAGATGATAGCCTAGTAAAGGCTCATTTTAGGATGCAACACAAGCCTATAAAGCTTCTGCAGAGGCAGCATCCAAAACAAACATTCAACCCTCTTGATATAATAGTGAGGAGATTGGTGAATATACTGAGTAGTATGGAAGTATATATGTAAGAAATCAATATGGTGACTAGTGGCCATATATTTCCACTTCGATTATTGGAGAATGAGATAGAAGAGTTCTAGGCTGAGAGTTAGTTTGGAAGGATGGGGGTAAGTCATTCATGTCTCCACAAGCGACGTATTCCTCCGCACTTCCTTTCAATACGCAGAAGGCACCTCATCACAATTAATGACGCCGCATGTGGCTGGCGATTATTGATTTCATTAACTACCTGCTGAAGTGCCATAGCATCGGGAGTTTAGTGTGCCGCTGCCGCCTACGAGCAATGGAGGTCGCTTGCTCACGCATCGTCCCTACTCGTGGCATCAGTCCAGCATGCGTGCTGCAAGCTGCCCTTGCCGCTTAGCTGGCCTTATGCTTTACTACGCACCTGCTCACCACCATTGCCAAGTGTCGGTGTGCGTCGCACTGCTCGTGTCCTGGCTGAGGGCACTTTTGTTACAATCACACCACACTGGCTGGAAAAGAGACGGCCGCATCCTTCCATTGTCTGTTTTAGATTTGAAGTGGTTGCATTTCAGTTAGTAACACACTGTATCAGAGCATTTGTTTATTGGGAATTGAAATTCTCTGCCATTCTAGAAGCAGGTCTTAAATATTGGCGTCCATCATCTGTCTTCTCTGGATGCAGGTTGTCTCGCTCTTCCATGCGCTGCAAGTCTTGTCTTGCTTCAAGTGAATCCTTAGACTTCCCATACACACCCATGAATCCTAGAAGGTTCACACAAAGATTCTTTGTCAGGTGCATGACGTCGATCGCATTCTGGACCTCTAGGACTTGCCAATAGGGTAGCTCTCAAAATATTGACTTCTTCTTCCACATGGGTGCATGACCCGCTGCATCTTTTTAGGGCGGTTGGCTGCCCTGTCCCTTACCAAAAACTACTTTCACATCCTTAACCATCTCAAATACATCTTCTTCAGTTCATTTGCGAGGCTTGCATCGGTGGTACGCCTTTACCTTTAAAATGTTTGCCTTTCTTTCTAACTGGGTGATTCATAGAAAGAAATCGACGATACCCAAGGTACACGACCTTTCTGCATTTTTTAAATATATACTATCAAGGTCATCAAAATAGTGTATGCATGCATTATATCCCTTGTTTGACTGCCCTAAAAGATTACTTAGAGCAGGCCAATCATTGATTGTCACAAACAACAGTGCTCGCAGGTCGAAGTGTTCCTGTTTGTACTCATCCCACACACGAACACCTGTTTCGCTCCATAAAAGTAG
Organism: Chrysopogon serrulatus; assembly: GCA_015844335.1. Classification (NCBI taxonomy): domain Eukaryota; kingdom Viridiplantae; phylum Streptophyta; class Magnoliopsida; order Poales; family Poaceae; genus Chrysopogon; species Chrysopogon serrulatus. Next base: position 386,544 of record JADLZL010006683.1, read on the forward strand.
GAGTTCTTCAATTAATGGCCTTAGATAGACATCAATATCATTGTCCGGTTGCGTCGGGCCTTGGATGAGCACCGGCATCATAATAAACTTTCGCTTCATGCATAACCATGGAGGAAGGTTGTAGATACATAATGTAACAGGCCAAGTGCTATGACTCTTTGCTCGCTCACCAAAAAAGGATTCATACCGTCCGTACTTAAAGTGAACCTCAAGTTTCTTGCGTCTTTTGCAAACTCTGGAAATTCCCTATCTATTGCTCTCCACTGAGACCCATCAGCAGGGTGTCTCAACATGTTGTCTACCTTACGATCTTCTTTGTGCCACCGCAACAACTTTGCATGGTCCTTGTTTCTGAAAAGACGTTTCAGACGAAGTATTATAGGAGCATACCACATAACCTTTGCAGAGATTTTCTTTCTAGGACGTTCTTCCCCCTCAACATCGCCAGGGTCATCTCGCCTGATCTTATACCGTGATGCTTTATATACGGGGCATTCATCTAAATTCTTGTAGTCCTTGCCACGGTACAGGATGCAGTCGTTAGGACATGCATGTATCTTCTGGATTTCTAATCCCAAAGGACAAACGACCTGTTTTGCTTCGTACGTAGTGGTGGGCAATTCATTAGGGTTCGGAAGCATCTTTTTTTGGATCTTCGCAGAACTGTCCAAATGCCTTATCGGATAGACCATTCATTGCCTTCCATTTCAACAACAACCGGTGTTGTACCCAATTTTTTTTTGCCCATCTTGGGCGGATGGGTATAGTAATTTCTTGTGATCTTCTAGCATGTGGTCAAACTTCGCCTTCTCTGTTTCACTTTCGCATTCTTTCTGTGCATAACGAATGGCATCACCAAGAGCATCACCTTCACCAAGAGCACCTCTCTCTTCTTCAGCTTCTCCCATTGCTGTATCATCGAAGCCACCGAATTGAGCAATAATGTCGTCAGGCTCCAGTTGTTCTTGTTCTTCTTCACATTCTTTCACCATTATCCTGGTTTCTCCATGCTTGGTCCAACAAATATAGTTTGACATGAAACCGACTTCAACAAATGTGAGTGAATATTTCGAGCTAGAATATTCCTTCAAATTCTAACACAATGCACATGGGCAACGTATGAATCCATCCCGCTTGTTTTCCTCGGTTACTCTTAAGAAATAATGCACACCATCAATGAATTCTTTGGAGCGGCGATCAGCATTGTACATCCAACCACGTGTCATTGTATGCATTGCAACATAAAGTATGATAAGTTTTTAATTTTTTCTACGAAATAAAAAGTAACAAATAACCTAAAATTCTCTATTTCTAATTTTTCTCATCAAGCAAAATTAAAAAAACACCAAAGTTCTCTATTTCTCTAAATAATCAATAAATTTGGTAGGCATACTAGTTATAATTAACTAATTAACCCGGTCACAAATTGGAAATTAAAGTATTATAACCTAAAATTCTCTATTTCTATCAAATAGGTAGAGACGACGCGCGTGGTGCACCGGAACGATGTGACGTCTTTGGATTTCGCGCAGCATGCAGACCCGCGCCGCCCATGCAAAGTGCTGCTGGCTTTTCTAAACAAGCAAAACTAAAAAATACCAAAGTTATTTATTTTTCGAACTAATCATGAAATGTGGCATGCATACTAGTTTAAATTAACTAATAAACCCGATCACAAATTGCAAAATAAAGTATTCTAAGTAACTAACTAACACATAACCTAAAATTCTCCATTCTTATTTTTTCTAAACAAATTTTATATTCATACTTAGTTATAATTAAATAATCCTTCAAATATATTATTTATACTTAGTCATAATTAACTAATTAACCAGATCACAAATTACAAACTAAAGTATTATCAAATATTATTTTTTTAAAAAACTAATTATAATGATAAACCATAATTTTAGTATTTTTCTACATTAAAATATTTAAATGATGAAGTGCTTGGAGTTTAAAATTGTGTAGAAATCAAAAATAAAAAACCACATGTATAACACCACAAAATGAGATAAGCTGTTGCTAAAACTTAAGAAGATGAAGTTAGTAACCTCTAAACAAGTAAATGATGGCGTAGAAGTGATGAAATGAATCAATATCCGGAGATGTGAGCACAAATCAAGCAAGAACACATGAAGAACATGAAGAACAAAGAAGAAAGTGAGCTCGGGCAGCTCGGCCGGGGAGGAAGAAGGATTCAAATATGGGGGAGGATTTAATCCCGGTCCCTAACACCAACCGGGACTAAAGTCCCATCTTTAGTCCCGGTGGTGTCCGCACCGGGACAAAATTTTAGTCCCGGTTGGTGATACCAACCGGGACTATACCAACCGGGACTAAAGGTCTTTTAGTCCCGGAAGCCAATTTTTCGGGAGCTATTGCTCATTTTGCCCAAGTGACCAAAGGCATGTTACGTAGTAGTGAAGCCACCGTCAGTAACGGTCTCTTTGTCGAGAGCTATTTCTCGGGCACTCGGTAAAGGCTTTGCCGAGTGCCAAACAAGGCTCGGCAAAGAAAAGCGGCCGTTATGCAGCGCCAGGTTTTCACGGCGGCTTTGCCGAGAGCCTCGACCCGGCACTCAGCAAACATTTTTATTTTTTGAAAAAAACTTTGCCGAGAGCCGCACGGCCGGGTTCTCGGCAAAGAATTTCTAAATTTTTTGGAAAATCTTTGCCAAGTGCCTTGGTCAAAGCACTTGGCAAACATGGTCACTTTGCCGAGTGCTCTGGTCAAGGCACTCGGCAAAGAGTGAATTCTGGTTTTTTAAAAAATTCTTTGCCGAGAGCCTTGACCACTGCACTTGGCAAATATGGTCACTTTGACGAGTACTTTGGTTATTGCACTCGGCAAAGTGACCATAATTTTTTTCCCAATTTGTTTTTGCATTAAATCACAGCACACACACAGTATATATATTACATACACAGTACATATATCACATAAACAGCACATAAATCACATCCACAGCACATCCACAAAACATATATCTCAACCACATCACATATATATCAAATCCGATCATATCACATCACAGTACATCACAAATTCAATCACATTCCGATCACAAATGTTTCAAGTGCATCACAAGTCGCGAAATCTCATAAGGGTCAAGTGCATTATTGAAAAGAGAAGCAGACGGTCAAGTGCCAACTCACAAGTCTCTCCATAGCCCACTCACTGTCCGCCCTGCCAACCTGGCCACCCCGTGTGCGGTGAAGGCTGTGGCGACTGTGTCATAGGCCAAGTCGTGTTGTTAGAACCCACCGACTGAGGCTGCACAAAAGAGACCGGGTTAGTGCGTGTCATGACCAAAGTTCGAACGAAACCAATACACATCTATACTTATAGGAGTCCCAAAGACAGGAGGCTGAGGCTGAGACTGAGGCTGAGGTGACACTACTACTAGAGCGAGTAACTGTTGTGGGATCTCCTTCCCCGAACATGCCCCCATCTGGCTGATGAAGGCGATGAGCTGCGCCATCCTCGCCTCAGCCTGCTCACGCACGACCCTCTCGGCCTCGAGCTGGGCCTATACCGCTTGGTGCCGCTCCAACGCCTCCCTCCTTTCTGCTTCCATCTTCGCCTGCAGTAATGCAAATGAGGAGTTAGAATAATACAAACGTAATCAACCGAAGCTTACAATAAAAGGACCAACCTCGAGTTGGTTTCTTTCCGCTTCCATCCTGGCCTGCAGTAATACAAAGGTGGAGTTATAATAATTGAAACATCATCGACTGAAGCTTACAACAACAGGAATTACCTCGAGTGTGGCGTAAGCGAGCTGTGAAGCCGGCGGCCGTGGGCGTATAGGCATGCTTGCGTCCGTGCTCCGTGCTCGCAGCTAGGAGAGAGTGGGAGTCGACGCCGTGTCGATGACATCATCGCCCATCTAGTACCGCCCATGCTTCTTTCCTTTGCCCACCCTCATCACGATCTCGGGGTCAAGGTCCTGGGTGCTCGCATCGTAGTCCTCGCCGTGTACCGTCATCGCCGCGGACGTGTACTCGCTGAGGCGGCTGTGCACGCTCACGTTGGTGTACGCCTCGGGCGGGTCCTCCGGGTTGTACGAGACGTCGGACATCACCTTGCCCTTGTGTGCCATAGCAAATGCCTTGAAGATGGGGCAACGCGCGCCACCATGGGCCTGAGACTGCAAGAAATGGAGTTAGTGAAGGAAGAATCACGAGTTAGAATCACGAGTTAGTGAGCGAAAATCATCGACTTAGCTTACCCAGGCGCTTGCGTGTCCGGCGAGGTTGCAGCCGCCTTGATGGTGTGGTACGCCGGGCATCATCAAGCGGCACTCCCGTTTAGCATTGTGGGTGTCCTCCCACTCTAGATCGCACGACCTGTTCACGATCTGCTCCCAGCAGTCGCAGTGGTTGGAGCACCACCAGGGGCAAGTCTGCACGTCACAATTTCACATATAAGTAGATCAAAGTAGATATGTGTAAACTGAAAGATCATATCCTTTATATATCGCGAGATACTGGTCTCGAGTCAGCCTCATCGTCCTCGCTTGTGTTTTGTTGACCTTCTCCCCAAGGATGAGGCCATGGTAAGTGACGATGGCCTGGAGACACGCCTCGTAGTGCAAGTCGGTGACGAGCTTCTTGCAGGACCTAGTGACGCAGGCCTGGGCCCTATTCTCGTATCCCTCCTCGCATTTGAAAAAGTCTACATGCAAACATAAAGGGTCAATTTCTTATTTGAAGATAAGTACAATAAATTTGATGTATTAAGATTGCTAGGGTTGGATGAAAGACTTACCCAGAACTCCCGCAAGACACGCACTGCCTTGCTTTGATAATTCGGATCCGGAGCAACGGCGTAGTGCTCAAACATCCAGGGAGTCTCCTCATTCCCGGCGTACGTCACCAGGCCTGGGTAGTGCGTCTTAAAGAGAAGACCCGAGATGTTATTTGGTGGGCGTGAGTGCTCACCAAGCACCACAACCAACCAGTTCCTGAAAAGTGGTTAACCAATAGTATTAGTTTATAATTCAACTGTCAATATGTCATATGAAATAGTAATACCATAGAAGTTACTTACTTTTGCCCTCAGGGTGAATCACCGGCTGCCTCATCGGGTACGGTACTGGAGGGAGACTCGCGGGACCACGCAAGTACACACTCGACGAGGTACCGGATGAAGTAGAACCAGCACCCACTGCGTCCTCCTCCTCCTCGTCCCCATCCTGCTCCTCCTGCTCCTCGTCCGTCTGGGGAGCTATCACCTCCTGCTCGTCCTTGTCCTCAGCCTCGTCCTGCTCCTACTCATCCTCCTGCTCACAGCCCGAGGAGGTGATGGCTCCCTCGTGCGCCTGCTCCTCCGCCCACGCCTCCTGCTGGAGGTCCCCTGAGCTGCAGCCGTCACTGTAGCTTTTGTCTTGTTGTACAACGAGGACAGGTTCACCGACCGGCCGCCCACCATCTTCAACAAAGCGCCTGCATTTGACAAGAAAAATATGATTAGAAAATTAGGTTAAATAAACAAAACCCAGGCATTTGTAAGAACAATAACATAAGGTAACATATAAATAAATAGCATTACAAGTATTAAGTATAATCTTCATGATTAGGATCATAAGCCTCATTGTCGGTATCAAACATGTCGAAGTACTCAATCCCACCCAATGGAGGATTGTCATCCTCGTTGTTGTTGCCTAAACGATGTCGCTCAAGCATTAATTTGTAAGTCTCTCACATTTTCAACCTCATCTCCATCGTCCTCGTCCTCAACCATTTTTGGGCCAACTTCCATTTCTATCGCTTCGGTCAAGTCTATCTCGAACCTCCCATCTGGCCCTTCTGCCTGAAAGAACTCTCTCTCGTATGTGTTTGGATTGAAGTTATAATCGTCATCATTTGGGACAGGTAATTTGCCGTGTGGTAGTACCTTGTACACAATATCCTAATCCTTCAGGTGCTCATTGCTTTGGCACGCATAAGGGAGATAATAAACTTGTGTCGCCTGTTGAGCCACAATATACACATCATCTCCGGGTACGGTGGTATCCTGTCAAATCTCGACTAGACAAAGTTGAGAATGGGTCCGTCTCATTATCACAGGATCAAACTAGTGGCATTTGAATATGATGGGAGTAAGTGTCATTGAACCATGAAAACTGAGCTCGTATATATCTTGCACTCTTCCATAATACTTGACCCCATCTTGGCCAAGCGTAAAAACCCCTGAACTTGTTGTTCTCCGGTTCTGATGAAGCTACTTGTAGCCCGTTGTGTGGAAGCAATATCCATTGACATCATAACCACCGAATGACTTGACCCTAAAGCCAAAGCCATCAGCAACTTGCCTCAACACGGGAGTCATAATCGTATCAGTTTGGGCCTGCAAGCCAAAACCACATACGAAAGGTTGGCATGCAACTCGAAAGATGTAACTAAATAGGAGCTAAATTGGACGGTACCTTCTTCTTGAACCATGAAATGAATTCAGGGTTTTGATTTCCCAAACCGTTTCTAAGAAGAGTATCCACTTCCTGCGGGTTAGGAGGGCGCGATTGACGTCAGTATTCATGAAGAAATTCCCTATACTAACGAGATCATAGGAGTTAGATGCAAGAAATAATGATGGTGTATGGAACAAGTTCGTTCACAACTTACATGATATATGGCTCCACTTCATCGAGGTTGGTCAACACATAGAACATGATAGCACGCCACTCTTCATATTGCAAGATCTTATTTGTCAATCCACTCGCACTTCCGAGTTGCCCTCGAAAAAGACTGAGGTTCAACTCATTTCCACCATCATTGTAACGAGGCTGAGGATTATGCTGGCTCGGAAGGTTGTCACTATAATAAGTTGTTGTGAAGTTGGACACCTCCTCGAGGATATGTGCCTCTGCCATGGAAGCCTCAATTTTGTTTTTGTTTCTGCATTTCTTCCGAAGAACCTTTAGACCACTCTCGACTGGATAGCACCAATGGAACTACACGGGCCCCCCATTCGTGCCTCATATGGGAGGTGCAAAATCAGATACTTCATCGGAGTGAAGAAGCCCGGTGGAAATGTCTTCTCTAGCTTACAGATCAAAATGGGTGCCATTTTTTCTAAGTCTGCAATCACGGTACGAGATATCTCCTTGGCACATAGCTGGCGAAAGAAATAGCTCAACTCTGTCATGACTAGCCAAACATGCTTAGGGAAATAGCCTCGCACCATCGCTGGGAGAAGGCGTTCAATCCAGATGTGGTAGTCATGACTCTTCATCCCCTAAGACTCGTAGAGTGTTTAAGTTCACTCCTCTCCTCAGATTAGCTGCGTATCCATCAAGGAACATTATAGTCTATATCCATTCTAGAACTTCCCTTCTTTGTGGCCTTTTCAATATATAATCAACTGAAGACCTTGTCTATGTCTTGCCGCGTCTAGGAGGCTTCATCTCTAACTTTGGTCTGTCGCACAACATTGCCAGGTCCAATCTAGCCTTAGGGTTGTCCTTCAATTTTTTAGGAATGTCCATGATTGTTCCCCAGAGTGCTTCGGTGACATTTCTTTCGGTGTGCATTACATTAATGTGGTGCGGAAGGAGGAGGTCGTCAAAATAGGGAAGCTGAGTCAAGCCCGACTTATGCGTCCACATATGTTGCAGACCATACCCCACAAAGCCATCACACTCTGGGTTGAGCTTAAGGGCTTCTATCCTTTCATGAACCTCGGCAGGAGGCAACATCTGGGGTGGAGGGTCCATTACCATGAGTCCTTTGGTAAAGTTTTTTATGTCTCGTCTGAATGGATGGTCAAGCGGGAGGAACTGTCCGTGCAGGTCGAACGCCAAAAACTTAGTACCCTTTTTCAGATAAATGAACCTCAGAGCTTCCTTGCAGATTGGACAAGGGAACTTCCCATTAACACACCAGGCACTAAACATGGCGTACACAGCGACATCATGCATGGAGTAAAGGTACCACACATACATCCTGAAGTTTCTCTTTGTAGCACGGTCATATGTCCATACCCCATTCCAGGCACTGATCAATTCATCAATCACGGGCTCCATATAGACACCCATATGATTCCCCGGGTGTCCGGGAATGATCAACGTTAATAACATGTGTTGTGCTTGCATGCACACACCAGGGGAAGGTTGAGGGGGATCGCAAACACGGGCCAATATAAGTAGGGCGTAGCCATCATGCCATAAGGATTGAACCCATCTGTCGCAAGCGCAACATGGACATTACGAGCCTCTTTCGCCTTCTCATGATGAATGCCATCAAAGTGGGTTCACGCCTCACCATCAGATACATGCACCATCTTGTCAGGATTCTATCGTTGGCCATGTTTGTGCCATGTCATCTATTTCGCAGTTTCCTCGGTCATGTATAGCCGTTGGAGCCTCGGTATGAAAAGGAGGTGCCTTACGACTGACACGGGGATGTCAAGCTGCCTCTTCTGGCCATCGGCAGACTCTACCTACAGATACCTAGAGGATTCGCACATTGGGCAGTACTTTGCTTTCGCGTGTTCTTTCCTGAATAGAACGCAACCATTCGGACATGCATGTATCTGATCATACGGCATCTTAAGGGCACGAAGCAGTCTCTGCGACTTGTACATGCTCTTCGGGAGAATGTGAGCCTCTGGAAGCAAGCTACCAACAACTGTCAGCATACTGTTGAAGGCGTCTCGACTCATGCTAAGCTGAGACTTTAATGCCATTAGACGACCAACTGCATCTAACTGAGAGACCTTTGTGTGGCCGTGAAGGGGTTGCTGTGCAGAAGCAAACATATCATAGAACGCATTTGCGGTGGCCTCTGGCTCCTCCTCCTCATCCGTACGTCCATCACTAAACTGTGCTTGATGAAAGTCATCTAACATGTCTGCTACCCCGGCATCGGCATCAAACTCCTCGACGCGTGCTCTCGCCACCTCCTCTCTCATTCGATGAGCTTCACCATGGTGGACCCATCTGGTATAGTCCGGGGTAAACCCATACTTCACAAGGTGCTTGCCCATGGTATCCTTGCATTGTCTTTTCCGATTAGCACACCTACTGTAGGGACACAGAACCCGACTCGCTCCTTTAGCAGCCTCGCCGAATGCTTGCTCCAAGAACAAATATGTATCGTCAATCCATTCATCTGTGTAATCACGATCACTTGGGCGGCCTGTGTACATCCAGTCACGATCATCCATCTTCTAACATATATATTAGTGAGAAACATAAAAATCAATTTTACCTACACCGGCCTCCTACTCTCTAATAGATGAGGATAGGTCCTAATCCCACCCGCGTATGCACTGTTGGGGCTAGTTTCCGTTGTCTGCTCCTGTCGGAGATGGAATTTTGACAGCACCTCCACGCTGTTCTGCAGGTACACGCCTCGACAGGGAGATCATGTTTCCAGAGAACAACAGGGAGGTGATGCCGAAACTCAGTCTCCGATCAGAGCAGACAACGAAAACTAGCCCCAACTACGCATGCGCGGGTTGTCCAAGTAACGTCGACAATTCGAAACAGATACGGTTTTTGATATGCAAAGATCTGCATACCTACAGACATATCTCTTTCGAACGGGAGACGCCTAACTTGGTGACATGACCTATGACCCTGATACGGAAAGAGAGGTTATACCTTAGGTGGCGATGCAGTCAGGATAGCGGGGACGTGGTAGTCGGTGCAGTGGCGAGGCGACGCCGTGCAGGCAGAACCGCAACGGGGTCAACTCGAGCGCGGCTCCAACAGGGTCTTCTCTGCAAAAAAAAGAAACACACATAACATTAATTCAAAATTTGGACAGCACCTCCCCTGCACGGTCACAATACCCACACCTGTAATAAGACACATATAACGGCTCGATGGCCGGATAACCACATCGACGGCACGATGGCCGAACAACCACATCGACGGCTCCATGGCCGGACAACCACATCGACGGCTCGACGGCCGACAACCACATATGCTAAACCCATGGCACGACTCTTTACGACGGTGAGCGGCGCGGACACGAAGCTCTTCTTCTTCCTTCGTTCCTCCCGCCCTCCTTCTTCCTCCTTTCTCCCTTCCTCCTTCTTCCCCCTTCTCTCTCCCTCCCTTCCTCCTCCCTCCTGCTCAACCGGCTGGCTACCCCACCCTTCTTCCTCCTACTGCTCAACCGATTCGGGTGGGGGGGCCGGTTGGCGAAGCCGGCCGGCCGGCGCTTGGGCGAAGTTGTTCGGGCCGAGCTGCTTTCTTGCCCGGGGTGGCTGGTTGGGCGTGGCTGGCCGCCTGTAGTGCGGCCGGTGGTGCATCTGCCGCTGACCGGCTTTGGGGTGGCGGGCGTGGCCGGCCGGGCGATCGGCCGAGTTGGGGCTGGCTGGCCGCGGTCCGTGGCCGAACGGCGGCCGGGCCGAAGCCGCCTGCTGCTATTGGCCGGTGGTGCCTAGGGCTGGGGCGGCGGGCGTGAGCGCCCGGGCGAGGTCCGGGTGTGGGGTGGCGCGGGCGCTGGGCCGCCGGACGCACCGGGCTGCTGGGCGCGGGCGGCCGGAGGGTAGCTGCGCGGGCGCGGGGCCACGGACACCGTGGCGGCCGCGCTGTTGGCCGGGGCGGGCGGGTTTTTGGCCGCCGGGGCGCATGTGGCGGCCGCCGGTGGCCGGTGGCGGGCTGCCGGGCGCGGGGTGGCAGGCCTGGCGAGGGCGGGGCAAGGGCGCGATGGGCGGGGCGGCGCTGTGTGCGTGTGTGTGAGGTGTGTGTGTGTGAGGCGCAGTGAGGCCGAGATGTAAACGGGTTAAGTGTTGGCAGGCGACGCTTTGTCGAGTGCCACCGATCCCAAGACTCTAAGAAAAGCAAATATTTTTAGTAATTTTCTCTTTTGCCGAGTGCCTATGGTTAGCACTCGGCAAAGAGCTTTATCCATTTTAAAAAAAATACAGAAAAAATACTTTTTTTTTTAGAAATTGAACCTTTTGTCGAGTGCCCGGTCGGTCGGGCACTCGATAAAGAGGAAACTAGTTTTTAAAAAAAATTAAAAAACCTGGAAGCATCCTTTGCCGAGAGCCCTGTTGGTTATTCTCGGCAAAGAGTCTTTGCCGAGAGCAAACCCTAAGGCTCGGCAAAGAGTAAGTTCAAAAAAATTTAAAAATGTTAGACAATTTTAAAAAATTGCCAAATTTTTTACAGAGCCCTTTTATACTGTACTTCACTCATGAAAAAGAATTGAGATCTTAATCAATCTGCGAGAAATGCTTGAAGTCCGATTCATCCTAATTACCGATGTTTATAAAACTTCTTTGGAGATTATCGGATTTGAACGCATAACGTATGTGACAACTTGCTCGAAATATTATCAATTTTTTATCGCAGCCTCGGCGCATGAAATGATGACACAGTGACAAATTTCATGATTTTTTGAATTCATATGCTTTTTTTTAGAATTAAAAACAATGCGCATGTAGGTGGGTCATCATGTTTCGTGACTAAGGTCTTTAACATTTTAGATCAAAATTTTAGGACACCTCTAAACTACCATAAATAACGTTAATATCAATTTTCTAGCCACTAAATTCCATTATTGGATGCACGTGCAGTTCAAATATGAATTTTTCCAAAAGTGTAATGAAATGAAATAAACTTATATAAAATAGTAAAACACCTGAAAATGGGCCATATTTGAAAACACAAGATAATATAATGTGAAAAGGCAAAAGAAAAAAATTGGAGAGCAAAAAAAAAAAAATGAATACTTTGCCGAGTGCCGAGGGAAAGCGCTCGGCAAAACCATAGTTTGCCGAGGGCCAGCCCTAAGGCACTCGGGCAAAATACCAGGTTTGCCGAGAGCCTAACGGTTGGCTCTCGGCAAAGATCGACGGCGTGGCTTGGCGGCAGGCTTTGCCAAGGGCTCATCTTTGCCGAGGGCCGGCTCTCGGCAAAGGCTGTTGTTTGCCGAGCCTTGTTTTGCCGAGTGCTCGGCTCTCGGCAAACGTTCCTGCGCCGGGTTTTATTCTTTGCCAAGAGCAGCTCTCGGCAAAGAGGCCCTTTGCCGAGTGCCCGAGGAAAAGCTCTCGGCAAAGCCTCGAGCACTCGGCAACGGCTGCAATTCCGGTAGTGTAGGCTTGAGTAGGATTTTAGCTTCGTGTGAATGTAACAGGCTTGAGTAGGATTTTAGCTTTGCCACATACATAACACATGGGCCTATTTGAGTCTGATCAATGGAATTCTTTCTATCTGCTGCAGGAAGCGATGCCATGCCAGGTATATCAATTTGATTGCCTGGGGTCAGATGTTCTTGCCCAGCCCATTCAAGAGCTTGCCAAGGCAGCAGCCAAACATACGACATGCCTCATTGTAAAATATATGATTTTTATTTTTAAGCAAATTGCGCGGTCTGTAAAGAATTTGTGATTCTTGTAATTCCTCAGGGGTGCTCCTGTCTTGCTACAAAAATAAAATGTGAAGGTTTCTGTGGTGCATCCGTAGCAGTTTTCGAAAAAACAATATTCACGTCTCCTTTAAGTATGTAATGGTTGCAATTGAAGAATAGAGGTTTCCATTTCCATTGGGAATGAAATACATCAGGGGATTTGCTTGAGTTTATATATGCTGTGATGATTGCAGTTCTTATCCACAGCTCTAAGAGCGTCGAGAACTGGAGCTCAATGCGCATATACCAAGCCTTAAAGTACAGCAAGTTCAAGTGTGGCCTTCACCCTTCAGCACTAGAGACCATCTCTGGTGGCGCTTGATCCTCATTTGCTACTCTGTGCGAAGAGTCGAGACGTTCCATTCCTTTTCTTCTAACATCCAGCCTTGTTGGTGCTGCTATACATGTTGATAAAAAAAGGTGTTATACATGGATGCTCCTGCCAATAATTATTTGCCTCTTTCATTGGAGCTGCACACGATCAAATGAGAATGAACCAGTCAAACATGAAAGATGTTGACTCAAAGTGATTAGAATATAATAGCATGTCTTATAATTGTGTTCATTTTGGGATGCATGCAAACCTATAAAGGCTACACCTGACAAAAGGATAAATTAAATCACTTGCTTCTTTGCACCGCCGTGGCAACATATATATATACAAAACAACAATATTGATGCCTTGTTTAGTATGCAATATCTGCAATCCACACTTACAATGGGCATGAGATACATCAGGAGTTTTAGGTTGGGTGGCAGATTTCTTCATTGTACAAGTTCTACCCGAAAGAAGCCATCGCTCAGCATACAGTGAGTACGTTTTCAGCATTACTATGCTGTACAGCAATCATAACTGGATGTCGACGACCATGATAATAGTGATTCTCTTATAAGAGGAAGTTGACCAACGAAATTTGTGTAGGAGAGCAAAGAAATTAAGCTTCCTGATCAAGTTTTTTTGCAATTCTTTTATCATGTGTGGCATTGTGCTTCGTCCATTTCCTCTTAAAGTTGTAGGTCAACTCCTCATTGTTTATCCTACGGCATGGAGGGTGATGCACAGATGCAGCATAGTAGATGCATGTTTCTTTGAAGACCAAAGAAAAATGCCTGGGTGCTGGCCAATGGGCACGGCGAGCAACAAGAGCGTGACGGTCATGGCCTGTGTGAAACGTGCAGTTGCAGACAGCCCTATTATGTGCCCCACTAAGCGTGCGGGAAGAAACTCCCTTCAATGCAAAAATAGCGCACCGACTGGGTTTCGTTGTTAAGAAGTGGTGTCCATTGTTTTTTTTTTCACTCTTTGCTCATACTCTTTCTACCATAAACCTTTTCCATATATGACAGGTTCATATATTGGAAACAACGGGACTGCTATTATTTAAACTTGGTCATCCTCAGAGCATCAGCAAAAAGAATAAATTCAAAGATGTAAAGAAAAGAAGAAAATGCATGCGTCCTTTAGTATGAAATGGCCCAGCTGAAAAAGGGTGGATGACAACTGATGAGCATGCTGACTTGCTGACCAGTATGGTTCTCAGAGCTCAGTGGTGACCCTTAGAGAGGAATGTAATGGGGATGAGATACATCAGGAGTTTTAGTACAAGCTCCAACATGGAACATAGAGCTCAAATCCAGGTCACAGCTTACCAGAGACTTCAAAGCCATGTCGAAGAACATAGAGTTGTTGCAAGCCTGAACACACTGGAGAAACACAGAGGGATGATGGACGCTCTTGTTTCATGCAATGCAACTAACATAGTTTTCTGTGGACTATTCAACAAAGAGTAGAGAAACTAGATTACAACTGAAATGCGAACCATCAAAATCTAATGCGGTGATGCACCTATGCGCACCATATCAAGAATAAGCCAGAAGCAGAGTAGTTGGTAATACAGATTATTAAGTACAGTTATCGGCTGATTGGTTAGAGATGGAGAGACATCAGGAGATTGATTGGGTCCTGGCCTACGTAAGTCCTGCAGGGACAGAAGATTGAATTAATCAATGAAATAATATTCCTCCTTTATTTCTCACTAGCTTCCTCCGTACTTTGTTATTCCAAGAAGACTCGGCCATACACCTAACCAACATGAAGAGAATTAAAACGAACTCCTAACTTCCATTGCACAATAATTATTCAACAAAATATCCAGTTTGGTCACTCTCAGAGGTTGCATTTTTTTCTATGTTACTAACATAACTGCATAAGTTGCATCATAGGAGCAGCTAGTAGCAGAATTTATAATCATGGTCTGTCGTCAAATCCTTACACACTTCCATGCAGCGTGCATATATTAGATATAATATTTGCAAAAAACTGTTTATTTGATCCTCCAAACAGCTGGAGATTGGCTTCACCAAAATGAAGATAAAAGATTTTGTAATTTGATTCCTTGATATTTCTTTATTCATCTTGTTACTCGGAATAAACAGAATTTTTAGTTTACTTCAGTGACTGTATCCTTTATCCTTCCTTCGTTGAGCGTCTCCTGACTTCAACAAAGTCTTATGGTGCACAGATAGCCCAACTTTCTGTTTGAATGTCATTATCCTCTCAGTTTGGTCTGCCGGTTTTGGCCACCGCCCACGGGGCCTCACCAGGGCTCACCGTCGTTCCATCCACCACTGGCGTCCACATGAAGGGCTCATCATTGAACAACACACTCAATGTGCTGCAGCACTCGAAATCCTGCAGAAAAAGCGCATTATCGAAATCCGCTTCGAATGAATCACCAGCAGGACATCAGAGTAATCGATATAATTCTGGGATCCACTTGTATCCTGCGACATATTATATTAATTATATAATCAATTCATTATGCATAAAATAGAATATGAAAATGCTATTATACCCTTCAAATTTAAGTTTGGATCCAGACCCCACTACTTATACCTTAAGTTCCTCCAAATTAGATCCAATTCACTTTGAACATTTAGATCTAACTGAGAGTGACATTATTTATTTCCAAGCAAGCACCGTAAAAATTCCTCTTAAATTAATTATTATTTTGTAATAATATATAAACAGGGAAACAAATCTTTCACAACCACCAACAATATACCTTTTTTTTGCAATGTTTATATATTTTTTGTTAGAGGGCGCTCTATCAAAATCTGCCTCTAAAAATAGGAAGAACATAATAAATTTGTAACTTTTTCAAATCAAGTTAGGTGAACACAAACTTTACATCAAAGTTTCTAACGACTGAATTCCATTTGAAATAATCTAAGGCACAAAAATTATGTTTTTGGTTTTCATAATTTTAAATTCATTTTTTAAAATTTCCAAATTACCTCGGATGCACAAACTATCTATGACAAAGTTGTTGTACGTACTTCTCAAAGAGAGCTGCAACTTTGTAGTTAACTCCTTAATTATTTCAAGAGAGTGTTTACAGTGCTTGGAAATACTTTCCACCCCCTCCCACCCCCTCCATAAAGTAGCCATTTATTTTGATTTTATTCGTCTAGGGCTAAGATGGTAATTGCACATATCCCTTCCACCCTCCACCCCGCCGCCGCGCCCTACCCCCAACCCGACCCTACGCCGAACCGGGCAGCTTCCCAGGCCGCACGCAGCACACCTCGCTCTCTTCTTAGCCCTAGCCGCCGACGGAGCCTTGCTGTCTCCCTCCGTCCCCGCCGCCGCCGTTCATTCGCCGACCCCCGCCTCGCACGACGACGCGGCCCTCGCTCATCACCGACGCCGCTGAGCCTTCGGTTCGACCGGCACTCGGCGACGCAGTTGAGGGGCACAAGAGGCTTGGACACGAGGTGAAGGTGCAGCGGCTCGGCATTGAAACCGTAACGCGCTGCCCTCTTTTGGTACAATTCAATTGCAACTTGTAATCAGGCAAATCATTAACTGTAATTTATCACATCAGTATGACTGTTCTTGATTGGAAAATGCAGTTCGGTTCTGTAGGCTGTAATAACGCTACAGCACTTGTTTTTGTGTGAATTGATATATGGTGCTAGCAAATGCTCTGTCCTAGTAGCTGTGTATGATCCAAAGTAGAAGATTTGATTGCTCATAGCTTGTCACAGTAGTGTACATCATCCTGATTACTAAATACTTTTCAATTTCTTTGGTATGGTTTCTTAGTCAAGTCTTCCATGCATACTTTTTTTATTTAATTCCAGCATGAGCATATCTGTTCTCAATTGGCACTTGGTTATAATTTAGTTGTTTTATCTTGATGCCTGTTGATCATATTTTGGCCAAAATTCAGTTAATATTAGCTAAATCTGAACATTTTGACTAATCAGAAGTAATGAATTTTTGGTCAGAAATTTCCTGAGATGCACCCATTTCGGTCTAGTCCAGAAACTTTTGTTATTTGAATCACAAAACGGTGGGTGCTGGTAGACTGGAAGAGCAGCTAAAATCTATATACATTGAGTTTGTAGTTGAGCAGGAATAGGTTGTTCAATAATACAGTATTGATTTTTGCGTATAGATGATCTTGACTTTTGAGAGAACCAAATTGAGTGTATGAGTGTATCTTGTAGACAAATGTTATTGTTGTCATATATTAACATGATTTAGCAGCTATACTAACTCCTTTTTTGTTTATTACACCTGCAGCTTGGTACTGGTCTTAGTGTCTTTATCTCAAAAAGGAATCCCTCACTGGTGACTTCATTTGCCTTCCAATCCTGTGGATATCTCCTGAGTTCATATCAAAAGGTTCACTTTCATTCCTCTAGTGTTTTGCTTCAGTGTTTTGAAAAAAAGGCTGGAACTCTATGATTAATAATTTGATATTGTTTATTAACAGGTGAGATCTGTTGTGCTGAATACCCTAGACAGGGTGAGGTTTACTGTCACAGTGGATTCCTTCATTTAAACTGGTAGGTCAAACAATAAAACTTCACATGTTCGAATTGTTCTGGAAACTTAGAAAGTGCTGAAAATACCAGCTTGGTTGTTCCATATTCAATCGTTCTTTGGACCGTTGAAGTGGTATTTCATTTGAAAACTATAGGGAGTTTATATATCATATATAAAAGCTAGCACCCAAGATTCTTTTTATCAATGGTTAAACTTGTTGGCAAGTTTGCTATGTGATGCTGCAGTGCTATGGGTCCTATAGAAGATGCATACTGAAAATGGAGTCCAAAGATTTTAAAACACATCTTATTTTCCTTTTTTCATTCATACATACATAGTTCAGTCTTATTGCAAACATCAAACTTGTTTTTGAATTTTCTAGACCTCTAGAAGTACATGGCGCCTTTCTCAGTAGACCACTACATGATCTATCAAATTTGTGCTGATCCAAACAGGCCAAACAGAATCCTTTTTCAAGAAAATAAAAATAAAATTCTACACATGGAAATGTTACTTTACCTGAGCGCAATATCATGCTTTCTTGCTGTTCTGCCTTGCAAATGCAAATGCTGGGCCACTCCTTTTATGATTAGGAGATAGATTGGGTGATCCTTCATGACTAGCTATAGGGTTTAGGGGGAGGCTGAGGCTGCATATTCCGTGGGTACTAGTTAATTTTGGTTATCAGGAACCTTCAATTTAATGTTGTTGTTTGATGCAGGTGGAAATGCAGGATCTTGATTCTTTGCTGGAGTACAATGAAATTATTAGGAAGAAGTTTCATAATGGAGAAGAAGGCTATCAGTTTTATAACAATTACGCTAAGGAGAAGGGATTCAGTGTGAGGAGAGACTATTGTGAATGGGACATTGACCACATTGAGATGACCCTTCGGATGTTTGTTTGCAGTTGTCAAGGTTTCCGTGCAGAGAAGGAGGTGAATAGGGAAAATACGAAGCGGAAGGCACGGAATATTACTTGTTTTGGTTGCCTTGCTAAATTGGTGATTGCACGAGATCAGAACACAGGGCAGTGGTATGTGAAGGTTTTCATCCCTTCACACAACCATCCCATGGTGGAACCACAACTTGCTTGTCTGCTGCGTTCACATAGAAGAATCAGCGATGAGCAGAAAGCTGACATTGTGCAGATGCAGATTTCTGGGATCCAGAAACACCAGATAATGGATATTATGGAAATGCAGTACGGTGGGTTTGATAAGGTTGGATTTACAACAAGGGACCTGTATAATTTCTGCCATCGATATAAGTCAGAGATAGTTGCTGCTGGTGATGCTCAAACAGTCATCAATTACCTGACAGAATGCAAATGTAGAGATCCTGATTTCTTTTTCAGCTTCAAGAAAGATAGAATAGGGCACCTCAAGGAAGTATTTTGGTGCGATGGTCAAAGCGTGCTTGATTATGCAGCATTTGGTGATGTCGTCGTATTTGATAGCACGTACAAAACTAATCGATACAACATGCCTCTTGTTCCTTTTGTCGGGGTGAATCAGCATGGCAGCACAGTTCTTTTTGCATGTGGAATTCTTTCTCATGAGAATATCGAGTCATATACATGGATGCTTAGGGCATTTTCTGATGCCATGGCTCAGAAGCATCCGGTCTCGGTGATTACTGATGGAGACCTTGCTATGCAGAAAGCAATCAAGCTTGTGTGGCCGAATTCATCACATAGGCTCTGCATATGGCATATTGAGCAGAACATTGTGCGTAATCTTCCCGATGATGGTGTGAAGGATGAGTTCAGGTATTTTCTTTATGATTGTTGCTCCATAGAAGAGATTGAGACGAAATGGATGCAATTCTTGGATAAGCATAATGTTTCAGATAAGCACTCATGGTTGTATCAAATGTTTGAGATGAGGGAAATCTGATGTGCTGCGTATCATGGCGCTAAGTGCTACTTAGGATTGAGGAGCAACCAGCGTAGTGAGAGCCTAAACTCTAGGCTTCAGGTGAATCTGGATCGTAAAATGACACTGTACGAGTTGGTACAGCACTTTGACCACTGCATTACACGGCTGCGCAAAAATGAAGCATATCTGGACTTTATAGCTTCGCATTCTAAGCCTTGTTTGGATTCCCATGCTTCAATTATTGAGAGAGAGGCTGCAAAATTGTTCACACCTAACGTTTTTGCGAAGGTGCAGTACAGCATAAAAGCAGCAAACAAGTGTGATGCGAAAGAGATTATAGAAGGCTATGATACAGTTAAATATCTTGTTGTCAGGAAGGATAAAGGAGACAGATGTTATGATGTGCAATGCGAGATTTGTGTTGATGAAGGCATTGTGAAGGGAATTACTTGTTCTTGTCATAAGTTAGAGTCCCTTGGAACCCCCTGTTCACACATCTTCTTTGTACTGGGCCTTCGCGATGCAGGGAAGCTTCCAGACTGTTGTGTTTTGAAAAGGTGGACAATGGGGGCCAAGACAGCATTTCCTACTATAAGGGAGAGCACCATGTATGACTACTCCGATAGCCTTCAAAGATACCGTGAGTTACGCAATATAAGTCACACTGCATCCTTTGTAGCCTCTCGTTCACCTGAAGCATATGAGCAGCTCAAACTCGTTCTGGATGAGCAAGTTGCTTTTATCCTGCCAAATGGAGGAGAGAACGGACGCAAGATATATGGTCCGGTGCTGCCACAAGCTCATAATGATGATCGTGCAAAGTCAACTATGGTCTTGGATCCCCTGCATGTGCCTGGCAGAGGGGCTCCGAAGAAAAAGCTGAAGTCAATTTCAGATAAGAAGAAATCTACGGTGCGATGTACCCTGTGTAAGGTTGAGGGTCACAATCGGCGAACATGCTCCATGAGACAAGAGGTATTTAATTAAGAGTAATGAAAACTTGATGTCTGTGAGCCATGTGTAGTTATGACTAATGTTCATCTTTGTTTTTAGGAAACAATGCTGCCTGAAGATGTGATGGATATGTGATTTGCCAAGGACCTGCTTGATATTGCATAATAGGTACGCTGGTCCATAACTCATTTTGCCCTGTTATATTTGGATTTGAAATTGCTGGACATATGGTGCTGATGTACATAGATTTTGCCCTGTTATATTGTGATTGGAAATTGCTGCTAGATATTATAGATTATAGTTTGGTCCAGCAGCAATGCTGGTAGCCACATTTAGTTCCTTGTTTCTGCTTCTAGAAGGTGCAAGGTCATTTTGTCTAGTTTTCTTGTTACCTTTGAAGTTTTGGAATAAATTTTTGGTCTATCTATGTATCTAGTAGTAAACCACCGGTGGTCATTTTTTCAGTGTCTGAGTGTTCAGTCTGTGTTCTTGCTAGTGTTGACTAAAAGAAGGTAGAAGATGGTATGGTGATATGGCTTCCAAACTGACGCCGGGAGAGTGGTGGTCGTGTTACCACGACTTGGAGGTTCCCTTTGGAGGTCTACCTGATTCTCCTGTGGTGTTCTAGTCATTGCCGGCGGCCTTCAGTTTACAAGCGGTGTTAGTAGAGTTCTGGGTCGTTGTCAGTATGTTTGTCTCGGTGTTGAGTGACTAGCTTCGTATGTTTCTAGTTGTTAGGTCCTTGGTTTAAGATGTTACCTTGTGCACTCATAAATTGCACACAGCCACAAACATTACAACTGTTCGATTATGAATTTCTTTTGCTGTGCTTCCATTGTCTAGATTATATAGGCTATCATCAGTCCTGTACTAGCAATGTAGCATAACTCCCTAAAATTTGCATCTTTTTCAAACTGGTTAAATTGAATTTATTATGCATTTTTGTGGCTTACATGTGTACATGGTGGTGCATTGAGTTTCTGTACTTTTGTTGTTTTGAACTGACACCAAATTTCTATTTCAATGTGCTTTTCAAAATTCACAAAAGAAAATAAAAAAGGAATTCTCCTCGACCTTTTAAGGCCTGCTGGCCTCTTCCCCGCCGAGGCTGCACAGTTGCAGCCCAGCACCCTCAGCTCCACATCCGTTAGGCCCAGCAGTCGGCCCAGCTAAAGCCCAACGCGCAGGCGCGCTCTAGAGCCGTGAGGCCTAGATGAAGCCCAACATGTAGGCGCGGTCTTCATTTTCTATCTCTGCCCTGCTCCTTGTTCTTTTGAGATGGGAAACCAACACCACAGTGGCTGAGTTGTGGACCATGCGTCGGCCCACACCAAAGTGGCTAACTTGTGTACCATTCAATGGGCATGACAAAGTAGTATGGTAGAAAATCTGCTTTTTTGCTAAATTATAAGCAATGTCATAAAAAGACGCAATTTGAGGTTCTCTAATACTCTGAAAAGTGTGCTTGACTATTGAAATGCATTACATAGACAAAAGTACTTTTCCTGAATATGCATTACATTAATTTGTGGTGGTCCTCCAATATTAGAGGCAACCAAAAAGTACGCCCTCTGTGAACTACTTTAGAATGTGGCCTAGCAGAAAAGACACCAGCAGTCCTATGACAAAGAAAACAACAGTCCATGCCTTGTTGTTGTCTTCACTTTGTTCCTTGGCCCTTATCTCGTTAATCCGGCAAATAAGGTAGGCAATGGCCTTCAATCTACCGACACGCCTCGCGTGATCATCGTTAAGCTCCTCCAAGGCCTCTTCATGCATGACACAAGCTTGTCGAATGGATTCTTCAGCCTCCTTGCACCGCGTCCTGTAATGCATTGCTTTTGTGGTAAACCAACTGAGAACTTCCTGAGCCTTAGGTGGCCACTCATCGTCAATCCAGTCCACAAAGTTGATCACCTATGTACAACAACCAAAGAAATAATGATTTACCTCTGTTAAATTTAGATCGATAAACAACGCAGCATTGGCGGCGAGCCATCCCAGGAATCACAACTTATAAGATTGATTAATAATAGGTTATACCATGAATCAGAGGATCAGATTTGTTTGAAGTAAGAACGGCGTATGGGATCTATACCCTACGCAATACAAGACTAGGGGCAGATTTGTACCTCGGTGCAGGGAAGTTGGGACATGTCGGAGTCATTGGTCTTGGTGATAGAGCGCGGCCCACCGGAGATGCGCGACACACCTCGGTCGGAGGACTCCTTGATTTGGTCGTCAGCGTGGGAGGAGCGCAGCGGAGATGAGTGCCGGGACAATGATCGGCGGATCAAGGTGTTACAATCGGATTCGGCATCAACGTGTTCACCGGAGGACGAGTGCAGGGACAGGGACCGGTGATTCGAAGTGGAATCGGAAACGGTCTGAACGTTGCCATCGGAGGACGGGGTAGATGAGCGACTGTTGATCACCATGATCGTTAGAACACGGCGCACCTGCCGCGAACGTCGAGAGGGATGATTGCGAGTAGTGGCTTAGGGTATATATTTTCACATCTGCTACGAGTCTACATGGGCCGGGCTTCCTTTTTTTTCATACGGTTGGTTTCCTTCTTTCCCAGGATGATTTCCGTGGATATATGAATCACCATGATTTTATTGGCAACTCCACGTTATTTCCTTCCTACCCCATGCTCTACCATTCCAACTTCTGATATGCAATCGGTGTTGCGTTTGACTTCTCCGAATCTAATTCACTAAAAGCCACCTCCATGGTGAAGGGTGAGCCTATGTTATAGGAAATATATGGGCCGAAACCCACGTGACGGGTTTCTGTGAACCGAGTGGGCTTCGCGTCCTGGTAAAAGGCATCGATCTCGGCGGGGATGTGGGCTGCCAACCGCATGGTTTCCTTCGTTCCTGTGATGACCGAGCGGCGCTCACTACAAATCTCGGCGCCGCCACCGCACGCCGACCCCCTCCACCCCAACACACTCACCCGCCGGCACCCACAAGCGATACCCGCACACCGGCTCCCACGGCAGCGACCTCCCCCATGCTGTTCATGGTTTCCACCACCGCTTCATCAAGACGAAGCCGAAGGATTTCATCAAATGAAGTCCCTCTTGTTCCTTGCGATGGCTGCAAGTCCTATATTGTCAAGGCATTGAAGGCAAAGACAGAGAAGAACTACGGCCGCCAGTTCTACATCTGTCCAAGTCGAACGGTGAGACTAGTTCGTTGCAATTTTGTGTGATTAATCGCTGACTAATTCGATTTCTTGGTTTCCCTTTATTTGTCGACAGATAGATGGTGGTGGCTGCCCATTTTGGAAGTGGGAAGAGGATTATGAGCAATTCTTGGTTGACAAAAATTTGGTGCCTCCGTCTTATCAGCCTGTTTTCGAGTCTACTACGTTGAAACAGATTAAGGGGATTTGTGGAGAATCTATCAAAGAAGAACAACTTAAAATTCTTAGGGAGATAGTACTTCTGCTGAAATGTTTGTGTTTTGTCTGTGGACTTGTGTTCGTGAGCCTTACGTATGAAGTTTTCAAGAGTGTGTGAATCCGAAGTACTTGTTATCCGAATGTATCAGTTTTCAACTTCTTAAAAATATATTAGTATTTTAACCGGCACTATGTTCCTATTGTGCCCATAGTTGATCTCCACGTTGAATCTTGATTTGAGCGTTGATCTCCCACATTGGATATTGATTGACCTCAATCTGAGGGTTCACGGTGGATCTTGATTAATTTTGTGGGTTGATCTTGTATGTTGGATCTTGATTGACCTTGATCTGACGTCGTTCACGTTGGATCTTGATTAATTTTGTGGGTTGATCTCCACGTGGAATCTTGATTTGAGCGTTGATCCCCACATTGGATATTGATTGACCTCAATCTGAGGGTTCACGGTGGATCTTGATTAATTTTGTGGGTTGATCTTGTATGTTGGATCTTGATTGACCCTGATCTGACGTCGTTCACGTTGGATCTTGATTAATTTTGTGGGTTGATCTCCCACGTTGGATCTTGATTGACCTTGATCTTAGGGTTCACGTTGGATCTTGATTAATTTTGTGGTTGATCTCGTGACGTTCGATCTTAATTATTGATTTGGATCTTGATTAATATATTTGATTTGAGGGTTGATCTCCGACGTTCGATATTGATTTGAGGGTCCACGTTGGATCTTTATTTGACGATTGATCACACACATGGATCTATATTATCATTGATTTAATTATTATCATTAATACGTTTGATCTTCCACGTTGGATCTTGATTTGACACTTGATTACGCACGTTGCATCTTAATTATCATTGATTTGAATTCTTAACTATGTTTTGATCGTCGATCTCCCCACGTTGTATGAGTGCAGGCAAAACAAAAGACAGAAGCATAGTCAGAGCACAATTACATGTAAAAGTGAAGTTTCTTAAACTCCGATTTCCCCTTCTGTCGACCCTGTGCATCGATTGGCATAACAAAACATACACTGTCCAGTTGGTTTCCACAACTACTACGCACCTTATTACAGAAACTAGGAAACAAAAGCTAAGGATTCCAAATAAGAGACATCAATGTTCTGTCAAACGGGTATCCTGAAAAATAGGCATCATTCAACATGGTTCATGTCTTCTGGCCTGTCCACGGAAGGAAAAAGAAGAAGAATTATAATAAACAAGGAATCTCCAATCTTGTAAACCAAAGGAGACGTAGAGCCAACTCCCCTAGGCCACCAGACACCTACTACAAGATTAACAGCGCCACACGCTGGGAAGAAAACATGACCAAAAACCAATCAAGAGGCTCAGCAGCTGATGGCAACAACCTGCATAGGAGTTGTTTTAATGACTTAGCACCAGCCTTGGTCATAAAAGCAACGCTTAGTCTGAAGATACATCCTGACATACACATTAAGCCAATATAAATTAAAATAGCACTATATTTGTTGTACTAAACTACAGAGCACACAAATTTAAAAGGCATCTTTATTACTAGGGGGACTTCAGAATTAGGTGCAGCTTTAGGTCTGAGACACAGAAAACACATTCTATTCCAACCACTTACAACAGAGGTACTAGATGTGAGGTGTAAAGACTAAAGAGTGTTTTCAGATGCATAAATTGTGACATGAACATAAAGCAGATGTAATACTAACCAACAACGTTCATTCTGAAATCTTAGCAGACTTAATTCACTTGAATAGACAAAACTAGAATAGTAGAATTACCACATACAATTTGTAACTTGCACAGAAGCTTACAGAAGATTGCAAAGAAGCTTAACACATAGTATATCACATAGTTAGTTGGTCACGTAAGATTAGCTGTGTGTTACTCACGCTGAAACTGACACAACCACATCATTATTCCAACATTGTACCACAACTGCAAGTAGGACATGACATCCCCTAGAGAATACCCACGTATACTGAACGGGAACTGGATCACCATATGAGGTAACAGAGGGCAAGATGGCACAAGGCATAGAACAGACCTGAGGCCTTGTCCTCCCACCAGTAGATGAACCTAACCTTGGTCCCCATCTTGTCCATCTTGTAGAGGTGGTACCAATGCTTCGCGACCTCGGATCCCAGCACGGCGCCGGTGATTGCCCCGAACCCGGTCGCCAGAAGGATGCCTGCAATCATCAATCACAGGCACTCACCCACCAATGCCGCCTATCAGCAACAGCAACAAAACCGATCGATGTCACAACCGATCCAGAAAACCTGGCAGCCATACATAGCGGGATCATCATACCGTGCGGCACCTTGGACTACTTGATCGCGACGCCATGCGGCGGCCCAGCTCGTCGACCTGTGCCGACGCCGCGGAGTGGAAGAGAAGCAGCCGTGGATAAAGTATACTACCAGAGGGCGAGGCAGGAGGCAAGGACGGTGACGGCAAGCAGGATCTGGCGAGGGCGAGCGCGCAGGAACGAGTAGCGAGCAGGCTAGGCCGCAAGGGCAAGCGCGCAGGGACGACTGGCGAGCAGGCGAGAGCACGCAAGGGGCAGATGCCGTGGGTTGCGCATGATGGTGAGGTGATCATGTGATGTAACTAATCCTGGCCTGATTGTTCCTAATTGATTGCGTTGATTGCGGGATTGATTGCGTTGGTGAGGGTAGGTTGCATCACGTGAGAGATTTTATAGATAAGGCTGACTATTTCCCTTTTTATTTTCAGCATTTCCACTTTATTTCTGCGCAACTTTGTTTTTGATATTGGGCCTTCTCCTCGCTTTAGGCCTTTGGAGCCTACTCGACGGCCCAGCCCACTCTCTGCACACCCCCAAATCATATACATCTCATCCACACTCCTTTCCCTCAAAAAAAATCTCATCCACACTCCTCGGCCGGCCCTTGGAGTCCTGCTTGCGCATCTTCCTCCTCCCGTCCACATCCATTCGAGGCAAACAGTAACACCTCAAAAAACCGTCTCGCAGTGCTACAGTCCCGCCCCTTGGCCTCCTCCCAACTTCCATCTGCAATCGACGACATGGCGTATCAACGCACAGACCCTGCTCCCTTCATCCCTGAGAGATTGCAGCTTGAAGAAATCCCCAATCGGGTGTTTGTGGTCCGCGCAGTGGCTCCTGTACGGCCACCACCGACAAATGAAGATCTCGCCATCGTCACCTTGAACCCGCTACCCAACCCCGGTAATGTTCTGGACTTCTGGGTGATTAGGGAAATCTTGACAGATTTCTTGTTGTTTGAGAGGCCTACACCATACGTCGACGTACAGAAGACTCCGTTGGGGCAGGCATTAGTTCATTTTGAGCATGCTCATGACCGTGACACCCTCATCAGAGATAGCCCTCATGATCTTGGCAACACAACCATCACATTCATTAAGCACAATGAAGGAAGAAACCGACGCAGAGCAGAGTTCAACCATGAATGCTGGCTTCTTCTCCTAGGACTGCCCAATGATTACTGGACTGACATACACATTCAGAGTGTCATTGGTTCGTTTGCCAAGGTGATATTTTGGGATCCAAAGGACAAGGAATTGGGCCGCCTCCTTGTCAAGGCCCGGGTCAAAGATTTGGAGAAAGTTTCCCAATTTATCCTCTACTCAGATGCAGACAGTGGTGAGTCATGGACTGTGCAATGTGAAGTATTGCACGAACAGCCTCAGCAAGAGGGACCAGCAGAGGAAGATCCAATCCTAGAAAATATTGACATGGAAGCAGGGGTCCCCTATGATTTCTTCGGTTTGGGACAGCCAGTAAATGGGTTGAATGATCAAGACGCTCAAAATCAACAGCAACCTCAGGGTGCATGGGATGCATGGGATCTTTGGCCAGCACAAATTCAAGCCCAACAGCAGCCTGCTCACATTCAGCAAGGCCCTTTTCTTGTTCCTGATCTCAATGAGGTACATGTGAATGGCCCAATGCAATTGAACCTCAATGAGCTGGCCCAGCAACAGGAAGTCTTTGATATAAACCAAGTTGAATTAGACCTAATGCAGGTGGCAGATGTGAATCCAGTTGAAGAGGACCTAATGCTGGGTGCTGGAATGGAACTGATGAACAATGACTTTGGTCCACCAGGCTCTCCTATTGATTATTTGGGGGAGGAAGTACCTTTAGACCAATTGGTGGGGCCTGATGAAGATGGTTTCCAAGACCAGCATGAAGATGTGCAGATGCATGATGATGAGCACATGGAGCAAATTCAAGCTCCAGCAGCCCCACTTAATGGTCCAGAACATGCTCAGGTTGGGCTGTCAATAACAAGATCCCAAGAAGCTGATCCTGTCTGGACAATTGTAAAGCAGGCTGAGGCAACCAGGTTTTGGGCCAGATTCTTTTCCTCAGGTAACACCTCGGCCATGCACCTGAACATACCAAGCCCATGAGCCAATTTGTTTACTTTCTATTTGTCACCTTTTATAATCCATCAGGCTAAATGTTACCAAATGTGAGTGTCACAATTGAATTCTCTCGCTGATGTTGTCCATATAATAATTTCAAATGTTTGACAGAGTCTGATGAAGAAGGACATTTAAAAACAAAAGGGAGTGAGCATGCTAAACCCAGGAACAGATATCCTCGAAGCTCCCCTGTAATTGCTGAAATTCAGGTAAAAAACAGTAATCTGAAGCACTCTGCCATAGCCTTCACATCTGATGCTTATCAGAAAATGCTTAGCATGTGCTTATCAAAAAAGAGCTGTAATAAATAACTTGTCTGTTGCACTGGGAAAACAATGTTCCTGAGATTAATGATGAGGTGTTGCAGGCTAAAAGAAAGAAGAGTAAACCAACAGCCAAGGCAAGACTCTCTGCTGGGAAGGCTCTGCTGGACCCCCTGAATTCAAAAAAATATGATCATGAGCAGATGGTGTCTGATAAGACTAAGAACCTTCTCCAGCTTTTAGAATTGCCGCTGGAAGGACAATCTTCAGGTCAGTAGATCTTGAAGAGGCAACTTTATTTTAATCAGTTGTTAGCAACTGACATGGTTAGAATTGAATTCTTTGTCACTGTTTGTTTGACAGAGCCTAATGAAGGAGGACATTCAAAGGGAAAAGAGACTGAGCAGGCGAACCCTAGGAAGAGATCTCCTGGAAGGTCCCTTGTAATTGATGAAACTCAGGTAAAAAGCTCTAATCTGAAGCACTCTGCCAAAGGCTTCAAATCTGATGCTTGTTTTGACAAGAATTCTTAGCATGTGCTTGTGATCCCCCATATTAAACATGATAGAGTTCCCTCTAGAAAATGTACTATAATAGAAAGCACACAGCATGCATAGAACAAATAACAGATACTCCACAGCAATGTAAAGGACCCTAAAAACTGAAAGCGAAAGAATTGATTATGAACTGTTGCAGGCTAAAATAAAGAAGGCTAAACCAATATCCAACGCAACACTCTATGCTGTGAAGGCTCTGCTGGACCCCCTAAACTGAGAAGATGATCATGAGCACATGGACACTGAGAAGACTAAGAACCTTCAGAAGAGCTGCTGGTAGGACAAGCTTCAGGTGAGGAAGATTGAACAGGCATCTTTGCTTTCAAACTTAGATGGAACGTAGCATCATAGTCTTTTGGTAACAGTTGGTTCCAGGACATTCTAATGGAATCCAGGTCTGGTCCTACTAGAAAGTTTTAAAACATTGCACGTTACTGCAAGTACGATGTATCATTATCTCCTTGCAAGTTTTCCTTCCAATTTGGTAACTTTCTCCTTCAACAGTTTATAGTTCAGTTAATTGGTGTTTTTTTCCCCGTGTTTTTCCCCTCAATTGTCCCTGCAAATAAAACCCCATCCACATTGCATCATAGTCATAGATAGCTCAAAATCTCATGGAAACTAAATCCTCATCCTTGGATTACCTGGATCATACATCATTTGATTCCCCCAACCTAATCCACCTGTCAGAGTATGCAAGAATGCTGCAGGGAACACTAAGGTTGGTGAGCATTGCACAGTGACTCTCTGAAACTACTAACTGCAGGGATCTGAAAGCGAATGACGCCAATGAAATGTAATGGCTTGCGCACACATTTTGTAATTTAAAGCAGTGTACATACGGCGTGTAGATCTGAGGGGGGATCCGGCGGTAGGCAAGTGTGAAGTTTCCGTGGGCGCCCCACCGCGTCCCCGCCATGTCGGCCGTCGTCGAGGAGCGCCCCGACGCGGAAGTAGTAAAGCGGTGTCCGCTGCATGGGAAGCGATGGACCTAGTGCGTGGCCTACCAGGTGTAATTGGTGATGGCGGTGGCGGCGCAGCGTGTGAGGTGGCGTCGCGCCTATCTCGGCGGGTAGTTGCAGTTCCCCGGCGCCGGACATGTACGGGCGGGCTATTGAACCAGGGCCCAGGTTGGCCACCTGTTTGTGTACTAGTGGGCCTGCCTGTGTGGACCATAACTGTTGCTTCTAATTTCTTTTCTCAAATCATATGTCACGTCTCAATTTGTAATCACGCTTGTAATTATGCTATGCTATAAAAAAGTGTAACTTGTAATCAAGAGAACAACCATCAGATAACAAGACAATGCATTTTGGTGCTGCACATGAACCGTGACAGCTTTTCTGATTTTATTAGCGTGTTCTACTTATTTTTTATACACGGTCTACGCTAAAACTAGAAAGCAAAACAAAGGAAAGGAGCGGCTGATGAGTTAATCGCGCGCCCTCGTCCATGCACGCCATGCGCGTCAAGGCTCTTCAATCATGCACCGTCCCACATAGAAGGCGTCCGTCTTTATAATGGCAACTCTACTCCATCAAATCCTTCTGATTGAAAAGCTTGTGTTGTTAGGCGTGCATTGCCTTCATCCCATCGTGCCATAAGTGGAGGGGAAGGAATGACATCTTCCCAGTACCAAACCTGTAAGCAAACAAAAATTTCGCCCTTGTTAATTATGGGAACTATATAACATAAAGACTTCTAAAAAAATCCTCCTGATGTAGTACGACTTACTTGAAGCAAAGCTAAATTTCCCTGAAGAGTATATCCATTGAACTGTATATATTCATTGATGCAGCCCAACAAGTTTGTCAATGTGAATTGACCCCAATTAAACTTCGGAATGTCAGCCACATCCGCAACAACAGCTAAATATTTGGAGTTAACATACTCCTTGGTTGTTGGTGCTAGGATGACGCCAATAGTGAACAAGACAAAATGTCTAATGAAGTCATCATCAGGAATAGAGGAGGTGGTAATCATATGCTCTAGGTTGCTTAGCATAAGTTTGTCCTCACTTGCATAAGCAGTGATCAAGTCACTGTTCATGGCTGCTTGTGTACGTAAATTCACATCGTAACCATGTATTGGGAGGCCCATTATATACTGTACGTCCTGTAGAGTGATAGGAACATCCTTACCACCAATGTGGAATGCCTGTGTGTTGTTGTTGAAGCTTTTGGCAACGCAGGCTAGCGTAACACGTCGAAGACGAATAGCCTTCAAGTGTAGAAGCCCTCCAAGTCCAGTTCTTTTAATAGCGTCCTTATGATCCTGTGATAAATTTTGTATGGTGTTGACAAATCTGGTTGGTGAGCACATCGGCATCATACCTGCACAAGGTGATGGTGTTTGAATCAGAAAAGGAAAGGCAAACGATAACAAAGTAATAAATCACAGGTTAATGATCAGTTAGTCGGCCATGTCGGCACGGCGGCGAAGCAGATGCGTAGGATTATGTCCAACAGATCCATGCAGGACAAACCATAGCGGATCGCGATGCAAGGAAGATGATGAGGTGACTGACCTTCTCGAAAAGGACGGCAGTGGCGACGATGATTGAGGACGGAGGAGGCGGTGGCGGAGTAGTCAGGCGGCGGCGGCAGTGGAGCACCCAAGGAAGAGCCCAAGGACCCCGCTTCGCTGGCAACCGCACGAACGGGGGAGGCGGAGTTGTGGACGGGGGCACCCGGTGAAAAACTATGAATATATAGGCCAGGGATGGTTCCACGGGCAAATCGAGCGGAATATGGGCTGAAACCCCTGCGTGACGGGCTTCTATAGAGACAGCCAGGATGATCGGTGTCCAGTCTGGCCTCACGTCCGAAACACGGCCGGGATCTCTGAGGAGATGTGGGCCAGCAAAGTATCCACGCTTCCTTTTTTTGAACTTTTCTAAAGACGGATTTCTCGCAAACTAATTTTATTGATTTATTTAGGCTCTTGTTACAGCGTTAACATTATAGCATAGAGATCGTTTGTTGGGAGCGTCCTGCTCTACACATAGAAGAGCTAACCAAGTCTCCACTATAATATATAAGTTCTTTACGATGAGCATCAAGGGGTGCTTAAAACCATATAATCAAAATTAAACCAGGTGCATACATGCACTCAATATTATTCTATCATCAAATGAGATGTTTCGCCTTCTTGAGTTCGGTTTCACCTTCTTCAGTTTCCTCGTCATTGTACCATGAAAGGCTTGATTCCATACCACACTCCTGCATAAGTCCATTAGATGTTATAACATCAGTGTTTGGTCAATGGTTGTGTTTAACACAATTGTCAGAGAACCCATTACTCACGTCTGGATCTTGGTCTTCATATTTGCTCACTAGGTATAGATGACAAATCTTAGTACCCACTTGAGCATGAGCATGCACCATTTGTTTTACCTCTTCTGCTTCGACAATCTTTACCAATCCAGTTGGTGGCACACTAAAAGGAGCAGGATTTAGGTAGTATACGTCTGCATCCTTTATGTATCCATGCATTCTCAAAGCATTCATGAAGGTGGCGAACTCAATAGTAGTGGCTGGCCTTGCAATTGCGAACTCTCTCAAATGAGCTCGAAGGTCGTACTTCTGGAGATCAGAATAAAGTTCCTTCACTTTGTGAACTTTAAATTTCATGACCACATCCTGCATGTAGGGATTACAGAAATAAGGATCATTTGAGCACAAGAAGTTGTTACACGAAAAATGTACAAAAATTTCGTATACCGGGCGACAATAGTTGTCCACTGCTACACCAAAGTACCACCGTGGCATACAAATCATCCCATCTGGTACCTTAAAGTCCTAACAATCAAGGCATTCAGATGGTTATGTATATAATGCAAAATCTAAATTAATTATGTGCCATAGTTACCTCAGAGTTCATATTGCCATGGTCCTCCTGCTGTTGGTGGATCAAGGACTCGACAAGGGACTTCAATTTTGAGCACTCACCCTCCAACTCAAACCATTGTTCCCTTGCCTGTTCATTCATGGAGTCCATTTTTTGTCGGTCGTTTTTAATGTTACGGTCATTTTCTTCATGGGCCTCCCGTAAGACTTCATTTGAGAGAGCACGTTCCTGTGCTATCGTCTGGGCATAGATATCCCGCTGATGAGATAACGCTTTCTTCAGCCAGGCAATCTGTTCTTTCTCCATTCTTTTGCCAAAGTCAGATTGCTCTTTCTGTTCTGCTTTGTCCAGCATGGCATGCTGACGCGATATCTCCTCTTGTTTTTTATTTCGATGTTCTTGCTTACTGATGTCAGCTTTGGTACGCTCAAGCTGTATCTTTAAATCCATATCGTTCCGGTCCTTCTTAAGTTTGGTAACCTTCGCCTCGGACTCTTCGAGGGACCTCCGAAAAAGTTGCATGTGGCTAGGATCCATTATGTATTTATGTGCAGACCTAATAACAAGAGAAAACAACTTTCAAAAGCTGAACAAAGACTGTACCATGTGCTAGGGAAATAAGAACTTTTACAGTGATAAACAAATTTTCAGTCAATATTTTGATGCAACATAACAACCATGTGTTAGTACAAGAGGCATAAGTTGAAGAAATAGCTACTCAGGATGAATTAACTAAGTACCACACAAATAAAAGTTAGCATTTGCCATAGCCCATTAACCAACAATAACATTACCACAAGACACTGCCACCTTGAAAGTTAATATCAGCAGGGATAGTTTTATGGAACTACAGTATGTTCAGAGTTCACTAAATTCTACTTCAATACAAATGGTGTACAAATGCTTATAATTACCAGAACGAT
Source organism: Chrysopogon serrulatus (assembly GCA_015844335.1). NCBI lineage: Eukaryota > Viridiplantae > Streptophyta > Magnoliopsida > Poales > Poaceae > Chrysopogon > Chrysopogon serrulatus. The sequence goes on from JADLZL010006683.1 coordinate 420,037, forward strand.
TCTGGAACATTCTTCCTATTAGTGAAAAGTTCAGAAAGATTGTAGAGTGGAGTGGCCTGGTAAGAGTCTAATATCTTGGTTGATAAATGGTCCTGTTACTTGCTACTCTCGTGCAGCTAGGATTAAATTTGTATTTCTCTAATGGCATATAGCAGTAGCAGGGTCCCACCATTTATTCTCAGTCTAATTATTTTCGAAAGTTTTGCAATGGTCCTGGGCAATCCTCATGTACTGGCATTATTGAGGATTGCTCTCTGGAAGATAAGATCAGTCCAAGACATATTCATGCATCATAGAATTAAGTTCTAAAATCCATTACATACTAAAGAGTGGCTGCTCCAGGGGGAAAATGGACACAAAATTGTTTAACTCTAAGAAAATTCTATCCTACCAAGCATGATCACAAACGTAGTAATTGCTAAAAAGAGAGCCATGCCAATTGCTTTCCAAATCTCAATACTGTACAAGCAAATATTGCCTGCAGCATGAGAACAGATCAGTGCAAAACCAAGGACAGCTTCAGCTGTAGCAGGATATTGAAAAGTTAAAACCCTAAATGTGATAGCAGCTATGCAGTAATCCCAGAGAACGCAAATGTAATTAAGGCTGGCAACGCTTCCAAATACAGTATATCATAAGTATAGCAACTACCATGTGTTGTCCGAGAATTCAAAATGAATCAGAGATGTTTATAGGCCAATCAAAATGAACTTAGCATAATTGCAGGTTACTATAGGTTTTACAATATCTGGGAGATCATCCTGCCAAACCATCAATTGGCCTGTATCCCACATCATACTCATACCCAACTGGGCAAGCCGCTCATGAGCAGCATGAATGCAAGCCAGGCCACACGTGTTTGCTAATCAACATACCCACTAATTTGGAGTTCCAGAAGACAGATCCAAATGCCCAGACTACTACGTGGAGTCTAATTAAATTCAGAATGAGACACGAGAGGAGATATAATATAACTACAAGAGCCGAGGGCAAAGGCGATTTGGGGATTGCCGGATTCTTTCCCGCTGGTTACCTGGAATGAATCGGGTCACAGGAGAGGCTGCGCGTCTGACCGGTGATGATGAACGCGAGGCGATCTGATCCCTTTTCCACCAGCCGCCGCCGCCTTCCCACGCACAAAACTCACACAATCAGCTACCTGGAGTTTCTGTTTCGCAATACAAATGAGCAGCTGGGAACAGGATCTGGCGGAGGGGCACCTGTGTTGGAGGAGCACACCCAGGAGCAGCGGTTGTGGCAGGCTGACGGCGGTGAGGTCTCCGTTCATGGACTCCCTGTGGCGGCAGCTCGGGCGGTTCGGGAATGGGCGTGGCCGGCGTAGATCGGGAGTGGCGCGGTCGTCAGCGCCGCGACCTTCGTACACCAGTCGGCGGCCGGGGGCTTTTACCTTGGGTGAATCGAAAGGATCCGGGCAAACGATATCATTTGTACCTTTTTAGTAGTATATTTGTACCTTTTTAGTAATAAAATATAGTAGTAGTAAGATAAGATTACTTAATTCCAAGCGCAACAAAGGTGGTCTCTATATTTTTTTTAATTATTTTTTTTCCAAACCATGTGCATGTAGAAACAACATTTTGAAACATCATTTGATTTGGACTGAAGGTCATGAACATAAAAGTTGTATAACTCATCAACAAGTACACTTCTTATTTTGGTCATTTTTTGATATGGCAAAGTGAAAGTAACATTGTTCATAAATTTGGCATGTCTCTCTTATAGTTTAGGGATTTCTATGGAACCATATAAGAGATGTAAAATTTGTGAATAACAATGATACGATCGTTTCGGGCGATCTGCTCTGGTGAAGCTCCGTCGCCTAGCATTGATCTCCCGAACGTTGGTTCCGTACGTGTCGAACCCCTCGCTCTTGAGCCTCCTCACTGCATTGGCACAGTCACTCGCTATCAACTTGTCATGGAAAAATACGCTTGAATTTTCTAAATTTTTAAAATTAAAAATTTTCAAATGATCCCAGATGGAAAAACAAACAAAATAAGAGTTGTACATCTCAAAAGTTATGAAACTTTGCAGTTGATAATTAGTAGGTTCCAAAAACCAAACATGTCTAACTATTGATAAATCCATAGAGCTTCTAGCAACTAGATGAACGTCAATAATCGAACTTCGCCGCCCTTGAGTTGTACAAAATCCACTCTCAAGAAACTCCATCGCCTAGCGTTGATCTCCTTCCGTACCTGACGAACCCCTCGCTCTTGAACCTCCTCACTGCATTGGCACAGTCGCTTGCTACCAAGAACGAGTGCAGTCTGTGAATGAGCCTGTGGTCCAATAGTAGATCAGTCCAATACGGGACGCTATCCACCTGGGTTTAAACACTGGTGCCACCAGGGTACACGTACGCATGCGCGTTCGGTGGTACTACGCGTTTCCCACGCATTAGAGGATATCGAGTCTCCCAATCTCCTCTTAGCGTGTGTACGTGTGGTGCGAGTGTGGAGTGTGTGTTGTGCGTCCAAGTTATACCCGATAAAAAAAAGAAAAAGAACAAGTGCAGGCCAAGGTCGGTAGCCAAGGCAAGCCCTTCACGGCAGGCAGTAAGTACGTATACGTGAGCAGCACTAATGAAGCCCTTCAGCTAGCAGTAATTGCCTGGACAGCGGCGTATACCACCACCATGCATTGGTACGTCTATGTATACGTACTTAAAAGGCCTATATACGAAGCCCAGGTAGGAGCAGCCCACCGGCCCAGCCCGAGCGATAGCCGAGGCAACGGAAATGACGCCACGATCTCGCCCATCTGCGTAATTATAGGATCACATATAGTCTCGTTCCTTTTTCTTGTGAACAGTAGTTGCTCTTTCCTCAGATCGATATTGACTATATACTCCCGTCGCTCCCTGGCCGCGTCGCCCCTGCCCCCCTTCCTCTCGTCCCTGCCCCTTCCTCGTCTTCCTCCTCTGCCGCGCCCCGGCCGTCGAGACATGAAGCCAGGAAAAGCCTTGGCGCCGAAGAAGACCTTGGCTCCGAGGAAGACCTTCGTTCCCATGAAGGTCGACTTATATTCTGGGAAAAAAAAGATGAAGATCCATTACGAACACAATCAGGATGAATGCGATGCAGATTTTGCTTATTTTGATAAGCTCTGCGGAGATGTTCCGATTTTCGACGACGACTTAGCAGAGTACATGGCAAACTACAAGGTATCTTCTTGATCGGCTGCTATTGCTAGGTTTCCCATGCTCATTTGTTTAGATGCATGCGTGAAGTCCTTTTGCTTTGTTTAGATGCATGCGTGAACACAATTGAACCTTCCATTGACCATTATTAACAAATTTTTAATCTTGCAATTCAGTGAATACATTTGTTCTGTGCAACGCTTCATTCGTTTATGAATTTATGAATTTTATGTTAATAGGTACCGCCGAGCCCATTAGTTACGGCGGACATTGATGTCCAGTACCTCGAAGACAAGGTCGATCGGGAAAATGGGAAACGAGATCGAGGACCTCCAAAAGATGATGGTCGCCATGTTTGAGAAGGTCCAGGATCTCAAAAGGCAGGTCGACGTCCAGGCGCTCCAAGGCAAGGTCGATGCCATGACAAGGGAGATCGAGGACCTCCAAAAGACGGTGGTCGCCAAGTCTGATGAGATCCAGGGTCTCAAAGAGCAGGTCTTGGTCAAAATGGCCGAGATTTATCCGCCTAGGCCTTAGAATAAAGCCATGCCTAGGTCAAAGAACATTTCTCATTGCATGCATTGCAGCAGCTTGCTCTCTTCAATTTATTAAACTTTTCTTGACGAGTCGTTTGTATGGTTAAATTCTTCTTAATACAGTGATGCTACAATCTGGTGTGTATTCGAGATAAACTGATGAATGCGCGCGACCAAGTAACAGATTCTTCAATGCATTATAATTTTGATATTATTTATTAGAGTAATAGATTTCAGTGATCAAACAACAGTCCACTAGCACTGAATAACAGAAAATTTGATTTATCGAGCACGGGATTTCAGTGAACAAACATTGATGAGCAGGGGAACGAAATTGTTCCAAAGAATATTTCACCAGCTATATGCAAATCATATTACAAAAAATGAATGGGCGGTACACTATGAGCGCTGTAGGCTAACTTCATCAGTAAAGAAAATAAGAAGCTGCACAGCAGCAATATCATGATCGGTAAAGCAAATCTCACTCGAGTTAATATAAGATAGGCAATAACCAAATCTGTAGAGGCACATGTACACACATGTTGTTATTTCTTTCATTCATAATCCATACTAATTGTTTTGAGTAACACTACAAATTTTGCTTTTTTTTTTGAGAAAAACAAATTTTGCTAATTAAAAAAAGCAAGACCTACTTCGCTCACCCCCAGTTGGGCCGCTCGGGTTACTTGGGCCGCTCGGCTGTCCGTCGCCTGGGATCATGGCCTTCCTTTTGAACTCAGCCGCCAAACGCAGTCCCGCACACTCTCCACAGTTATAGGAAAACTTCCAATCTCCTGATTGATAGGATCTCTACATTGATCTTGTTTTTGTTATCTGTTTCTTCAGCATCAAGGCTACCGCAAGACGATCGCCTGGAATCGCCACCGGCCACGGCACCGGCAGCATGGACACGGCAGGAGATGGAGGCCAGCCCTGTACTCCGACGAACATGGCTACAGGTGAATGATGCATCTCTCCTTCCGTTAAATGGTACATCAACAGTACATACTTGGCTTGGCACATACGTGTCTGCGTATAGCTATATGATTAGCTCATGATGTAGAGGCGCCCACTGAGGATAGCGCTGTAGGGAGCTGCTACACCTTCCCCGGCGGCTGGCCCGCTCGTCGTCGCCGTCGGGGGATAGGGGTAAGGCGGTTGTGGTGGCCACCAGTCGTCGCCGTCTCCATCGACCGCGCCGCCGGCGTCGTCGCCCGGCGCTGTACTCTGGCTTCATGGGACCCTGTCCGTTGAATCCCGGGCAGGAATCCTGGCAGCCTGTCGCGTTGGCGGAGACGAACCTGCTGTCCAGGGACAGGTCTCGTGGGAGGAGGCGTTTCTAGGCACCCCTAGCTATAACCAAAACTTCCTCTCCTTCTTAATGTAAAACGTGCTAAGGCACGATCGAAAACTTATTTAACATTTCTTATTGACTTAATTTGATTCAGATGCCAATGGAAGCAGGAGTAGTGCTAAGAATGCGGCTATGCGTTTGGAACACTCGCCTACGAGATTTGAAAAAGTCATACGGAATTTATCACAACCGCACAAAGAAGCTATTAAGGCTATTGGATTTGGCGGCCTGCTTCATCTGCCAAATACAAATCTGAGGAAACTAATGCTAGTGAAAGTTGCAGAAACTTACCAATACAGTAACCAAACATTCAAATTATGTGATGAAGAGGTTACTATTCATCGAGAGGATGTCAAGAATATAATGGGACTACCGATTGAAGGCATTGATGTATCCAGATATATAAAGGAAACAATGCAGAGCGAAGAGAAGACTATGCAAACTGAATTGTATAGAAGGTACACTGATGAAAAACACAAGTTGGACCTAAAAGTGTTGGAACAAATGATTTCTTCATCACAAACTCCGGATGACGACTTCAAGAGAGCATTTGTGTTGTTCACAATTGGAGTGATTCTAGCATCAACTACGGCGAAAAGTGTACATTGGAGTTACATATATGTGGTTCATGATGTATCAAACATTCCGAAATTCAATTGGGGCCAATTCACTCTGTCCCATTTACTAGACTCATGCCATACTTTCAATACACAGAAACAAGTCATCCTACAGGGCAATCTTACTCTGCTACAGGTCAGTTTCATATGTAACCAATACCCTTAAACAGTGCTTATTTTCGGTCTTACCTATTTTATTCATTTTGTTCATAGTTTTGGTACTGGGAGCGTGTCATTGCGTCCAGCAAATACGGAGTCAGGTACGACCAAAAGACAAACGTAGAACCACTGATGGTGTTCTGGAATGAAACCAATGCTTCTGCTCAAACGACTGCTTATTTGAAGGAGGGGATACATGGAGGATCAGTAAGATTCCAAACATAGCATGTTTATTGTGTTGTTTTTTATGCATACAATCTAACTGTCTCAATTGTTTGTAGCTTATGGTGCCACTTGGTTGTCAAACCACAGCTCAAAAAAATGAAGCAGCAGAAGCATCAACATCAAAAGTGCGAGCAGCACCAAAATGTGCACATGAGGAGTACATGACAAATTCACCACTACAGGATCAGGGTGTAAGCAAAGATGAAGTAAGTATAGCATCTATTTATGTGCCCTAGCTTATTTGTGTGCCTAATTCATTATTTTCTAATTATGTAGATGCAAAGCCTTAAACGTATGCAGAGTGACATCGAAACAAAGCTTGGGCTGCAGATAAAAAAAAACTTGTTGATATCGAATACAATCTTTCTATCAAAGCAGTATCACAAGATGAGGAGTTGGCAAATTTGAAAATGGACAGAAGATTGGAAGATAGGGTGAGAAAGATTGAAGTTGATACTGCACACATGAAATCAGAGATCAAGGTAACCAGCATGATACTACTTACTTTAGCTACCCATCCATGCTCCATTGTCTAACAATTTGTCAAAAAAACAGGAAATCCGAGACCTAGTGAATCTTCTTTTAAAGCAACCTACTCATAAAATTGCACATGTTCAGCCACCTATGCCTTCTTATGAACAAGATCATCCACCTATGCCTACGTCTACACATTTTCAGGTACTACATCTTCACAACTTAAGTTATCACTAGGTCATGTATGATGCTAGATACTTTAGAATTTAACAAAAAACACCAACTGTAGGAACCACCACAGAGACTTTTCCACCATACGATGGAAAGAATAAATGCTGAAGCACCCCATGCAAGGAAGGATACGATCATGCAGCATGAAGCCCCCCACAAATATCAGTTCAAGGAATCCTGCTACAAACCCCAGTATACATATCAAACCAAGGAAGCCTATCATGGACAACGATTACAATTTGGGTCCAATTGACACAGAAGCTGCCATCTTCGTACTAACAAGTTACGACGACGCTGAGGTTGTGGACATAGATGGCCATCTTCTAACAGCTAAACAGCTGCGGCCAAATGTCACAGAGGGCTATATAATAGATGAGGTAATATCATTTCAGATCCATGTCGTCAGTGCAAACATGCACACACCTACTATGCACTAAATCAACCCTTTGCAGGTCATAAATGCCTATGTTCGTTTCAGCAATATAGAGAATGATACAACATCAGTTTTATCAACGTTTCAAGCCAATAAGGTGGCAACAAATAATCTAGGTAGTCGTGATGAACACGTCAGATTCAAGAAGGTTATTGCCGAAAAATGTGAAGGAAGGCATTTGGTACATAATACTGATTTTGTTTTGACACTTTTGCTTGGTTGCTATCTTATGTTTTACAATCAATTTTGGAAATGTTGCTTGTTTGGATTGTAGCCATGCATTCAATAGTTTTCACTCGTTTTTTCCAGGTTTTTGTGCCAATGAATGTCAATGACAACCACTGGGCTGTCCTAGTACTTAATTTTATCAAAACAGAGGTACAGATCCTTGACTCTCTAGGAATGCGAGACAAAAAACTAGAGAACTCATTGGTAAGTAAAGATTCTCGGAGTATCATGTATAATCTATTGTGTATTGAAATAGAACTACAGGTTCATCAAACTTAACATGTATCTCACCATCCACTAGGTGGAAGGCATACAGTCATGCTTCGACTGTTCAGTCATCAAAGACTTGGGTACATTTAGTAAACCAATTAACTTGCGGGACTGGGATAAAGTTCCCTATTATAACATACCCAAACAAGGAGACAGGTACTCCTTTCTATTTATATATTTATGTTGTACTCCAATTACTTATGTTTATGTTCTGTTGCAGTCATTCATGTGGGGCGTTTGCAATAAAATTTATTCTGGCATGGGACGGAGAAAAATTGGCTCAGGATTTCACAGATGTGAGTATTAGAATTTTGTCAAATCCAAATTTGTACTTACTGAAACAAAAAATGTATGTGATTTTCTTTCACTTGTGTAGGTAGAAATGCAAAATTTTAAATACACAATTTGCACAAAAGCTGCTCCATTCTCAGCGCAATCTAAAACACTTGCCCTCGTACCAAAAACCTATCACGGTATGTGCTTTACTGCATATTAAACCTTTCTGTTCGGGTCAATTGGTCCAGACTGCACTAAATAACCGGGTGTCTGTAACATTTTCTGTTGGTGATACCTAGGAGGTAGAGTACCTTGCGAACAATCAAGATGAGCAATGCGGGCACGAAGAGGATGAAGATGCAGACGAAGTGCAAATACTATCGGCATCAAAGGGAACTCCATCCACTGCGCCCAGCGTGAAAGGAAGTAAAGGAACGAAAGCAGGGGAAGCACATACAGCATCAAGAGAGCAAGGAGGAAATACAGCATCAGGAGATGAAAACAAGAAAAAAGGACGAGGACGACCAAAAAATATCCAATCTACTGACGCTGAAATTGTTGCGCCCATGATGGAAGGAAGCAAAACAACAGAAGCAGGGGATGCAAATACATCGTCAGGGACTGAAATTAAGAAAAGAGGACGAGGACGACCACCAAAAAGTATCAAATGTAATGGTACTGAAAATGTTGCGCCCAGCATGGAAGGAAGCAATGCAACGGAAGCAGGGGAAGGAAATACAGAGTCAGGGACTGAAATTAAGAAAAGAGGACGAGGACGACCACCAAAAAGTATCAAATGTAATGGCACTGAAACTGTTGCGCCCAGCATGGAAGGAAGCAATGCAACGGAAGCAGGGGAAGGAAATATAGCGTCGGGGACTGAAAATAAGAAAAGAGGACGAGGACGACCAAGAAGGATTGACTGTAATGACACTGAAACTGTCGTGGAGCAATTCAGCACCGAAAATCTAGCTAAACGAGCTAAAGAAGGCCAAGGAAGACCAAAAAGGGTGATCAATCCAGGGCCATATGATGGTAGCCTTTGGTCGACATAATTGTACAGCAGGTTTAATGCAGGGAGCACCATTTTACAGGCATGCTATACTTCTGGAGCACTTTAGCAGTTTCCATGCCTAATAGAATGTTTCTTTATTGTCTAGTCGATACATAAAGTATATTCACATAACCGTTACAGCTGCGGGATATCTTTTTTTTCAGAAGAATATGAACACATGCACTTAGTTACAGGGAAATTAGCAATTCTTGTCGCCACTTTATCTATTCATGAGTTAATGCTTACAGTCTAAATATCAAAATCTCTCTTCTCCCCAAAAAAAATCAAAATCTCTCAACTTAGTGTAGTAGATTGGGGAACAAACATACCTGTTGCTGCGATAAGGGGATTCGGATGCCGTCTTGCTGTTGCCGCCGCGACCAACTAAGGTGGAGGTAGTCGCCGCCGCAACGCCTTCATCTTCCTAGCCTGGGCATTCGGTTAACCGAAACCGATCGGTTCGGTTCTTCGGTTACCTAGCTAATTCAGTTACCTGGAAACAAGGCACCGATCGGTTCCTGGGAAAACTCAGAACCGAGGTATTTCGGTTTCGGGTAATTTGGTTCGGTTTCGGTTCTAACCGAAGGAACCAAAAATTTCGGAAACACAAGAAACAGCTCGTTCAGTTGCAAATTTTGGCAGCATTTTGCCCCATTTTCATGCAGCCAACAGGGACAATTTAAAGAGCAATGCAGCATAAAAAAACAGTAGCACACATATACGATATTGTTCTCTCAAATTCTAAGGGAAACAAGAAACAATCCACACTGCAAATCAGTCAAAAATGCAGGATCTTGAACACTTACTGCCATTGTGGACAGTGGCGGAGCTTGCCCAAAATTTTAGGTGGCGCAGAAACTGCTTGAGGTTGCAAGCGAGCACCGACGCATGCGAGTCCATGGCCCTCCGCTCGACCTCGGCGGCTCGGCCTGCTGCCCTGCTTCTCCCTCTCGCTCTCCTTCAGCTTCTCGGCCACGGCCATGCCCGTGTCCAGCGCATGTCGTCCTGCTTCGCCCGGCGTCGCCACGACCAACCTCCCCCACCAAATCCGCCTGCTCTATCAGAGATTCACAGCAGCTCGGGGCCAGCGCGGCGTGGGGCAACTGCGGCGAGCGGCACGCCGGCAGGTCGCAGGAGGCAGCAGCACAGTGCACGGCAGAAGCTTGCGCCGGGCGCGCCGGGCGGTGCCGGCCTGGTGGTGGGGGGTGGTGGCTGGCCGGAGGGCGGAGGCAGTGGGGAGGGAGGGCCAGATGGGGGAGGGGCCGGAGGGGGAGGGAAAGGCCGGACTCGGCGTCGCCGGAGAGCCGGAGAGCCGGGATGCGCACAACGGGAGCCGCGGAGGACCAGATCGGGCGCCGGGGGGGGCGGGTTGCGACGGGCTCGGCCTCTCGGGAAGACGGCCAGGACGGGACGGGCGGAAGTGACCGAGTGGCTTAGGCCTTTTGGTGGGACCCACAAGTTATTTTTTTTTTCTTTTTAGAAAGAGAGCACTGGTTGTCCCGTCCGTCTTACTCTTATCCACACACACGCATGGAGCATTCTAGGCTTCTGTTCGCACACACGCACACAGGGAGCCAGGCATTACTGGAGCCAGGAGCCAGGAGCCAGCATGGTCGGCGAGCAACGGGGCTGCACACGTGACGAGCAGCTGCTGCTCCGGTGACAAGCAGCTCTGGACCATAGCGACGGCGCGCTCCACACGGCCACGGCGCATGGCGCACGGGCGAGCTCCGTCCGGCCACCGGGATGGCGCGGGAGAGCTCCATGGCTGCTCGCCCACGGTAGCCTGCGCGTGAGGGCGTGAGGCAGAGCACCGGCTCTCCTCCCGCGGTGGCATGCACACGAGGCACAGTAGCGCTCGCCCGCAGCAGCCTACACGCGAGGCAGAGCGCTGTCCCTCAGTCGCGGCGGCGTGCTGCTGGTGAGGCTGCTCCATGCTCCGGCTCCGCTGCTTCCGCATCATCGTCCCCTGCTTTTCTCCCTTGCTTCTTCTTGCCCCCTGCTTTCTCCCTTGCTTCTTCTTGCCCCCTGGAGCCATAGTCGCCGCCCTCGGCGTCCGCTGTAATCGCGACGGTGTCGCTATGTCCGCGACGGTGGGCTCGTCCTTCCCCTTTGCTGGGACAGCGCGGCTCGCGTGGTGCCCGGGGGTGCTAGCCGACAGAGAGGAGCGTGGGGCGGGGACGGGTGGTGCTTGACGATGTCGCGGAGCGAGAGCTCGTATGCGCACTCCGGGAGGCCGCGGACTATGTCGAGCATCTCGTGGTGGCACCCAGCGATGGCCTGCACGCGCGACGGTGAGCTGCCCGCCGAGGCAGGGTACTGCCGGTGGAGCTGGTGGTGGTGGCGCTGGGCGTCGTAGGAGGCGCACCGGCAGCTCGGCGACGCCATGGGCGCCCTCGATCGCATCTTCGCCGCCCGGCACCGACGACGACGACGCCATGTTTTTTCGCTAGCGCGTGCCTGGACGAGGACGACGACGCCACGTGCCGGGGCCTGCGGCTGCTGATGCAGTACCGCGACGACGTGCGCGCAAGGTCGCTCCGGGCGGCTGCGTGCGGTGCAAGCGCATGCTGCAGCTCTTCCACCTCCACGCCTCCGTCTGCGATCGGCCGGAGCAGGAGCAGCCGTGCCGCGTGCCGCCTCTGCAGGTGAGACGAATCGCACGGCACGGAGGAACGCGACAATTTTTTTTTACGCAGTAGTAAAACGATGAATCGATCTCTCCTCCGACAGCACGATCGGGAAATATCTGCGCTGCACACATGAACGGAGGCCCAGAGCACGAATATTGGACCCAATTCCCATTGGTTACAGCCCAGCCCAAAATGATTTTATTCGTCCAAGGCACCCGCCATTGACGAGCGCACGAGCTCCTCTGGACCGTTCACACCGATTCAGACCAAGACATGGCACCAAATTGGGCTAGCCCATTCACGACGTTGTGGCCCAACTAGGACACGTAAAGCCGACAAGCCAACCATATGCGGCCTATGTATGTCCCCTCAAAAAAATAAAAAAAATGCGCCCTATGTATGGTTAGTCCCACCTCGCTGGGGAATTAATGAAGCATGCAAATAAAAAAGCAGGTGAAATTGTCTATTTCGATTTCTTCTACACAACTTGTAACTTGAGCCTAATCTCCTTGCTGGCGTGGCCATGTTGGGTTCGACCTTCGGGCGTTGGACCTTTTGGCCCGTGATAATAACTTTTTTTTTTGCCACAGTGTAGTTTTCAAATTGGATCTGCCACTATGGTGTACCTTCAAATCAATTCTTTTTACATATTCATACCTAAATCTATATAATGTATTTATTTTTCAACTCGATAAATAGACTCCAACGCGAGCTCGAACACGCGCACCATCAGCGGCTCAACCAAACACATGCCTTCTGTGCAATGACTAGGATTCCATTGTTACATTCAAGTCGTATCATGTTAGCAATGCTACAGCATATACTATTATAGAAATGAGCTACAACATATACTATTATAGAAATGATTTGTAGCAATGGCTCATTTTTTTGGAAAGGGGCGGTTCATTCACTAGCTGCTCCTATAGTTGTTGGTTCATGTTGCCTATAGACTCCAACGCGAGATTGAGCACGAGCATCATACATGGCCCAAGCTAACACATGTCTTACGTGCACTATTGACGGATGATTTGTAACAATGCCATATTTTTTATCTAGGGACGGTTGATTCACCAGCTGCCTATATAATGGTTGATTCATGTTGCCTATTGACTCCAATGCGAGCAGGAGCACTATCTCTATAGTGGTTGGTTCATGTCACCTATAGACTTCAACGCGAGCTTTAGCACGAGCATCGTACAAGGCACAAGCTAACACATGCCCTACATGCACTATTGACGGTAGATTTACAATGCCATATTTTTAAGCTAGGGACGGTTGATTCACCAGGTGCCTATATAGTAGTTGATTCATGTTGCCTATTAACTCCAATGCGAGCAGGAGCACGTGCCCTGTCGACGGCTCAGCCTAAAACACGCCTTGATTGCTGGCACTTCTCGATCAACGAGATCAAGGTGTCCACCAAGAACTGGGAAACGCTGGTGATCGGCGTACGAGGGCCTCAGAACGTGAAGAAAGTGATCTCGGAGCACACCACTAGCACCCACGCGTCGTTAGTACTTGGCCAGGTCGTGCATCGCGTCCAATGGTGTGCGGGATGCAGTGCACGGCGGGGCGGGTTCAGTCACACTTTTGGGCAGCGTCGGGTTGACTTGAGCTGGCCTAGGTCACCGCACTTGATCGGCTTCCCCGCGCTGCACACATAAACGGCAGCCCAGAACACTAATATCGGACCCAATTCCCATTGGTTACAGACCAGCCCAAAATGCTTCATGGCCCAAGATGAACATGTCCATATAGTAATACATTCCGTGTCACCCTAATCAATCATCGCGTCCCCCGGCGCCTGCCTCCCATAACCGCCGCCATTCCGATCGCGACCTCGCCGTCCGTCGTCATCGAGTCTGCACCAACACACAAAACAACTCCCAGCATCCTGTACCTGTGCCAAGAGGTTTGCACGAAGTATGACAAATGATCTTCTTGTTCTTTGTCTTGCATAGGATCAATCTTTTATTTTCATTGCAGTCCTGATCTGAGATCTCATCTTTAAAATCACATATCACAATTAGTGTTCCTTTGGTTCCATGTGTCCGAGTTTTTCATTTTCTAGCAGTCGCAGTCGCAGGCAGTCAGGGGCTGGAACCCATGGGCCACGCCTTTGAGAGTTTTGGCTTGATCTGACCTTTGATTTATGGGGTCACTTTTCTCATTGTTGGTTGTTACCATTAGAACATATTGACCTGAAAAATAACTCGAAAGTCGTTATATATACTCTTTCTAGGTCACTAATGACATCAGCATTAAACTCCCTATCACAGTGGAAATGATTACTGTATTTCTTTTTTAGGTGAGGCTTATGCATAGACACTCCTAGAAAACAGATGCCATGGATCAGGATATCACATTTTTTGGTGAATCCGTGTGAATGAATACAAATAGCATCATCACATTACGTATAGATGTCACCGTCTCTTAGTTGAAACCTTCTATCAGAATGATTCACAACTACTGTTAATGATTCAATGCTAAAAACTTAATCAATATTTATTTGTTTTTTATTTGTTATTTATGAATTTATGAATCTGCTACGTCAACCAAGAAAAGGTACCATGGATCTCCAACAAATTCGGAATGCTCTGGAGGAGTCAGAGGAGAAGCTTAGGAAACTTAAGCTGCAACTTGAAGAAAATTATGCCACCATAAAGACTGATCGAGACAGAGTTGACTCCATGATTGAGCTGTCAAGGGCACAAATTGATGAGTTTCAGAATGAGCACTTAATGTTGAAGTCCATTATTGAGGGCTTCATCCAACAAGAAGAGGCCGGCGCTGGCATGGATGTAGAGGTAACTACTGTACTCTTAATTTAATATTTTCATTTCTATAGATACACATCACATCTAACGACTCTAATGTTTACACTATAAGGGAGAAGAAGGGTTTTATATACCAAAGAGTTACTTGAACATATTAATGGACAATGAGTGTGGGCCGGTACATGTATTTTTCGCATAGTTTGGTTGGTTTTAATAATTCGATGTCGTCAAATTATCCTTATGCATCTAATCTATAATGCAGGATGTGGTAATGCGATTTAAGGTTCACTGCCTGGAGGAACTCTATCCGGATGTCAACAAGTACTGCAACAGTAGAGAAGAATTGGGGCAGTTCACAATTACAAAGCCAGCCACTACTGTTGATTTTGGCCTGATGATAGAGAGTCTGGGAGTTTTTGGATACATAGAACAAGCAAAGTTGTACTACCTCAATCCTGCTCCTGGAAGCCAGCCAACAACTGGGTTAGTAGAGATTGATGGACAAGAAGTGGTAAATGGAATGGTCACTGCTCATGCTCAAAACGGGACTAAGATTTGCCATTTGTACCTAGTGAACGGAGCTGGAATTGATTACTTTAACGAAGGCGTGAGTACTGCTTTGTCTTCACCAACATATACTGCATAATAAAACCATTGGTGTTATAACAACTAATCACCTTAATGCAGGCCATGGAATACAATGATGAAGCTGAACAAGATGACACGTCTAGCGAGGAATAGTCATGACGGCATCTAAGGGGCTAGTGTTTCCCACTCTTCGTGGGCTATTACTTTTTAGGTTGCATTATGTTTATGTCGGGATATGTGTGTTTCAATCAGTGTGTTATAAACTTTTAAAAAATTATGTTCAAAGTTAAATTATATAAATTTAAGTTTAAGATGTGTGTGTTAGAGACTCTGCATGTGTAATTCTATTTTGGTTAGTCTAGCTATGGTCCCCCCTGTGGCAGATGTTTTTGAAAAGGAAGCCGTTCAATGTCGTGGGTGTGGATTTTTAACGCCTTTGCTTTAATTGGCTTGGATGTCACTGTAAATGAATTACCAAGCTAAGAAGAAGCAAGCACGCTAGGGCTGCTAGGCGTGCAAGAAAAAAGCAAAGGCAGCAATGGAGTAGTAGATGCAAGCGTCGGACTTCAAGCGTCGAATCGTCTTAAATAAAATATAAGCAGGACCAGACGAAGCAAACGTGAAAAAACAAAGAAAACGAGAGCACCAGCGCCAAAAAAAAAACAAAAACCAGCAAACGCAACGGAGATCAGCGACATGCAAAATATACTCAAACGCCAGCAAACGCAACGGAGATCAGCGACATGCAAAATATACTCAAACGCAACGGAGATCAGTGCCATGCAAAATATACTCAGCAGCAAAAAAAATATGTAGCCTGAAGGCCTCGAACTCAGCATGCAGGACTCAAGCCTTAATGCACTGGCTGTCTGAACTGGGAAACATTCTTGCATCAAGTGCACACGACACATATTTAATATAGGTAGACAGGGAAAATTTCTACATGGGCCTAGGCAAGGCATTTTCTAGCTATGGGCCTCCTGTCTCACCGCGCGGCGTTTTATATGTGTCGTTCGGCTGTCCCCTGGTGGTGGTGTGCTCTTCGTTTGGAAAGTGGAAACCATGGGCAATCAATTGCATCCATAAATATAGGATCGCAGTTGCTCTTTCCCGATCGTAGCAACCCCGCGGGCCGCAGCAATCTCCCTTCCTCGCCCTCCGCCGCCGCCGCCATCAGAGATGACAATGTCAGCGAAGCCCTCTTCCTTGGCCAAGAAGAAGAAGACTGCGGCCGCCGTGAAGCCGTCCTCCCCGGCCGTGAACAAGCGGTTGTCTTCCTCGGCCAACCCCTTAAATACAGCTATGAAGTCGTCGCCCTTATCCACCGACGGGGATGCAGTTGGGATGCAAGAGACGAGCTCCGTGCCATCCAAAGTCGATGTAAGTATCCACACTGCGGTGCCAGTGCATTAAGCTAGGCGCACACCACTCGATTGTCCCTAGTCACCTCCTTATCATGTCTACACTGTTGGTAAACAGCTAATTCATGAACTTTATCTATGCAGTCCACACTAATTCGTGATTTTAATCTAATGAATATCTTTATCTTCCACAGCTGAAAGTCAAGGAACTCATAAGCATGGTGGCCGCCATGTCTGGGCAGATCGGTGACCTCACAAAAATGGTGACCAACATGTCAGGGCAGATCGATGGTTTAACAAAGGAGGTGGGCGCCATGGCTGGGCAGATCGATGTCCTCACAAAGGAGCTGGAAGCCAAGCCTAAAAGGCTTCACAGGAAGAGATGTTTTAGGGAGCAGTTTAGGCAGCTAGCATAGTTAATAATAACTAGACGAGCGTATGTTAGAACTCTGCTTGGTGCTATTCAGTATACATATAGTTTACTGAACTTTTTAAACACATGTTGGTATCTTTCCATGTTCTCCTGAGTTCATTGCTCATGGTTTGCGATAATGTGGATTGAACGCAGAAACAAAATGCTTACGTATGCCATGTTGCCCTGGGTTCATTGCTCATGGTTTGGAAAAATGTGGAAAGAATACAGAAACAATCTGCTTAAATATGTCATGTCTCATGTCCACAAACAAATTTAACATGTCTCGTGCTCATGATCTAGATGTACACAAATTGACAACCACGTTCCTGTAGATATCAACCATATGTAACTCCCTGTCTAATTCAGACACTCGAACCATACATTAAGCTAGAGTAACAGACGTCTATTGAGGATAGCAGCTTCAAACAAACGCACCACTCCAACTCTAGGAGATACTAAGGTGCACGATACACAAATGCGCTGTACAATTGCAGCTCAAACACAGCATTCTGTGCTATTGCATTTGAAGTGAAAGTCTTCAGAGTATTGCACAAACAGCCTCAGCAAGAGGGACCAGCCGAGGAAGATCCAATCCCAGAAAATATTGACATGGAAGCAGGTGTCCTTCACTTCACCAAAGCGCTCTCTGTCTTCATCCTTTAACCTGACGCTACATTTCTGCATCAAGGATAGGGCGCCAAATAGAACGTCAGTCAGACGAGATGCTCAACGGTTTCAGAAAACCCACAGACAGCAATTTCCCCAGCCTCTCCAACCACTCCTAAGCAAACTCTGCCCAACCTGAAGCCTAAACTTGCCACAACTCTAATGAATCTACAAATGAGTGGTGGAAGATAAATTCTTACAATTATCCAGCCCCAACACAACTCTATCAACTCTATCAGGATTATCTCATTGAGGGTCAACAATTGCAGCTCCTGTGATAAGTCTAGCCATCTAGTAATATGACAACATGAACACTGTGTACACAGTAACTAATACATAGCAAGAGCATAGGAACAACGGTGTTCACTTCAACTATCATTACTGAACCGATCTAGCCTAGAATAAATTAACTTTGTTTGATCAAAATTTAGCTCACTAATTAACCAAGTCTAGCATAAGCAGCCACCAAGCAGAATCAAATAGCCAACTTCAGTGGTATTCATTAAATTCAGAGGCATCAAAGAATTCATAAGAGGCTAGTTACCATTCTATTCATTCTCCGACAGCAGGGATATTGGAAATAGATAGCAAGCAAAAACTCACTGCAATGGTAATGAGAGAAGAGGTGCTGGAAGGCGCGGCGCTGTCGGAAGGTGGCAACATGCAGAACGGCGTGGCGAGGATGAGTCATCGTCGCCACGGGCGGCTGCGTCGGGAGAACGGGCGGAGCCTTATTGAGGTGGTCGACGTTGCCATGGATGCCGCGGACCTGTCCGAGGTCCTCCTCCTCGTCGTCCAAGGACGGCATGACGACGCTGCCTAGCCGCCGCCCCTAGACCCGCGGTGAGGGCGGGGGTGGAGGGGGCCCGGCAAGGCCGGACGAGATCTGCCCGACGGCGGCATCCAGGTCGGCCCTGCAGAGGATTCAGGGAGCGGCGCAGCTCGCCGAGGTCCTCCAGCCGGACGGATCGACGGCGGCGGACGCATCGACGGCGATCGACGGCGGCGAACGCATCGGCGGCGGCGGCGGTAGCATGGACGGAGAGGAAGAACAATGAACCCTGATGAAAATATTCATCCATTACTTGAATCATACACCATAAGTCCCTATGTAGTCAAAACATTATATTTACAATTATTGAATTACCCTTTTACCCTTCATTACAAAAAATAACTACGAAAAGACAATTAGCTTCACAAATATTTCTCTCATTTCCGAAAGGTGTTGGGAGGTATTCTGCTGCACACGGGCCCACTGTCATTGGAACAGTAAACGCCTCCCACCCCCTCCTCCCTTAATACCTCTCAATACCTTGCCTTACATGGGCCCACGTATCATTGACTCAGCAAATACTTTGCAACGCCTCCTCAAGCATTGTAAAAATTCTCTTATTTCAAATCAATTAGCCTCCAGTATTCAAAAAGTTCATTGTGTTATAGTGCTTGAAAGGTAGCAATTGAACTCCCATATCACGGGTGTATGGCAGATATTTCATCATGCATGTAACATTGTGCATCCAACATGTTCTCAACATGTTCTGTCTATATATAACCAAAGTGCATATGGATGCAACAAACAATTTGTCCAAGACATATATATATATATATATATATATATATATATATATATATATATGAGTGCCCTAAATTAAATGTGTCTATTTGGTGGGTCAGAATGAAAATATAAATGTTCGATATCGGACATGTGCCTATAAATAAGGCTACATGGACCAGGCATGACAAAATTATTGATGGTAGGTACTTATGCAGTGAAAAATCAATGGCAGCAATTGCCGAGGGTCCTGTCTTGGGAATGTGATACAAATCAGGAGCTTGAATCTTAGTGAAAGGTAAAGGATAGGTGATCAACCAGCATGGGAGAGCTTTCTCACCACTTGCACTTCGCTTGTTGTTGATCCAGATCGACCAGCTGCTCTAGCATGTGAGCGACCTTCATTCTCTCCCATGGTTCTGTGCATGCTCCTCGTGCAGCCCTTCACAAGGCTCCCATCACCTATCAGTCCAAGGCACAGGCCCTCCCTTCATACGGATTCAATCCCATCTCGGGGCCACTGGGCTTCTGTGTATGTGGCAAGGCGATGTGATGAACTAACCTTCCTTGCTTTGCCTGACTTCAATTTATTGCCCATTATTACCATGAGGAACTGAACTTCTTTGTTTATATTTTTCGATAAAGGATAATCAAATCCGGCCTCTACATCCAGGGATGTACACAGCCAAAAGTTACAAAGAGAGAAAAATAAAAGAGAGAAAAGCCATGGTCTTATACATCGACCAGGACATTACAGCAAAACGATATAAATGCTTCTACCCTCTATTTGATCAACGAGAGGGCGTCCTTGGCTAGCTCCTCACGCCGCAGCTGAGTCTTGAATGCCGCAGTGCAGGGGCTCAGGAAGGCTTTGCAAGGAAGGAAATTACAGCGACGCCTCCAAGGGTGAATATGACGCCGGATTCGTCATCGCCGCCGGCCCAGATCCAGCCAGGCAGGGTTTTCACCTATATTCCAAGTTCCCGCAAAAGCACATCCAAGCCGAACCTGCAGACGACGAGATGCCAGAGATGATCGGCAGGGTCTTCACCAGTTGCAGCGAAGCAACCTTTGATGTGGACGGCAGGTGGTCCGAGCACGGCGTCCTTTGATGTGGGACGCCGAAGGCGGCTTGCGAGCCGCCTGGGAGCAGCGTGGTCGGTGCTCGGGGTCCAAATGCGACCCCAGACGCCACCATTCGCTGCTGCAACAGGCCCCCAGACGCGTTAGGGTGGGCGCCGACGGCCGGTGGATGGGGGCAAGCGGGCAGCTGCCCCGAGCCAGATCCGGGGGTCAGCCACCCGCCGGGTCCCTCCCCGTCCATTGCAAGAGAGGGCCGATCGGCTGGAGTCGTGCCCAGCCACGGCACGGAGGCCTCGCGAGGTGGAAACCCGCGACACACCCGCTGCACGCCGCCACCGCCCGGCGCCGCCGCCGGGGCCGGATCCGGGGGCGGGGGGCGCAGATTCACGCCTCCCAGCCCCCGTGCCCCAGCCTAGCGCCGCCACGCCCGGTGACCGGCCTTGATGGAGCCGGTCGTCACAAGGGCCGGTGGTCGGCAGGAGCTGAGGCTCCTCGCTGCGGGCGCCCACCCACCGCTGGATCAAGGCCGGAATCGCCGGATCCGTGGCAGAGGGCATGGATCCACGCTCCCAGTGCCCGCTGCTCGCCACCGGCCATCGTCATCTTCAGGCGCCCGACTTTTAATCACGGGAGAGGAGGGGTGAGAGGGATAGAGGGGGTGGGAGAGTGCTGCAGGAGGGGCCGCCGCCACCGCCGGAGGGGGGGCGACGGCGGCCGGAGTGGTGGCCGGAGGGGAACTCCCCAGCGGCGCGGTGGGTAAACCTTGTGTCCAAAGGCTACTATATAGTATGAAGTTTGAACTTGGCATCTGAAATTGGTAGTAGAATTACCATTACATGTAGAAAATTGGAAACGATAAGGAGTAGAATTCCAGTTACATTCATTGTACATTTAGCTAGTTCCCATTATACATGCTCTGTAGACATCTGAGTACTCATCCACACCTCAATTGTACATCAAAATTATTAACACATATTCTAGTTTCAGAATTATTTAAATAAGCACAAACTATACCCATACATATTCTTATTATCCAATTATATCACTATTAGTATAGGACTAGTCTATCGACCCGTGCACTCGCACGGGTTAAAATCATATTGATTAATATCTTAATTAATCAATATTATTTAGGTAACTATATAAATAGTATAGACTATATAAAAACTCAAATATCCTCTCAAATCTACATCTAAATTATCATAATCTTCACTTAAAAAACAACAATAAAGCATATATGTTTCTACTTTACTTACTTCTGTTAATATTAATACACAAAAATTTGATTATAGTAAACTTATATTTTGTGCCATCATGCAAATATATTTTGCATGCACATGCGGGAAATAAATATATGTTATGTTTATATAATCATTAAAATATTAATGATAATATTTGCCAAAGTTGTTACTCATATATATATATATATACACACACACACATACATTTATCAATATATCTATATTAATGATAGAACCATTACTGTACATATTATTTCTTGATAAGAAATTTCAAACGCCATGAGAAGCAGAATACATATGTGCAGACCAAAGGCGGCTTTATGTTTGTAGCCTATGAGATTCTTTTAGAGTAAATAATCGCTATGAGGCTTAAATATTGATATCTTCTTGAGATAGCACCACTATCCATTCCTAGCTCCCGCATCAACCTCTACCAATGATCTAATTAAAGCAATGCAGGGCTTAGGTTTTAAATGGTTCTTTATTCATCATAATACTCAACAGTGCAATCTATGAACTAAAACCCTTTTGTAAGGTAAAAATGAAGAGTTAATAAGAATAGGAGTTTTAACATAAGTTGGGGATAAAATTAAAATATATAGGAGCTAATAAGATTTTAGATCCATGATGTTATAAGATATGGGCTCCAACAAGATTACCATAGTTTAAGCTAAGTTAGTACTAAATCCATGCTAAAGATACACAAAATTATCCTACAAAGGAAATATTATGGATGTGGATGAAAAAAATACGGAGCATGATCAATGAGTTAGTCACAATTAGATAGAGGTATAAACTATCTATTTATCTTAATTATGATAGAAAATAAACAAAAAAAAGTAAATATATTAAATGAAAAATAATGCTTATGTCTCATAAGATTCTAGCCCGTGCGAGAGCATGGGTTGATGGACTAGTTCATCCAAATAGAGATGGACGCTGGTATGAATCCATATCCGCACGAATGAACGTGAGACCGAAACAAAATTTAAGTACCGCAATGATACAACCTACAAGTTTGAAGACCGTCTATGAACTTTACTCTATTTACCAATCAATTGCTCTTTCTCTTAGAGAAGATTTCTATCCATCCAGTTATTATTAGTTTTCATGGGTCGATGGACCGCCCACATTTGAAAACTTTTAAAAATTGAACTTCAAAGTATGCAAAACCAAAAAAAACATTATATTGGGCCTTAAATGAGGTTGGCATGGTCAAGGTGTCACTATAACGAGCAGTGTTGTAGCCAACGCACCAGCAGGCACCTCCATGCCTCTCCGGTAGCACGCATGGCAGGGCTAAGCAGGTGCACCGTAGGAATGTTGCTTGGGCAAGGCTGCAGGATCGAACCATAGACATCTAAATTGGGACGTCTAGGACTGTTGTCGGCACTAATCAGCTTTCTTGGAGTGCATGAACAAGAGAATAAACGGGTGTGGCCAATGAGCTACGTGCTGGTGTGGAACATGAGGATTGCGATTTTCCATCGATGCAAAAATTGCAGTTTTCAGGGAGGAAACTATTGTTTCTCCTCAGCGCCAAGATTACAGTTTTACATATGCTGGATAGCGCATGACTTAGTTTCTCATATAACAAATGGTTTCCACTGCTTTTGTACTCTTTCCACCACTAGTACACAGAAGGTTTGTAGAGGCGGTTGATAACGT
Organism: Chrysopogon serrulatus; assembly: GCA_015844335.1. Taxonomy (NCBI): domain Eukaryota; kingdom Viridiplantae; phylum Streptophyta; class Magnoliopsida; order Poales; family Poaceae; genus Chrysopogon; species Chrysopogon serrulatus. Next base: position 443,041 of record JADLZL010006683.1, read on the forward strand.
ATTTTCACTGGCGTTTTTCCCAACCGCCAGTGGGAGAGGCCAGTAAAAATGAGCCATTTCCACTGGCGGTGTTTTGTTTCTTTAATGTAATGGAAACAATGGAACTGCAATTATACATTAACTTGGTCAGCCTCAGTGCCTGAGTCGAGACTTGTATATATATGTGTTGCCAGTGTAGGGCTGGTGCGTCTTATCTGGCATCAGAAAAGAGAGAATAAATTCGTAGATCTCAAAAAAGAAAAAAGAATCACACCCACTTTAGTATGGAATGGCCCGACTCAAACAGGTAGGTTATGACTGATGAGCATGCTGATTTGCTGAGACTAGTACAACTCCCGGAACTCAGTGATGACCCTTAGAGAGGACTCTAATGGGGATGAGATGCGTCAGGATTTTTGATAAAAGCTTCAACTTACGAAATAGATCCCAAACACAAGGAGGTCAAGAAGAGGTATCTCTGGTCCAAGTAAACAAAACCTCTCTGACCGCGGCGGACTTGCACAAGGCCTTCACTGTTCTCGATGCCACTGGCCGAGTTGTTGTCGACCAGGTGCTGCACAGTTTCATTGCAGATGCCCGAACGAACTGTTCAGTGTACTAGAGTTTAGTTCTATTTTAGTTCTCCCTTTGTTTCTTCCACCGTGTCTTGGATTGGGCTTGTGCTTGCGCTGTGGCCTAGCCAACCCACCTATCTTTTGGATCACTTGTTGTAATGGCTACCGCCTCCATCATCTGTCCTCAAGAGACGAAGCTATGCTCCACCACAATCTCCAAGATTTGCAGCTTCACCTCAGCCTGTTCAAGCGCACACCTCATCTCTGATGCCGCTGGAACCCAGGGCGATCTAGCTAGCTGCTCACTGCCTGTCTGGAAAATTTGACGCACCCACTCTGTCACTGCCGTTATAGGCTTTGCTACAGATGATACCAGGATGACAATAACCAATGTCTATTCTCCCTCAGACCAACACATGTCCAGGTCCATCCTGAAGGAACTGGAGGACCTGGCGCACCTTATCAATGGACCCTTGTTAATCCTAGGTGACTTCAACCTCCTGCACTAAGCAGGCATGGGGGCGGGGTGTTTAGTTATATCAGATTACAGTTTTTGGATATGTTAATCAGTTTTGCATAGAATCTGGTCAGAACAACGAGGCCGAATAACTAAGAAAAATAACCATCTTTTAATTAATTGACCACTTTTCCTTCCTTGAACTTCCCCTCTTGGCGGATCGTCTTTCCACCTGGTCCAATAATATGCGTCACTCTCACTCACCCACCTTAGCTCGGTTGTACTAGGCCTTCATCAACATGCAGTGGAGCAAATGCGATTTCTTCGTCAACACTACTCTGCCCTCCGTGGTCAGAACAACCTCTGACCATACACTAGGCCAGAAAAGCCTATTGGTGACGCCCCTATCCGTGACACAGAAAAAAAACGCGTCACCAATAGACTATTGGTGACGTGTTTGTGTAGACGTGTCACCAATTAGAAGTTGCCCATGTTCCAGAGGCGATTACGCGTCACTAATAACTGCTTATTGGTGACGCGTGTGGTGGGCTAGGGACGTCACCGATAATGTTCGTGGACGCGTATTTTTCAGGAGCGTCACCAATAGTAGTATCTATTCGTGGACGCGGATTTTAACGACGCGTCACGGTAATGATGGTGACGCATTTTATTAACACGCGTCACAGATACGGATACATATATGTGACGCGGGTGGTTCATACGCGTCACGGATAGAGTAAATGACGCCGCTCTGTACGCGGTTGGTTAATACCGCCGAATCCATTGTAAAAAAAAAAAAATCCTAAAAAAGCACTCCACCCCGGCCGGCACCAGCTTCCGGCGCACAAAGCCACGAACCGCAGCCCAGCCCAAGAGTGAACCGGCGGGAACAACTTGTCAAACCCTATCCTCAACTCCTCTCAACACAGAGCCGCGTCTGACCACTCGAAGCCGCCGCCGTCCTCCGCCGCATCGTGACCCCCGCCCTGCCGCCGCGGCCGCCGACGTCCACCGCATCGCAACTCCCGACCTCCGCCGCGGCCGCCGACGTCCACCGCATCGCAACTCCCGCTCTCGCGGTGGCCGCCGATGCCCTCCACACGAACCTACCCGCCCCCTCTCGGGAGATCTAGGACTGGTGAAGACTGCATCAGCCCCAACACCCCTCCCATGTCGGCCGCAAGCTGTGGGCACCGGCAGCGCCCTCTTGCATCGGCCACAAGACGCAGAAGCAAAAAAAGGTGAGTCGTGCTGCCTCTCCCTTCTCATGCACAGCGAGATTTGTTTCTAGAACCGGAGTGGATCTAGTATCTCGATCTAAATATCTTGTCAACAACTTCTCTGATCTAGTGCTATCTGATTTATTGGGAGTAGAGCAGCTTGGATTTTTCAGAGGTGCAGATCTAGTGCTAGCTTGGAACTAGTGGAGTGGTAGAATGTGATTGGGAAAAGCGGAGCAGCATGGATTTTCAGATCCAGTTGACTAACTGCCTTTACCATCTCCACAAGGTAATTACTTGAAGGAGCTGAGATTCAGTAACCTATGCACAAGTACTATACTAGGTTCAGAACTACAAATTATACTGCAGAAGCTAGCTGCCACAACATTACATTCTACAATCAGTCTTGCAACTTTTAGATTAGGCATGGTTTTTTCAGATAGACTGGTTTATCTTGGCTGAGATCTTGCTCGATGTTCAAAGTAAAATGTGAATACACGATGACTTCGAGTAAAATGTGAATGCACAATGTTCAGAGAAAAAACAAAGCTCCTTGATTTAGTACTGAAGCACATTGCAAATTTATTATCAGGTTTTCTGTGAAAAATACAAAGCATATTAATACTACCATTTGAGAAGTTGGCACTATATATTTCTTAAGATCTGAGAAGTTGTATGACTGAAATTGTCTACATTATCCATTATCCAACACTGTGTTGGTACATGCTAATGCCTTCAATTTGCTACTGAACTTTGTAGTATTCATGTTTTGCCTTACTTTAATTTCTTTTCTCAGTTTAGAACTAATATATAGGTGGCATGGCACAACGTCGCTCGCCATCACCTTCACTCCCAGGCTCCTCTGCCCCCACAACGCCGCCGCCATCGGCCCAAGGCTCCCAAGGTTGAGTTTGAGAGCAGGTACCACCACCCCTAAATTTTTTTTCAAGATGCTAACACATGAATAGATCTCATTCTGGCCTGCAGACACCCAAAGTCTAGGTCTAGAGACTGCAACATCCTAGATCTGCCATGGTACTGGAATCATTTGTCTCCATCCATTTTTGCAAGGTTTGTTCCTGGATGATCTTTGATTTACTTTATTTTTTTCGTTTTTTTACAACATTGGAACCTTTGTAGCTATGGCTGTGTGACAAGCAAGATACTTTTCTGATAGTTAGGCCTTAGGAGTCTTCTTGATACTGTGAATAAATTAGTGTAATCGATTTGGTTGTTCAGATGATAAAGTTAAATGTCTGTGTTAAGTTACAGAACCTAATAGTTTTTACCTTGTAGTCTTTGCAAAAAAAAAATATTAAAAAGAAACCAGACTGCATATATAAGATTCAAGAATGGATAGACAACCTAGAGTAATTTGGAGGCCTTTGGTCTGGTCACTGCTCCCTTTTCTGTTTCTCCTTTCTAGTACCTTAGCTTAGCACCTCTTTCCTTGATCTCTTATAAGGGTTCTCTGCTCCTTTACTTGTTTTTGTTAGTGGACCATTTTTTTTAATGTTTCATGAATTCAATCTAAAGAAAATACATTGGCTAATACAGGTACATTGTGCTTGCAATTGAGTGACCAAACAACTATGGCACATTGGTTCAATACTTTGATTCGGTAGGCTTGTTTTTCTTATTGTAATTCTACTTTTGTCACATAAGACTAGTGAAAAAGCGTAAGACTGAAATCTTCACCATGCAGTTTTCTTAGTAATCATGTATCGTATCTTTTTGTTTAGCTTCACAATGAACTCTATGTGCTTATGACATACAACATGAGAGCTAGTTATGAACACAAAGTATATGCATTAATCAAGAACTCTAGATCAGTTACTTTTGGGTACAAGTAATGAATCTATGCAATTTATGAACACAAAGTATATGCCTTGGTATGTTCTGTGTAATTTATTTTGTCTATACATCTGTGTAAATATATCTATCCTCTGTTATACTTATGTTGATACAACTTTGCCTTTAGGTTTCTAGTAGTAATGGCTAACCATCTGATGCAATAAACTTTATCATGTACTCATGTTGCAGATACCAAACAGAATGCAATAGACTTGATAGAAAGCATAAGGTTATTTCAGCTTAGTTCTCCAAATAGGCTTGCCAGCCTGGTAGTGGTAAGCCCATGTTCATTTGGGAACCGTGTCAATCTGGATGTTTTACTTATAAATAGGAATCGTTCTTCTGCACCCCTGGTATCTAATTTTCTTGTTGTGCCTGCAGCAGCTTCTCATGGATTCCATGCCACTGGTGTGAAGAGCATGGGAGGACATATGGCCATGACGTGTGTGCACATGAAGCATCAAGGGTTGAAGGTGACTATTTTCCCAAGTAGAAGGATGTTGTGTGATGTAATGTGTTAAATAAATCAACTGAGACATGTGTATGTGAATCAGTGATGACTTATATATATAAATTATCTTATGTGAATCTGTATGTGTACATATATATATATATATATATATATATGGGGATTAGTATGTGTGGATCTGATGATTTGTATTGTATGTGTGAGAATTAGAAGATGCTATTCGTGACGTGTGATTCACCTTATCAGTGACGTGTATTAACTAAGCATGTCACTCATATAACCACTATTGGTGGCGTGTATTAACCAAGCGCGTCACTCATATCACTGTTATTGGTGACACGTCTTAATCCAACGTGTCACCAATAGGTTCTTATTGGTGACGCGTTTTCTGGACAAGCGTCACCAATGTTTTCTTATTGGTGACGCGTGTTCTAGTTATCCGTGACGCGTGTTGTTAACACGCGTCACCAATGTGTTCTTATTGGTGACGCGTATTTACGCGTCACCAATAGACCCTTATTGGTGACGCGAGAAGGGTGACGCGTAAAAAACGCGTCACCAATAGCCCTAAAAACGCGTCACAAATAGCCTTTTCTGGCATAGTGATATCCAGGTCCTGGTCTCCATCTCCACTGCGATGCCTACCCACTCAGTGGCGAAGCTAGAGTAATTAAATTGATGAGGAGTACACTTAGCTTGTGGGTGCATAGGCATTAATGGAGGATGCATATATGGTGAAATTTTAGGCGTTTTCACTCACTGTTTTTATAAATTTTGAGGGGTGCACATGGGCACCCCCTGTTACTCATGTAGCTTTGCCCCTGCTTCCCATCGCTCCTTCCGCTTTGAGAATTCCTGGCGCCTTGATCATCTGTTCCTGCATAGAATCCTCCGGGCCTGGTCTGAACCTACTAGAGTTAGTGATGCAGCGTGCACACTGTCTCGGTGCCACAAAACCTCGCGCTCAGCGTCTAAAGCATGGTCAAAAACAGAAAACAGCACACCCTACTTCGAAACATGCCTGCAAATTTCTGCTTCATTTGGTTGATCTCCTTGGGCAGGTTATAAGAATGAAGAATGAAGAATGACACATGTACACGCACCACAACATACACACACTGCACAGTCATATAGCTGCTGAAAAAGTGAAAGAGTTGCTTATGCATAACTCATGGGCCTAAGATTTGAAAGCAACATGGTCCACTAGTTGGAATATGTTTTTATTTTTGTTGAATACGAGTCAATGTTTCATCAGTTCCATCAATTAAAGCTTTAAGGTTGAACAACTTGATGTACGCAACTCAACATAGTACTAGAGCCGGAGGTTGTATATATGTTGGGTCCTTATAAAATAAAGTTGCTATGCACGTGCGACACGCACGTGCCTATGAAAAAATTCATAAACATTAGAGGAACAGTAATGTCATTTTGTTTATAACTCTTCATCATCATTGTCCTCTCTCATTACATCATGTAAAAGCTAGTAGAAGGCAATCAAGTCACATATCTATTCGGTGCACAGTCCATTAAAAATTGAATCTATAGACAAGTAACTGCAACCATACCAAGATTTCTAATACTTCACTTTAAGGCATCAAGAACCAAGGCTGGAATAGCATGAGTAGAGCAGTGATGGTAAGACATGCATGGGACCGTATCTCTTAAAATAGCCTTGCTATTATCGGTTCCCATCCGTCGACTATATATGAGCATGACAATTGTTGTGCAAGAGTGACATAATTTTGTATTTACCCAAGCCATATAACTCAGGAAGTTTTCATTACCTTAGCCTGCATATTAGTAACCCTTAAGTTAACACAGTTTAAGTTGGCCCTTGTAAAAAAATTATTTTGTGAATTATCCTTACAAACATAAGCCCTTGTAAAAAAAATTTCTACAATTGTTAAGAGCAAATCGAAGGCAATATTTTGTTACCCACTATATAGAAAATCAAAAATTATTGCCAAAATTCCATTTCAAGATTTGTGCTTAATTAGTGGGGACTCCTTATACTTTTCAGTCCTAAAACCTATTGAAATCAAAGCATAAACAAACAATTTGCAATCAGTGAAAAACATCAACCTATTACACTTCAAAATTTGCAATCAGTGAAATAAATAGAACCTTGAGGTGCAAAGACCTTATGTCATCCTTAATAATCGCATCATCAGCACAAGAACTATATACAAACACAACCCGATCCACGTCACAAGAAAGATCTGCTAAATCTAAAGAGAAAACACCAAGGTCTCTTGTCACAGTTGTCATCACAATAAAACGCTATAGTAGAGAATCAGATTAATTAATTGCAAATTTGCTATCCTGAATGATGACTTAGGTCTGCCAGAGGTCGTCGGTCTGGTCGTCATGGTAGTGCTGAACATCCCTGAACAATTTGTTAGTACTATTTTTTTTCAAACATAAACATAGTAATCTATAGATAGGCAGGTATGGATTGGCTTACTGAATAAGGCATTGGAAACTCACGCAAAAAATCAAACTAGCAGTTGTGCAAATCAGAGGGGAACACTCGATCTTGTCATGTGCTGCAGGCGTATATACAAGGTGAGCAATTACAAAAATTCTTTGTTTTAACATTTTTAGGGGGTGCAAAGGAAACTCACATAAAAAACTAAACCAACAGTTGTGTAAATCAGAGGGGAACACCCGATCTTGTCATATGCCGCATGGGTATATAAAAAGTGAGCAATTACACAAATTCTTTGTTTTAACATTTTTAGGGTTGGGGGGTACGTTTGCATGTTTACAAGCCGGGTCCACTTGTCAGATCGCCGTAGGTGATTTAGATGCGTTGGATTAGATCTTAATGTATATCTAACGGATAATAATTAAGGTGGGTAGAAAAATCAGAGTGAGAGTCTATTTTTAATTCCTTTGCTCTTTTATAGTACTAGTGAACATGCACGTGCGACACGCACGTGGATATCAAAAAAATACTTATTTATAAAGCAGGAATTACAGTTGGCATAAGAATTCTAGCGCTATGAAGTGGAAAATTCCATTATTACACGAGGTTATGTAAAACTCTCAAAGTATTAAGTACATAAACATTAATCCGTTATGAGCTAATATCTCTATCTCCCACATCAAACCACTTGCAAAGCTTATGATCTAGATCGAAGTATGTGTTGACACTGAACAGTGCAGCTTGCCCTTACCTTCTTAACATCATTAGAGTATAACTTCCTGTGTACTTGGATTCTTCGTATAATCTCACCATTTTCCCATTCCGCTCCTAATACTTCTCCTCACAACTTCATACTGCACTAAAAAATAATCAAATATGTAATTCAAATATATCTTCCAAAAGTATGGATAAAAATGAAGATTGTCACCCCGTGAAATAATCAAATATATCAGAAGAAACCATGCTAAAATTTTGATTTACCGAATGAAATCTCAGCATGAAGTTACCATACTGCACTAAAAAATACATATTTCACCCCAAATGAACATGTCACATTAAGATTATTAATAGATAAATGTGTACAGAACCAGAAAGAGAATGAGCACAAGAATCTAGCACTTTGAGCAACTAATAATACAGTAATACCTGAAAGAACTTCTGGCTATGCGAAGCCTCTCTTATCTCAAAGCTAGCATACATACTGATGTACGTTACTGTTACTGCACAAAAAAGGGAAGTTTAACTCTACATCATATAATAATATCCTAAACGTAGATTTCATATGCAGGTTTTTTTTTTTCTATCATGCCTTTGTATTCTGCCTGCTTTCCACTCTCACGCACAAGCCGCTGATATTTTATTCCGGCCTTTTTACAGCTAATAATGCTCAGTAAAAGAAAACTCAAAACCACAAGATCGATGTAGATTTACCCATAAATATTTCCTTTCATATCAATTAAAAAGCGGCGATACCACGAAAATTTTGCAGAGAGAGATGTTGAACTATACAAACCTGTGCATATGTTTTGTCCTAAGTAATAAGTTCATTATTCCTAGATCCAGTAAAAGCTGCAGAGGGGGAAAAGGAAAGAACACATGCGACAATTTAAAATACATAAATTAGCACCAATGATACTCAATATGTATGTGATGATACTCAATGAAAAAAAAGCACCACGACATAATATGGTGTTAAATGATGCAACTCATAATTAATAGAAAGATGAACCACCAATGCTAACAATGACAAGATTTGTCACACAGATCCTTTTGCAATTTACTAATGTTCAAAGTAGGTCAGGTATGTATGTGATATACTCAATGAAGTTTGCTATAAGAAATATGACCATAAAATCTGTCGTTTTTCTCTGGCAGCTAGCAAGCAAAGATCAATCTTTTTGCCCTCTTAGTTTGTTCCGAGCATCCTGACAGAGCTTTGAAGATCAGTTTCAACTTGCATATAACAAAAGCAAACCAAACTGATGATTCATACCTTCAAAGCGCAATGTTCACTGGATCAGCGAATGGCTCTCCCTGCAAATGAAGCAGGCAAAAGGCAACGCCGCAATGTTCACTGGATCTGCGAATGGCTCCTGCAAATGATGCAGGCAAAAGGCAACGCCTCGTCATCATGCTTGTCCTCCGCCGGCCTTCTCGCTAGACACCATGTGCTCCTGCCGGAACCCAGGCTTCGTAGCAGTGGATCCCCTTGTACACCGGAGGGATTTTCTTAAGGGACTGCATCGGCCTGCTTGAGTTGTCTCTCGCCAATGGCATGTGCATCGCGGTCGAACTCCATCTCTCTGTCTCGAGCGTGGCAGTTGCTCGGTTGTCTGTGGACTGGAATGTCCTGAACAACTCGTACAGTTTGCCAGCGGTTGAGGACGGCGGCCGCGCGGTTGCAAGGGCACCACCTCCGCCGTCATTATCATCGGATCCCACGGGCACGGCAGGGCGATTCCAGTATGGAGATATTCTGCACACCGGTGCCGATCCCGTCGGCCCCCAGATCGCCGCTGTCGTTGCAGCCATCAAACACCGGCCCAGCTTGCCGCTGCCGCCGTTGACCATCGATTTGGTAGTGTTTGGATTGAAGAGGTGATCGATTCTCCGAGAACTCACGGTCACGGATAGGGAAGAATGGGGAAGGGGCGGTATAGATCAGGACTGAGGGGCGGCGCACAGCGACGAGGCGCTGTCGCGCTACGCGGACTCATGACGCGGGTACGTTTTAAAACCACAGGTGGGTACGGCGGGCGGCTAGGGACGATGATGGTGAGAAAAATTCCAACGCTTGGTGTCCGCAACACACAGACACGTTGTAAATGTAAATGTGTTTCCGGACGGACCCACTTTTCATATTAGAGCAGGAAATTTAGATGCGTTGGATTTAGATCCAAGGGACAAGAGTTTAGGTGGGTAGAAAATATCTGGGTGAGAAGCTATTTTCAATTCATCCACTCCTTTATAGTAGTAGTAGTGTGTGTGTGTGTGTATATATATATATATGTGTATATATATATATATATATATAAAATAGTGATGGTATTTCATCTTTGCTCTTGTAAAGTTTTACTCGGCACACACATTTTAAGCAATTCATCTGATCCGTCTCTCGCGCTGAAATGATGAAATCCGTTGTTCATCCATGCCCTGGCGACTCCATCCTTATGTGTGAGAGTGGGAACATCTACATGGGTATGGGTTGCATTCACCCGGCATAATCTCAGCTTCCACATGCGACTTCTCCTTGGCAATGACCCCCATTTGCCAATGACCTCCTGCTCTATGAGGGGACTCCATATCAACAACATTGACGTGGTGATTTCTAGCCAACAATCTTTGTACTGGCAGCCACGGTTGACTCGACAGTCAGGCATCAATGCCAGGATTGGAGACGGGGATTCCACGATAGTGGCAGGAGGCAGGTCTCTGAGGCTAGCCAGGAGGCCCTCGGTTGTCCTTGGGCTCGATAGCAGGCTCTAAGGAGGGCAATGGCAGTGACTTTGATTAATTTTCTTTTGTTTTATAGAGACAGGCTTGCTCAACCACCACTATTAATTTTTATTAATAATAAATACCTTTTTCACCCATCTCTAAAAATAAATATTGTCGTAGTGCATTCAATCTGCCACATTTGACACAACAAAAGTGAGCGAATTCATTTTAAACTCATCTGCTATAAAATAAGATTAGGGATTGAATTTCTGCTTTAACTGCTCATTACTGACAGCTATATGATGAGCGGTGTAGTGCCAATAACATTATAGAGTTGTTCACCTGTTAAGCCACACTCATGTAGTATGCATATATATAGGTTCTTTGTTGCCAAACGTATCATCTATCATTAAACTACCAATTAGCCAAATATGTGATAATCGTGATGAGTTAGAGACTCAAACCCACGTGGGCATATGATGTTGGGACGACAAGTCTCGCATGACCCTCTTGAGAGGAAGAGGACTACATTATTTAAATAAAGCAAGATATTTAGTACGTAGCATATAAGAGACATTGCAAATAAGGGTTTTATTTTCTCATATGTCAAATCATATAGAATGCATGACATCTTATTTATAGCCTAGGTAAGGCTGGAAAGGGAAACAGCCATAGTCTCAACAATAATATTCTAAGAATATTCGAGGGCTTTTTGGCCTCTATACATGTACGGCCTCATTGGTAACACTATATATAGTTGCGGCATTTAGAATGCTGCGAAAGGACATTTGCTTGCTGGTGCAAAGTAGAAACACACAAGAAGAACTATATGGACTATTCTGAAACTGGAGAGGGGGTGCCGTGTATAATGGGATGGCATACGAATTCCATGGTGACAACTGAAGAGATGTCTAATAATAATAGGAATGGGATGCATCAGCAGTTAAAGATCCAGTTCCTGTTCCATGCCCAGTGCCAGTGGTAACCAATGTGTGCATGTTGGGTTTGCTGAAATTTCTACACTGGGATTCTTGGAATTTTGGTTACGGCATCCAGGAAAAGCAATGCAGAAGACTGGGGCTGTGGCTTCCATCTGAGGAAGATTTATGTACTACTGTGCATCTTCCAATTCCTCTATGTGGCTGGCAATGTACTGGTTGATGGCATGATATATTGATTTATTTATCTATGCTCTGATGGCTGTTGTTACTGATTTTAATGAAGCTATGAATCGCTTTAAAGGTGAATTGTCTAAATCCATTGAGATTAGCTTGGTTGTGCAAATTAAGCTTAGTTGGAATACTTATTATAAGTTGTACCCTTCCAGTTTTGATTTCTTCAAAGTTCCTGATGGTTGGAGGGTACCAGAATTTTGTTTCTGGAATTTTGTAAGCTTAGTGACGATGATAATAAATCCACCATTGAGCATGCCTATATGTTCTTTGCCCTAATGGATGAAACTAATACATTGATTTCATAATGTGCAACATTTTACCTTGTCTTTTACTGGTACAACTTTTACTTGGTTTACATCTTTAGCTGCTTGCTCTATTATAATTCATCGGCTGAATTAGAGGCAAAGTTTTTATGATCACTTTATATTGGAGTCCATGAAAGAAGATTGTCTCATCTCTTAGAATTTTATGCATTTTCATGAACAATTTAATCTAGAAAATAGCAATAATTGAAAAGTTTATGACATCACGTATGTGCACGTGTGATCTAACAATAGCAGAAACATAGATGATACCAAGGAAATATATCATGTGACATGTGGTTTACTTATGACTTGTGCTCTCTACTCTTGATGTGTGTGTGTGTGTGTTATGTCATGTCACATGTTGGTGCTTGTTTACTATGCTTTCACGCTTTACTTTTCATAAATGAGCCTCATGATTTTTGTACTCGCACTTCATTCATATTCTGTTGAGTACTTGTTGGCTTGGGTCATATAAGCTTAACTAACCTTCTTGTTCTTAATGTCAAATAGCTTATACGATTCAAGTTCATTGAAAACCTCTAATTCACTCTCCTACTCGAGGTTGTTGTCATCAATCACCAAAAAGGGGGAAACTAAAAGCATCTAGGCCCCTAGTGGGTTTTGGTGATTAATGACAACATAAGATTATTGTGACTAATGTGTGTTTTGTAGGAACTGCTTGAGTTAGGTCATGATAATGGTGATTGATTGGGCAATCAATGGTATTCATGCCCTAACGATTGAGATCATTTTCGGTTTTCAAAGAATGGACTACAAGGTTAAGGGCGACCAGTTCTAAGTGTTGTTTGGCGTTAGAGAGACACTTAGAGAAGTTAGAACATTTGTTTTTACCTTTGGCCGTACTATTAAGATGGGTTTGAATGGGTAACTTGACCCAGGTGAGTCTAGTGAGATAGGTGTGCTGCACCCTTGTTCATTCTAGTTCTAGACAGCCCTAGAATTGGCCCAAAGATCAGTAGAATCGAAGTCATGTGGGAGGTCGCAAAATCGGAGTCATTCGAGCCATTTTGGCTCGATCGGACGCTAGCTCATGCCTGACCGGACGCGTCCGGTCAGTGTATGAGGGGTGCCGGAGTGACCGGACTCTGCCTCTGGCAGCTGGCCGGACGCTCTGGTGCCATCAAACTCTGGTCCATGTTGGACCGAACGTTGATTAGCAGCGACCGGACACTGAGGCTATGGCGTCCGGTCACTGGCCAGAGAGGTTTAGAGAGGGAAAATATTGACTGCACGCGTCCGGACCGGACTCTGACACGTGTTCGGTCAAGCTGACGACTGTCTAGTACAGTTAGCCGTTAACTGACGACCGGACGTGTCCGGTCACCCCGACGGACGTGTCTTGTCGACCTTAAAACAGCTAAAAATACCTCTTCATGGGGGGTTTGTGTAAGGGTATATATACTCCCTTACCTCTTTCATTTGAAGTCTCTTGCTCATTCCTACTGGTGAAGAACACCTTCTGAGTGCTTGAGGGTGCAAGAGCCCTAGTGAGGTTGAGAGATTTGCTAATCCATTGCTTAGGACCTCATTAGTGGAAAGAGAGTAGCAAGTGTGCATCCACTCATCTCATTAGACTAGTCTTAGTCAAGTGAGTGGTCTTGCTTATTACTCTTGGTGATCGGTATCACCTAGATGGCTTGGTGGCGATTGGGAGCATGGTGATTATCCGGTGGTGATTGTGGATGACCCATCTCATCTTGTGAATGATTTTGAGAGATTCACCGCGTCGGAGTGACGAAGAATCATCCTGTAGAGAGCACTTGATCCTTGCGCGGATCAAGAGGGAGCTACATCCTTGCGCGGGTGCTCCAATGAGGACTCATGGAGAGTGTCGACTCTCCGATACCTCGAAAAAACATCGCCGCGTTCCTCTCCCTCTCTTTACTTTGAGCATTTACATTCTTGCAATTAATTCATATCTTTACATTGATAGAATTGCCATGCTAGAGTAGGATTTGGAACCTAGCGAGTATTACCGTTGCAATTGAATTTAGAAAAGTTCAATTCACCCTCCCTCTTGGGCATCTTGATCCTTTCAGGGAGGAAAGGATTACATGATTTAAATACCAACCAAGCAAGTTATTCATCAGTGTGGTGGGTTAACAAGTAAAATGAGACATTGCAAACAAGGGTTTAGTTTTCTCAAATTTCAAATCATAAACAATGCCATCTTATTTATATCCTGTGTGAGGCAAACAACCATAGTCTTGACTGATCATGCTCTCGACTCAATAATCACATTCCACATTCCAGGAATATCTGAGTGCCTTTAATTTGGCCTTTACAGGGCCTCAAGAGGAACACACTTACATATAGCTGCTCCATTTTAGGGACACCAAAAGCACATTTGCTGCCTGGTGCAAAGTCGAAACACAGAAGAAAAACTATAATTTAGACACCACACGTATGATGGACTGACATAGGAATTCAATGGTGACCATTGAAGAGATGTCGTCTAATAGGGATGGGAATGGGATGCGTGAGCAGTTAAAGATCGAGTTGCTTGCTAGCAATATGCGCATGTTGGCTTTGCTGGAATTTCGAGGCTGGGAACTTGGGTTCCGTTATCCAGAGAAGCCACAGAGAGACCTGGGTTTACGGGTTCCGCCAGAGCCAGTACAGTCATTCATGTAGCACCTGTGGATCTTGGATTTCCTCTTTGGCTAGTTGATGGCATCATCTATTGATTTGTTCCGTCTCTTGCTTGTTTCCCCTGCAATTACTCCAAGTGCAGAGTTCCCTTGTTGCAAAAGGAGAAAACAATGAAATGATTTCTGCAATTGAGCCCACAAGCCATCTTTGAGAAAATGCTGCATTCATTGTTTCACAAAGCCCCCGCATCCTCTCTGAGGCGACACGGGGGATCCTGCCGCCGCCCCTCAGGTCCTCCGAGGGCCACCCTGGTCGCCGTCGCCGCTCCTCCCTGGCTTGCGGCGGCGGCGGGCCGCTTCCCTTCCTCAGCTTTATCCTTTCCCTCTCCTCATCCTCCCCACCTCAAGCAGTTCCCTCCCCTCATCCATCTCCATTGACGGATACAACAGCCGACCAGACATGAGGATTCGGCCCTCCGGTGGGTGGTTCAGCTCTGGGCCTGGGGCAGCCGTGTGGGCAGCGCGTGTTGCTGAGGCTTCTTGGGTGCCAGCTGCGGGATCTGGATCTAACCGCCAACCCTTGCGGCAGCTGATCTGGATGGCGACCAATTCCAACGCTCGGTGACCGGTTGATGGGGGCGGCAGTTCAAGCAAAAACCTGCCTGACATTTTTCGCCGGGCCGGTGGCGGTGGTACTGATTGTGCCACGCACCCTTGTTGAAGGCGTCACTGAAGCTGTTGCCATGGGCGTTAAATAAATGGGTGAAAACCTAGCCTGGTTTCTTTAGGCCGACGGTGGTGGCGCAGTTAGCGCGTCGTCGAAGTTGTTGTTCGTCAGAGGTTTACATGTGTTACCCTGGTGCATGGCTCAAGATGGAGGTGGCGCTCGGTGGCGTAACAACTCAGCTTTTGGTAGACAGGCTTGTATTTGCACCAAGAGTTCTATGCTATTACCTTGGAAAAAGCATCTAATTTTAAATGGTGGTTGGTGTCCAATATTTTTTGTATCTTTTTAGGTCTGACAAATGTGTTTTTAGCGGCTTTGTCTTGATATTGGTGATCTTATTTTAGAGGAATTGTCATCACATTCGTGATCTTATTCTAGTGGAGTTAATATCATGGAGCAAGACTGTTTCTCACGTAGGACTACTCAAGCTTCTTGTTGAGGATGTAATTTTTTCCGTCAGTTTCTTTTTTTTTTAATTTTTCAATTGTAATAATTGGTCTGATTCTACCCACGGGTAGATGAAGCCGGATAGTTTCTATACTTTATTAAAAAAACTAATATGAGTAAATTGCATCCATGGTACAACAACTGCGCTAGGTGCGAATTATCCCCAACATATAAAATGCTAAATTTTGTTAATAATCTAGAAACCGTCGTGTGTTTGCTCATGATGCTGCCAAGGGCCATGTGGTACTGTGGTACTCCTAGTGTATTCATCTGTTTTGGCCATGTCTCGGCTTACATCTCTGTTCGGCTTGGCTTGCACGTTGGTATGTAGGAAATATTATAAATCAGTCTACTTCAGATTTTTGTTGCTCCAGCTGTGGCTACATACAGTAGACTGATTTATAATATTTCCTTAACAGCATGCACTTGTAGCCACAGCTTTAGCAAAACGACAGATGAGGCTGAATAAACTTGCACTACTGGTAGTTGTGGACGTGTTACTCTGACATAATAAATAGATCACATATTCTGGTGACAAGAAAATATCCAATTTTTTTTGTGTATCCTTGGACTAGAAATATCTACTTTCATTTGATTTGTAGTTCCAATGGACATTTGTCTAGATGAAGCTTATTGTCATACAGTTTCGCTTACCATGGGCAAAAGGATTCATAGTACCTCTAATTGATCTTATCTTCATACGTACAGTTTTTCATGTTTGACAGATCAGGGCGTTCATGCTGGCTGTATCACTTCATTTATTGATTAATGTAGGATTTGTTATTCGACATGGGTGTGATGACTTCAGTGTGGAGATACATTACGACACATTATTACTGCGTCTATTTTTTTGTGGATTTCCCTGTGGACATACATTTCCTCTGTATCACTAATTATTCTTATCGGCCTGGTAGGAGCCACAAGCGCCGTGAAAGCAGTCACGGCTCCAGCCAGCAGCGGAGGCACTAATACCAATCTGAGCAGGTGCTTCCTTCCCTTTCCCCATATACAGTGTCATCCTATTTACAGCCTAAGTAAAGGCAAACACCATATATAGTCCACATGGTCTGGACTCAAGAATCATATTTCTGGAATATTCGTGGTCCTTTTGGCCTTTACACGGCCTCAAGGGTGAACTCTATATATAGCTGCACCATTTCGAGGACAGCACAAGCACATTTGCTTCCGGGTGCAAAGTAGAAACACTGAAGAAAAACTGTATGGACTACTCTGGAACTGGAGAGGGCGATGAGCATCACCATAGGAATTCAATGGAGGTCAATGAAGAGATGTCTAATAATAGGGATGGGATGCATCAGCAACTAAAGGTCAAGTTGCGTTGCTACAGTCAGTGCTAGCGGTAACCAATGTGTGCATGTTGGCTTTGCTGGAATTCCAATGTTGGGACAGTTAAGAATGATACTGGGCCGTTCAGATAACAAAAGGGAGAAGATCTGTGTGGTCTGCTAAGGAAGACAGTTCTGAACTTTAGGTGCAGACTTATCCGTGTAGCACTGTGCATATCTTCCATTTCCTCTTTATCGTCAGGCAATAGTGTGGTTATGGTATGATCTGTTCCATTTCTTGTTTGTAGATTCCCCTGCAATTAATTGGCCTACAGAGTTCGCTTGTTCGGAAAAGGGTACACACTAAATAAGGCTTTGGTAGAGTTCAATAATTAATGACAACATCGAGGCTAATAACATGTGAAATTCATAATTTGGTTGAACAGCCAAGCAAACCTGTGTGTGTTGTCACGCTGCCAAGGGCCAGGGTACGTAGTCCTAGCATATTCCACTAGTACGGTTTTCCAAACCACGACAAAACAAGGGTAAACACTCTATATATAAGTCGCAAGTCACATATTTTTTCACGTAAAATCATGTGCTACATGGTTGCCAGCCTTCGAACCTGCGACCTTGGCCTCGTGCATGCACCACATGCTTACAAGTGTCCATATCTCTTTTTTTTTTTCCCCATGTATCATCCAAAACTGAGTATAAATTGAATGTTTGAAGACCTAAACGAATTCAAATGAGAAAGTTGTCAACTACAAAGTTTCATAACTTCTCAAGATCTACAACTTTTATTTTGGAAGTTTCTCCATCTAAGATCATTTGCAAAATTTGAATTTCAAATTTAACAATTTCGGACATAGTTTTCCATAAAAAGATGGTTTCAAATGAAAAGATTGTCAACTACAAAGTTTTATATCTTTTCGAGATCTATAACTTTTATTTTGGAAGTTTCTCCATCTGAAGAAGTTTGAAAAACTAAACAAAAATCAATTTCAAATGATTTTTACTGGCGGTTCTTTAAGGAATCCGTCAGTAGAAATCATATTTCTACTGACGGTTTCTTAAGAAAACCGTCAGTACAAATAGGGCCAATTTCTACTAGGTGTTCTCAAGAGAAACCACCAACGTTAGTGTCAAGAGAAATGATCTATGTACTAATGGGTATAGACCTATGGTGAATAATATAAAAAGTTTATGACTAAGAAATCAACTTTGAAAGTTGATGGACCAGCTTCTAAGGGAGTAATCGACGGCGATTCTATTGAATAATGGTTGTGCTCGCACCACATGTTTGCACACCTTCTATATATGTAAGAGAATGCAGCTGTAGCCGTAACCCAGAAAGAACAACCGCTGAGGCTGAATATAAACTTGCCCAACTGGTAGCCGTGGACATGTTACTCTGACTTCAATAGATCACATATTCTTCCGATAAGAAAAATATCCAGTTTTTTCATACAGGTTGCAATACCGATTAAACTTACCTCGCTGAGGCTGAATATAAACTTGCCCAACTGGTAGCTGTGGACATGTTACTCTAGACTTCAATAGATCACATATTCTTCCGACAAGAAAAATATCCAGTTTTTTCATACAGGTTGCAGTACCAATTAAACTTACCTTCATACAGTTTTTCATTGCAGGAAAAATGATTCATACTCTGATTGATCTTATCTTGATACAGTTTTTTATGTTTGATAGATTTAGGGTGTTCACTCTAGTTGTATCACTGTACATACATTTATTGACTAGTAGGATATGCTGTTCAGATATAGGTGCTCGTGATGATCATAAACAAAATTTTTGTCAACTAAAAAGTTTTAAAATAAATTTTGTCTTCATCTGGCTTTAGTTGAAAAAGTTAAAGTTATGAACTTATTTGTGTCTTAGCTATTTTTAGAGATGGTTGGCACAGTCAACCGTCCTTGAAAATCGATTTTTAAAAATGGTAAACCCAACAAAACAGCCCCTACAAATAATCCCTTTTCAAATACGGTTGACATACCCAACTGTTATTGAGAATCAATTTTTTAAGCGTCGTGAAGCCCTAAGTTTAGTTTTGGTTAATTCATGAAAACTAGGACTAACCCTATTGCTAAGTGTGTAGTATTAGAGAAGGAAAGGTCCAAGCCAAGTGGAGGAGTGGAGATCAAGGTGATGGAAATAAACACAAGTGATAAAGTGCCACCCTCGGAGATGAAGGAAAAAGAAAAGCGGAATAGAAAGTTAGAGGCGAAGGTATATGATAAGGCATTTCCATTTCACCGCCATAGTCGAGTAGAGAAGATGACGGTCGGGTTTAGGATCGATAACCCTACTATTAAGAGGGGCGATGTCGCGCAATATCGGTTATCTAAGTGCCACTAGGTGTTCCATTACTTTGCATGTGCATTAGGACCTAGGGAGCTAATAATCTCTTGCAAAATCCTTTTATAAATGCTAACACACGAGCACAAGTGGAGACACTCAGAGGTTTTTAGAAGTTGGTTTGGTCACTCAGAGGTGACTGGATGCGTCCGGTCTGTGGCAGTGTCCGAAGCTTTTTTTGGAGGGACCGGACGCTGGCGACTCGCGTCCTGTTGGGCGAGCTGACGTGGCCGAGCAGAGTAATGTGAGCATCGGACGCTAGGCGCGTCCGATCAAGGGGAAGTGGACGCATCCAGTCGAGTTTTGACCTCTCTGGAACCTTACTGGACTGTGACCGGACGCCACTGTTGGAGAGTCCAGTCAGTATGGTGGATGCATCCGATCGGTTGTTGAGCAGCGCGTGAGGGTTCGACCGTTGGCGCGGAATGGCAAAATTTAAACGAGCAAGACACATGGCATTTTATATTGGACCGGATGCTAGGACCGAACGGGTCCGGTCCTCCCACTTTATGCGTCTCGTCAGTGCGCAGACATGTTGAGTTTGTGAGTAATGGTTGGGTGCTTTGGGTGGCGCCTATATAAGTGGATTGGCTGGCTCTAGGGAGTATTTCTTAGCACTTTGACATACTTGAGATCCCCTAGAGCTAAGAAAACCATATCCCTCACTTTGCATACCTCTTGATTGATCTAGAGAGTGATTGGGAGAGCTTCTAGTGCATTTGCCTTGTGATTGAGCATCTAATGGTACTAGTGAGCGTTCTTACTGCGATTGAGCTTATTACTCTTGCTGATTACCATCACCTAGACGGTTGGAGCAGCGGAGCGGTGTTGAGCAAGAGAAGGTGATTGTTCTTGGCCACACTGGCGATTGTGAGGGGTGTTATCCTACCCCGCGGGAGCTTGCGAAAGGAAACTTTAGTGGAATCTCGTGTCATTGAGCGAGCCTCACTTCATGTGAGTTCTTGTGGCGCCCGGTGAGGGCTTGGCTTGTGATGCCGATTAGCCACCGAATTACTGAGTGTGTGGTCGACACAACGGGGAGTAGTGTACCACCAAGCATATGAACCTCGGGATAAGAATCGTGTGTCCCTCGGTAGTCTTGTGTGGTTTGATCATTCAAGATCAACTTGGTTTTCGCTATTATATCATCTCTTCGGGTTTCATTGTATTGACAAGATGGTGATTGGTCATCATCCTGAAGGCACGGTTTGCATCACTCGATTCCTTCCTCGCGATTTACCTTTGTAGTCTAGTGTATTGTGTAGCATATTAGGTTGCTTGTGTGTTGCTTAGTATATATATACAAGATTGCTAGAATTGGTTAGATTGGCTTGCAACCACCTTTAGGCTAGTCAACACTTGCTTCGCCATTTAATTCACTAACCAGTTCTTTACGCTTGTAGAATTTTTATTAGGCTATTTACCCCCCTCTAGTCATTTAGGACCTTTTAGGTGGTTCTTGTAAGCTAGTTTCTGAAAATAGGTATGTTTTTAGTACAGTTTACTGAACAAAACTGTACCTAGTTAAAGATGGTTTGCTCCGTGGATCATTTGAAAAAATAGAAGGCACCTGCTAAAATCATTTCTGTACTAGTGGTATAGAGATACATTATGATATATTATTACTGCACTTTTTTGTGGATTTTAGTGTGGAGATACAGTTTTTATGCATCCGGTTCCAACATTTAGAACATAAAAAAATTTGAATAATACTATTACTACTAACGTTTATTGGTGATATTTACTATTTAAAACTCTTCCAAATTTTAGTGAATTTATAGTGTGGTTAAATTGGTGTTACGGGTCCTTTTCGAGTCCTGTGAATTCTGTAGTACTCCTCTTATCAAGAAAGGCAGATGCATTAGGTGCCGTGCTGGTTTTATTATAACGACCATTCAGCCTTCATATGCAACGTGATCTGAGTGTAGCCTACATGATTGCAGGGTGAAGCAATGAGAGTGTAAAATCGAAGTTTACTTCCTACGCCTTTATAACTAGCCGCATTCCCTTTGAAGGGTTGAATGACAAATTACTTACCTATTGTTGGTTCAACAGAGAATAGTATATATCCAAAACAACAAACATGTTGCTGCGTCCGAGAATATAGATAGCATGACAATGATGAGAGTTATTCAATGGTGAACCACAAAGAACTATAACTAGTGGGGATGGGATACATCAGGAGGTTTTGATCCAGCAGGTCCATTGAAGATAGAGCCAGAGGATAACTTTGAACGAGCAAGGCCTGTATAGTATTTTGTTTCTGGCCTTCCGAATGGGCATCTTAGTTCGATCTTTCCAGATTACAAATTAGTATTCCATCGTTAATAAAACGCCTAGCATGAAACACACAAGACATGAGCAGGGTCATCATGATCATCCTGGACCAGACTTGACTTCTCCTTTGCTCTGAGATCCTAGTTTCTAAACAATCAAGATGTTTTGAAGCTCTGCACAGCACGTCAATTGCAAAATGGAGCTGACTTGACTTGTCTGTTGCTCCGATCCTGGTCATAGGAATTTCTAAGATGCATGTTTTGAAGCCTATAATGATAGATATAGGCTGAGGGAGATCGATCAATTGTAGCCATCTGTTTTTTTTTAACAATTCCATCACTTGGACATATTGTTTCTAACATTATCAGAGGTAAAAGATACAATTAATGGATCCAAATTGTGTTGGGAGCAACTAAGCCATGATGGGGGTTAGCAACCAGCACAGCGCAGTAGCTTTCATCAGTATAATTTGCCTGCTGTCGAGGGCAAAATTGTGGGTGCTGGGTATCTCAGATACAAGAGTTGGTGCATGTAGCTATGTAAAGGATATGTAGTTCTAAACTAGTACTACAACAACAAATTGGCTTAACCAACAGAATTTGTCAACATATGAGATGATATATTCGTGCTTATTTTCTTCTTACCATGTGGCCCCTACACTGCCTTTCATGTCAATGAAAAAGAAACCAACGTATACAACACTATATTCAACTCCTGCCACTCAAAGATTAACACTCAATTAGTTTATGAACCTTTTGTTTTTTTAAGAAACAAGAGGAGCCAGGGGCTCGTACTGAAACTGCATTAAATAAAAACCGAGTGCCTCACAGTTTTGTGCTAGCTAGCATGGCACCAAAGCCCACAGTTTTGATGCCATGTATTATCAGTACAAAAATAACGTAGTGTCTCAGATTTCTTGAAACTGTCACTGGTACAGAAATCCTTTGTACAGACGGTGGTAGACCCACTTACACAGGCGGCCAAGCCCACCACCTGTACCAGGGGTTAGTACTAATCGGCCCACAGTACAGGCGGCGAGATGTGAGCCGCCTGTGAAAATTCGATTTTCACAGGCGGTTCACTTAGTCGGCCGCCTGTGTAAATGTATATTTATACAGGCGG
This sequence comes from Chrysopogon serrulatus, assembly GCA_015844335.1. Classification (NCBI taxonomy): domain Eukaryota; kingdom Viridiplantae; phylum Streptophyta; class Magnoliopsida; order Poales; family Poaceae; genus Chrysopogon; species Chrysopogon serrulatus. Next base: position 465,791 of record JADLZL010006683.1, read on the forward strand.
CTGACTAAGTCAACCGCCTGTGAAAATCATTGTCCAGAAAACACGAAAAAAATAGCAAAAAAATATTTTTAAAAAGGCAAAAAAATATTTTTAGAACCGCATTTTTTCAGCAGTAAAAAATCAAGGCTACGCGGCCGTGGGGGGTTTGGACCCGCGACCTCGGGTTCGTAGCGTACCCCCCTCTACCACTCCACCCACACGTCACTTGTGTCTAGATACCATTTTTGTTCCCCACATATTATACAAACCCAACGGAAAATTAAATATTTGAGGGTCTAAATGAATTCAAATAAAAAAATGCTCAACTACAAAGTTTCATAACTTTTCGAGATCTACAACTTTTATTTAGAGTGTTTCTCCAACCGACATCATTTATAAAATTTAGATTTTGAATTTGAGGAATTCAAATGCAATTTTAGGAGCCTATATGATTTCAAGAAAAAATTGTAAACTACAAACATTCATAACTTTTTGAGATCTACAACTTTCATTTTGATCAAAATTCCATCCTAGATCGTTTGAAAAATTCAAAATAATAAATTTAAAATTATTTGTACAGGCGGATGTCTTAGAGATCCGCCTGTACAAATCGATTTGTACAGACGGATGTCTTAGAGATCCGCCTGTACAAATATGTTGATTTGTACAGACGGTTGTCTAAGACATCCACCTGTACAAATATCGATTTGTACAGACGGATCTCTAAGAGATCCTGTACAAAATATGTCGATTTGTACAGGTGGATGTCTTAGAGATCCGCCTGTACAAATGATTTGTATAAACGGTTCTCTTTTCTGGGCCCACTGATTTCTTTGTACAGGCGTCAAGAAAATTGGAGCCGTCTGTAAAAAAAAACCATAGTGTCGTCAAAAATGATTTTTCTACTAGTGTGTATTCTCCATGCAAAATATCAGACATTTTTCTAGTCTTATATATTTAGCATTTCACTTCTTCTTCCTCCTCCTCTTCCTCTTCCTCCTCCGCCTCCTCCTCTTCTTCTTCTTCTATAATGGTTCCTTACACACATTTGCATTTTGTGGATGAGCTAGTGATTGGATGGAGGGTCGATAAAAGCAAGTTTTGCTGTGCCTAGCTACAAAGATTCATCGTTTCAGAGAAATCACTTAGTCGATCCTGTGGGGGACTAGGAACTTGCACAATAAAACCTTGCTTACAATGGATCTGAATAGCTTTCTCCTAATCAAAAAAAAAAAAAAAAAGAATAGCTTCCTCTGTTTATGTTTCGCTGGGGATGCGAGGAATAATGGTTTGTACAATCTGGTCAATCTGAGTAGCTAAATAAGGTGAAAATGTGAGCGCAATAGCATTTATATCCTTCTTTGATTCATCATCAGCACGCCTTTCAAGTTACTTCCTCTGTTTCTTAATGTTTGTACGATATGCATACCAGCTAATTAAGGTGGTATTATTGGTTTAACTCTCCATGAAATTATATCAGATTATTATAAGCTAATAAGATTGAAAATGGAGGTTGTCAGCTGGTTGGTATCAACCGAACAATGTCATTAGAGATTGTCAACAATACTCTAGTTACACCCAAGGAAAGTAATTAAGTGCTCTAATCAATTTAAACCACTGGATTTCCAAAGAGATAGAAAATTAGTAGAATGTTATGAGAGATAGAAAATTAGTAGAATGTCATGTAAACGTACCATGTGATCTTAGTATTGTACATGGTCTATCTAATAGGGTTACTCTGACAACACGACAAGCACGGTGGTTGGGCTATGGCCGCGACTGCGAGAGGCGGCGGTTGTGGTAGCTTAGGGTGGCGGCGCCCTAGGGTTTTGGGAGGCGGCGGCGGTGTTGGTGGTGTGTGGCTTTGGGCGAGGGAGAGGAGAGAAGCAGTGGCAGCTGGGTATAGAAAAGATAGGGATGAATATAAAAGCTTTCGCCCGTTTATTATTGATTGATGTGGTTACAATGCGCTTTTATTTATATTTCTGTTTGGACTTGGCCTACCAGCAAAATGGGGGAGTCGTTATCAAACATGGATTCCTCTTTCCATCAATCAACTTCTAATTTCTGTCTATTAACTAATTATTTTTAAAACAATAAATACTAGATTTGGTAGTTGGTGGAGATGTAAAAGGAAGCCGGCGGCGGCGGCTGCAGGGTAGTTGCCCTCCTGGCGCGCAGCGCCCTCTCCCCTGCTCTAGGGCCGGCTGCGGGGCCTGACAGGGGCGGTGGCGCCCCCTCTCAAGCCTCTCCGGCCCATTGTTATCATGGCGATCACCGCTCAGATCAGGTGTGTGACAGTTACACACGGAAAAGCAAATTAGTTTGTTTGCCACATTATTGAAGTCAAGTTGAAATAACTCACTACATATTGGCTGCATGAAGATGTGTATGGCTGGCGGCACAAGGTGAATAGAGGTCCCTGGAAATCAATTTTTAGGGGCGGCTGGAAAACAAGGCTTAGGTACAAATAATTGTTCAGAAATCATAAATTTAGACCTAAGAAAGGAAAAAAGTTTTAACTACGCGGAAGTCTCATGCATGGCACACTAGTACACAAATGATTTCTCTTGACACTAGCGTTTTATTTCTACTGGCGGTTTTCCTTTAGAACAGCCTGTAGAAATCGACCCTATTTCTACAGGCGGTTCTCTTAAGGAACCGCCTGTAGAAATACGATACTGGCGGATTTCTTAAGAAACCGCCCGGTAAAATCGATTTCTACTGGCGGTTTCTTAAGAAATCCACCAGTAGAAATATTTTGAAATTAATTTTTTGAGTTTTTTAAACTTCCTCGGATGGAGAAACTTCCAAAATAAAAGTTGTAGATCTCAAAAAGTTATAAAACTTTGTAGTTCATAACTTTTTCATTTGAAATCATCTTTCTATAGAAAACTACGATCAAAATTTTGAAATTTGAAATTCAAATTTTGCAAATGACCTCGGATGGAGAAACACTCTAAATGAAAGTTGTAGATCTCGAAAAGTTATAAAACTTTGTAGTTCACCACTTTTTATTTGAAATCGTTTAGACCCTTAAATATTCAATTTACCATACGGTTTGTATAATATGTGGGGAACAAAAATGGTATCTAGACACAAGTGACGTGTGGGTGGAGTGGTAGAGGGGGATACGCGCGAAGTCGAGGTCGCGGGTTCGAACCCCAACGACCGCGTAGCGCGCGATTTTACGCGAAAAAATGCGCGACTTTGCGACTTTCTACAGGCGGGCGGGTGCCTCCCCCGGTTCGAAAAATATTTTTTGCCTTTTTAAAAATATTTTTTTGCAATTTTTTGGGTGTTTTCTGGGCAGCGATTTCTACAGGCGGTTCCTTAAGAGAACCGCCTGTAGAAATCGATTTCCACCGGGCGGTTTTCAACCAACCGCCTTTTCACAGGCTCCTCTCCCATCGGGCGGTTGGGAAAAACGCCAGTGAAAATAGGTTGTCAACGGCCAGTACAAAGCATTTGTGTACTAGTGGCAGCTACGCGCATGCAGGGTTTTTTTTTTCAAGAAGATAACCTGTCAAGTGTGCGTCCTTTTTTTCCATAGTCACAAGGCATGTGTCTTTTGGTACAAAAAAAGTGCTGCACAGGGACAGGGGATGGAACCTGCAACCTCATGCCCGCCGGCACACTTTATTTCTCTAACCACACTCCACCATAAACTGACTTGTGCATTCATTCCCCTCGTATTATTTTGATCCGATTATGAAATATGTATTTGAGGCTCTAATGAATTCAAATGAAATTATTGTCAAAATACAAACTTGTATAAATTCTAAGATCCATAACTCTGGTTTGGGTTGTTTCTCATCCGCAGGTCTATTGGAAAAGTTTGAATTTAAAAAGTCAGACATTAAACATAGTTTTAATTAATTGGGATAGATGATTGCAAATGAAAAACTTTTAACCATAATAAAGTTGTATAATTTCTGTTTTGACTCCAGAGAAAACGAGAATTGCATTCTTCTGATGGATGGAGTAAAAAATTGTATAATGTTTCAAGATCTATAAGTTCGAATTGCCCAAATGAATTTTACTGTGTGGATCCCATATTTAGAGTCTGCTCTAGATCCAACCAGCTTCTCGATATCCAGTTGTCAGAGCGATTGGATCTAGACATTCCTCTAAAAACAGAGGCATTTGTAGAGGCAGATGAAATCAAGCTACCCCTACAGATGCATCTCTAGAATTGCATTTTTAGTAGTGATTTATTATTGTCACATCTCAAGAATTAAAAATACATGAGCTATAGCTTATTATTAACTTGTTCTACAGTGCCATTTAGGTTGCTGAACTTGCAAAATGCACTTTCAAACCCTCAACTTGGGTCCTCTATGTCTCAAACTCTGAAAATTGCCTCCACACTTGTCCCATATAGATGAATCAAGTCAAGAACCGCATGTAGCAATGTTGTGTTACAGTGCTGGAGCTATTCTAAGGTAGGTGGTTGGCTGATCTTTCATCATGCATGTAGCACTGTGCATGTTTCTTTTTCTCGATGTATGTAACCGAAGTGCCATGCATGCAACAAACATTTGGCATGCCACTGTTTTATATAGCTAGAGTTCTTGAGCATATGTGGTGTGCTCTAAATTAAACGTATCTATTTGGAGGCTCAAACAATGAAAATATAAATGGAAGTGCCTATAAATATAGCTATACCAACGTAGGGATGAAAAAAGAATAATGGATGCCAAGTATTTATGCAGTTAGAAATCAAAGGCAACTACTGTTGAGGCTCCGATCCTGCTGGGAATGTGATACATCAGGAGCTTGAGTCTTAGCATCACAGAGATGCCAGGTGATCGACGGGCATGGGAGAATTTTCTGACCGTGTCTGTCACATATCCCAAAATTTCTAATTTTAGGTTGTTGTGTCTGTCACATATCCCAAAATTTCTAATTTTAGGTTGTGCTTAGAAAACACTAAATAACATAGATGTTTTTAATATTTGGATAAATTTTTCTAAGTTTAGTTTAACTGAGTAGAAATTTAGTTGTAGGAAGACTATGAATTTAAATTTTTCTAAACTAATTTGATGGGCGTTTGCATGATGTGACATTTGTTTGTTGCTTGACTCTTTGTTGTGAGTAAAGTTCTTTTAAATACGTTTAGTAAGTTGTTTATTCTTCTTTAGCGTGTCATAATCCTTTTCTATGATCAAATTCCTTACCGTCCATCTTAATTCTCTTATTCGAGCCATCCAAAATCTTTTTCTTGTATCCTAAATCACTCCTTTGAGCTTAGCATCCATTAGACTATCTCTGACATCTTTCCAGCAGGATTTCTAGCTTGTCCGGGATCTCTTTTCCACAAGCATAATTTAATTTTGGATATCCAAAATATTTATCATGAGCTCCAAATACTTTATTTGGGTTCATGATGTTGCAAAATGACTCTAGAAATTTTCCCATAATTTTTATAGCTTTTAGATTATCTTTTCGCGGGTTAAATAATAATTATAAACCTTTGTGGACTTATTCGAATCCCAAAAACAAATAATTCCGAAAATAATTAATTATCATCCTTATTCCATCTCAGTCCAAACCGTTTGGTTCTTTTATTAATGGATGGATCAAGGCCTGTACCATCCTCTCTCTGCTATGCTTCTACATTTTTATTTTCTTCCTTTGTTCCTTGAGCTATGTCTTTGACGTGATGACACTCCACAAAGCCAATAACCAGGCCAAATCCCAACTCTCAACCATTGTTGTAGCATGGCTAGGAAACACAATTGACTAGTAGAAGCCAACACATCTCCTATCAGCTGGACAATGCCTGCTTCCCGTCTTTGCAGCCAGAGCGTGGGTGCAGCAGCCCTGCCCAAACTACAGCCCGATCGAGTCCTAGTCCTTCACGCCAGGTGCTAGCATGGAGCCTGGCTCATCAGCGTATAAAAAGGGCAATTCTCCTTTCTTTGCATCATCAACCCTAGCTAGCTTTCTTCCTGAGCCGCCGCCATGCCGTCGACCTGCAACTTCTGAGCACTCCTGCCATGCTGTTGCCGTCGCCGCCCTCCACGGAAACCATAGCTGTCAGAAGCCTCGCTGTGACGAGGCTGACGCCCTTCGTTTGCTCGGCTGCCTGCACGTCACTGCAACCGGCCGGGATGGCTTGCTGAATGTCCTGGATGCCATCTGCTCTATAGGAGAGGAACCCTACAACCTTCCTTGCTCTCTATCTCCGTTGATGTCCAAGCCGGCTGTCTTCTTCATCACGATTCTACATCCGGTGAGTACTTCCCTGAACCCTGATTCCTATGTCTCTTCTCTATACACTGGCCGTTGCCATCAACCTGATGCAATCCAATCTACCACAAGCACTCTGTTCCTGTGTGAAGCTGCACCTACCATCATCTATCACGTGTGGATGCAAGAAGATAGTAGGCCGACCGGCCAGAGCAGGCTATCGGATGATCAAGCTATACTTGCCTATTCACAATATCCACCATATTTTAGATGTATGTGTCTTTGATTCCCTATTAAGGACAACTGAGAGTTGATTATCTTATACCTTAATAACCTTGAGATATATGTATATGGGTAGTAATTGCTAGCGCTGAATATATAAATAATCATGATCTTATAACATGAATAATGGAGTATGCAACAACGTTAAGAGATAATTTTTATTACTGTTTATAGAGTTCTAGAGCATGATGTTTTATTGTTGCTCTAGTTTCTCTTCATAAGGACTTATCTGTAAGTGGTCACCGGGATTGATAATACAGCTGTGAGGGCTATATGGCTCTGGCTTTAGCTTAGTATGAGGACCTTTTCTAGCTTGTTAGCGGTTACGTTAAGTGGCGTAAGAATGGCTTGCTGATTCGGGTATAAGACAACTTCTAGTCTCATGTTGAGCAGTCGGGAAGGTTTTGCGCCATCTGAAAAGGGGGTTTCTATAATTGTTTGCCGAGTGAATTTAATGGCCCTAACTTAGTAGAGGAACCTTTGAAAGACCCTTTTGAAGGGCTTCATATTGAACCCTGCCCGCCTTTCTTGGCAGTGGACTAAGAGGTTGGCCGCTTCGGACGAAAAGGTAAATCATAACTCACAGTGAAAGCATACACCTCTACACAGAGTTTAATAAACTGGTATACTAGCCATTCCCACGGACACGGGTGGCCTTGGAGATTCTTACGGAATAGTTGATCACTATTGTATAATGTTTAATTATATTGTTATGTATTATTCTTTATTCTTGTTTATCTGATCATGTGGTTATGGGAAATGCTACTACCTTGTTGCTATTAATGTCATAATTAATTAAAAGCTAAATGCAGAGTGTCAGCCTTTTGAGCCTCATGAACTCCATGTTATATTTGCTAAGTACGACATGTACTTACGCTTGCCTTTACTTTTTATTACTTTGGAAAATCTTCGATGGGTACTAGATGGTAGAGCTAGTGAGTTTTGTGAGAAGTGCTAGGCATATATGCCCCCAGTCAACTGTTCCTGTTAAGATTGGAGTCTGAAGAAAAAGATTAGCTACCGTTCTGCGTTACTCTAATGTAAGTGTTAATATAATTAAGTTTCCGCTATATAACACTATTTTTGATACTCTCTATTTCTGTTTCTGTATGTGTGGACTTTCTGGGCACATATATGGTAAGTCTGGTTTTGTTTATTAAAACTGGGTGTTACAGTGTCCATTATTAAAAATAGCATTACGTCACTTCTCTATCTCGATCGATCAGTTGTTCTCGCATGTGAACAACCATCTCTCCCATGGTGCTCAGCAAGATTCCTGGTACAACCCTTCGCAAGAGCCCCATTCCCTAGCCAATCCAAAAGATGCTGGGCTTTTCCCTCAGCATGGATTCAATTAAAATTCCGCTCCACAAGCAGACTTCTTTGCTAGCTAGCCAGTGCGACGACCTCACATCGGCCATGCAACCAGTGCAGTGGCCTCAAGCTCTCAACATATAGCTACAGTTAATAAAGCCTTTTTGGTGTAAATTGTCATGTGAAAGAAGCGATTTTCATATCTTGATTACTGGAAGTTTAATTGATCGAGTTTATTCTTGCAAATTCTGTGTTGGACAGATATGCTAGTAACTCAATGAGATTGCATGACTGTCTCTATATTTCAGATGCACACCACTTCAGCTTGTTCTCAAACTTCAAAGAATATATAGTACATGTATCTTCTCTTTTTTGTCCAACTGAAAAAAAAGAGTTAAAAAGTTCATTGGGTCATCTCAATACCATGGGAGAGGGCCATTTTCACATAGAGATTGTTATTTAACATGTGTTTTAGTTAGTATTCCTAAAATAGTTCATTAATTTACGAGCACAACATCAATATAAAACAACCCTAAATTCCATGTTTTGAAGATTTTTTGTGAACATATGTTTGAGATTATCGAAGTCCAGTAGTCCTCTCTTGCTTCGTGTGACTTTTGCTCCCAAATATTATTGGTTATATATACTTGGGTGATAGATTTTCAACATTTGTCTTTCGTGTGTGTAGTGAGGATTTTTGTTAGACTCATGGTGTTAATAGCATGTGGGGATGTCAAGCTACGAAGGTGTGGCCTAATCTAGAGTCTGGAAAAAGAAATTGAAGTGCTTGTAAGATGACAAGAAAGACTGGTAAACCGGACTGACTTAACGTTCTGGATGATCTGGATTTAGCAGTATGAAAGTGTGTTCAGTTTGTAATACGTGTTGATCATGATTTTAGACCCTCCACAGGTCATGACTTCCCCACTCTTTACATATAAAGAGCCAAGGCTGATTGAAGCACGCCCAATTCAAAATCGACTATACAATTATATTTTCACTAGGTAGCATGTCCGTGCGTTGCTACGGGACAGCTCAACTTTTATAATAAAAAACATACGAATTGCATGATAAGATAACAATACTGTAAACTAAAAAAATCAACATTAAAGTGATATTAATCCAAAAACCCGAGCTCATGAAATTAACACAGTTAGTGAGAACACAGCGTCTCAGACTGACAAAAACTCTACTATATAGACCTTGATGCTGCTAAGATAATGTTTTATGTTGGCACTTGGCAGAAAGAAAACAATACTTTGAACATATGTTTGTGACGTTACTATTATGAGTTTTCACCAATTCATTTGTGCATGCATTAGAAAGATAATGGTGCCGTGGCCTTCACGCTGTTTACTATGAACCATAATCAGGGAGTATGCAATGCTAATCGCTACACACGCTATTAAGTAATAACACACAACTATACAGAATTTTTTTATCTGTGCTTACAATTCTTATTAAAAGCTTTTAAAGCTATGCACTTGCTGACTGTCAGTTCCTTTTGCTCAATCTAATTCTCATTTGCAGCAGTAGTTACTAAAATGCTCAAAACCACTGACACATTAAAATTTCAACCGAACTACAACCGGTCCCAAAAATTGAAGTTCCTCAAAACCATTGACTCTTTCCTTGCGCTCTGCATTTACATAATTATAAACACAAATGCCTTCTAAATCATTGGCCCTGAACATGGATTACTGCAAAGTACTACTTCAGGGAATCGAAAAAGCGAAGTAGTCTTGGTCAAGCTCAACTAATAAGGCAATAATTTAGGGAGGTGAGGTTATTGAGAGTTTTCTATTTTTGTTTCAGTTAACCGTGGTCAATTTGGATAAAAAGTATAGAGTTTGTTCTAGGCTTCTAGATGTAACTTTTCCTATAGTAGTCAAAAAAAATTACACCTAAAAGATGGTTTTCTTTTGGTAAGCGCTCAGCCCTACTTGAGTGAATTATCATCTGAAATTTTAAAGCACGGCACAAGATTTTTTTACTACAGTATAGTATGACAGATGCATTTCATGGTAAACAAATTTTACAGTTTCTAATACCTTCAAGATATAGTCAGTATAATACGCCCATTCTGGATTTACAAGTAATCTCAAGTACTAAGTTACACCATTTACAGTGTCAGTTTAGCTTTTCAAGAGATCCCAAAAACCAAGGTCGTGCGAATAGCATCAAGGAGATACCAACAATCAAGAGATATATTGTCAGAAGGACATTGTAAGGAAAGAATCAAGAGAGCAAAAGTTCTATATGAAGATAATGATCACAAAAGCATCAGCAGATACCAGCGGTGCAAATTGGTGAGTGTAGGTGCACCTCTAAAGCTATTTAGTTCAAGTATTTATATTACTTCTCCAAATTTTTTGAAAAGTAGTATAAATATTTAAACTAATAAGGTTTAGAGGTGCACCTAAAGGTTACCCCTTTGCACCTCTAGCAGATACTACTACTCTCCACTGATCCTGCATTTTTTCCCCCCTAAATTGAAGCCTTGCTTGAACTGGATGACAATCAGCGCGTTGTCCATGTGGCACCGTGAACTGCCTGGAGCCCGGCCCGTGAGGCCCTGACCTGCAGACCGGCCATAGTGGCCGGAGACTACCGGACTGCACTGTGTACGTAATGGTGGCCGTGCGCATGCAATCAAAAGAGGCAGAGAATGGAAGAGTTGCCATCACCGCCTAGATACTCAAGAAGAAAAGAACAGGACAAATTAGATCGCTACATCCGCTGCCAGCCGGCTCCCTCGCTCGTGCTATGCGTGTAGCGGCCTGCTGCCAGTCTAGCATGCAAATGGTTAGGCAAAGAGGCAAAACCTGCTGGATCGTAGAAGGTGCAGGCCTTTGTCAAAATCAATGGTCCACGGTGACTGCACTGCACCAGACGGGAGACGACGACAGAACGTATATGGTGCAGATTGGCAATGGTCCATGCACTGGATGGGCGATCCTGGTGACGGCGTGGTCGGCATCAACGGCGATCCCTGGAAGGTGAGGCCGACGGTAAGCAGATGGAGAACATCGTAGTGGCGGCTGGCAGCCAGCGGCCGGCGGCCGGCGGCCGGCGATCTCCCTAGGCAGTCGGCGTCAATGGCGGCTGTGGGTGAGAGGATCGTGGTCGGCGTGTGTGCCGTGTGCGTGAGTTTACGATTGAAAAAACACCGTCCTGGGCAAGGTGAGTCAATCACGCGGCCTTGCCAAGTTGAGAACCGCGTGACGCATGCTGCTATGGGAAGAAAATTGTATGCGACGTCAGGAAAACTGGAGCGTGAGGGAAAGAAGAATCGCGTGAGGTCCCACCTGCCAGCGCCATAGAGTTCCGCTGCGCCGTGAATCACAGGAGGCAGAACCATGGTCCGACAGTGGAATGTCGCACTAAAATAGTGTCCACTCTTTAGTCTTTTTAGTCGTGGGAGATTACTAAACAGTAATCTGTCTTCCAAACCTCCATGTTGTTAATCTAGTATCTCCACAACCATATAGACAACATCTTAGGCTTGCCAGCAATGTTCATGCTCATACTGGTCCCTCCTAGGTTAGAGATTTGGTGGCATTCTTTTGTAGTGTGGTTGTAAACCCATAGTCATTTGAATTCGCCACGTAAGCGCGATATTTACATTAATCGCAATATCATGTTAGATGCGACAAACAGTCTAAGCCAATGTCTAATATTAGCAACGGACAGTCCGAGGCAAAGCTTTAGTGACTCACCGTTCAACATTAATTGTCAATTTTTAGAAACTCATGTTAGATGCTATTGTAGTGTTGTGGTGTAGTGATTTTTGGTAGATTGCTTGTAAACCTGGCCGTCCACCAGTGCAACGGTGAGATTTATCCTCTCCTGGGAAGAAGCACAATAATACAGGTCCTACCTGTGTGCCATACTAGACCATTCAATTTTTCAGGCTGCACCATATGGTTCGCTTTTCTGCGGTCCATGCATTCTAGCGCTTTTCACCAACACTAACTTTTCCATGTTATATGTAAGCAACAATTTGTTCCAGGACTGCTGTTGTTTTATATAGCTAGATAGAGTTCCTGTGCATATGTGTGGGATATTCTAAATAAATGCACTTATTTGGTGGATGAAACAATGAAAATATGGGTGCTCAATATAAGACATGCACCTATATGTAAATAAAGCTACACCAATTAAAGCATGAAGAAACAATAATGGATGAGATACAAGGAACCAATGGCAACTACTTCCCAGGCTCCAGCTAGGAATGTGATACATCAGGAGCAAGGAATGTGATACATCTCAGCATGGGAGAACTATCCATCCATTGCACTCAGCATGGCTCTCAAGTAAAGCCGGTCCAAGACGCCGCCGGCCCTACCTCTACTGACCTCGCCCTTCCTGCTGGCCAGGGCACATTTCGATTCCAGGTCTTCAAGCAGCATGGATTCATCTGAATTCTGCACAGCGCTTCTGTCTCTCTAGCTAACCTGAGCGACGGCCACCTCTTTGCAATATGCAGCCCGCAGCGCAGTGGCCTAAAGCTTGTCAACTAGTGCTACATTGTCCAGCATGGATTTTTTTTTATTAATGGAAGTTTAATTGACATTATTTTTGTGAGTTCTCCATGTAGGACAGCATGCAAGGAATTCACTGATGAGCGCTTCTCCATCTATTTTAGACGGAAACCATTTCATCGAGCTAGCTGTGTTCAAAGAACAGTGCAAATGCATCTTCACTTTCCTTCGTATAGCATCATTAGCAGTTTTGTTGCAACTGACAAATACACTTTGAAATAGTCCACTAGGTCTTCTCAAATTGCAATATGCCATGGGAGTACCACTCTCAAACTGTCAGGTTATACCATGTGTTCTTCCATCTAAACTTGCTTAACAACATATTGTTTTATTTTAATGTAACCTAGCTTATAACAATGTGACAATATATAAGAAAAGAAACAAATACATAATGTGTTTTGTTAATCGTCTAGATAAAAGGCAACCAAAAGCAACTGATTATAAAGAGATCATGAATATAGTCCGGAGTTTCCATGCCATGCATCTCTTTCTACACAAACGTATCTAGTGTCATCTCGATGTTGCGCTATATGGTGGATGAAGCAATAATGATAGCGTAGCTATGTATGGTGAGTGTAGCTATGATAGCCTTGTAAAGGATCATTTTAGGACCCACCACGCGCCTATAAAGCTTCAGCAGAGGCAACATCCAAAACAACATTATTCAGCCCTCCTATTGGAATAGCTGGGATATAATAGCGAGGACATTGATGAGTATGCTGAGTAGTATGGACGTAGATATAAGTAATCATTATGGTGCCCATTGGCCACATCATCAGGGAATAAGATACATCAGGCATTTTAACTTGAGTGTTACCCTGGGAGTCTGAGGGTAAGTCAATCATATCTCAGACTGCAACCTATTCCACGGCACTTCCTTCCACTATTGGTCATTGATGGGATACATCAGGAGTTTTATATATAAAATATAATTATTATTGTAGAGGCTATATGTATGTATGACTGTTTGTGCACTTTCAATAGGCAGAAGGCTCCTTATCACAACAACGTCCCTGCAGCTTGGTGCTACATGATTTCATTGACTTCTTGGTGAAGATCTGGAACATCGGGAGTTCGGCGTGGCACTGCCACCTATCAGTAATGGTAACGGAGGTCGCCTACTGGTTGCTCCTCCTGACATCATCCCTCCCTGCGTGCTGCAAGCTGCCCTCGCTGCCTAGCCTTGTGCGCTGCCATGAACGCAATGCCTGCCACCGCTGCCAATTTTCACTGTCTGACCGACCCCATCCATGCTGAGGCTATATTCTTGTACAAGACAAACGGAAGAGAGCAAGAAGGTTGCCATGTCTATGAGCGGTGTCCTCGTCGGCCAGCCCTTCCATGTCTATCGCCCTGTGCCCCTGTCCACAGATGTGCGCTACTTGGAGGCCACCTTCGTTGCGATGACTCCACACCGACTGGCAAGGAGAAGCCCACGTCCTTCCACATTCTCTGTTTTAGAACTGAAACAGTGGTTGTATTTCAGTTAGTAACAGTATCATAGCATGTGCTTCTTTGCCGAGTGTTCTTCTTTGCCGAGTATTTTTCTTTGTCGAGCGTTTTTTGTTTGGCTCTCAGCAAAGAGCTTATTTGCCGAGTGCCACACTCGGCAAAGAACATTTCTCCCGTAGTGTTTACCCTTGAAAAACTCAAGGGGCCACAAGTATTTATTGGACATTGAGTTGTCTTTTATTAGAATCATTCCCAGGTAAGTCTTTGATTACAATCATTCCCAGGTCACGACTATCCGATGTCTTTTATTTTGAAAACTTCAACGTGGGGATTGCTCCCACCTGGCTTTATTTCAAGAAAAAGGCACAATTGCCTGATTACATCAGCTTTAGTGGGGGATTTGTTTTAGAGTTTAGGTCTCTATATATTGCACATGAGATAGGTTCGCTGAGTTGTCAAACAAGCTTGACCAAGCATCGATCACCTTAATTTTTGCTCTTCGTCTTCGACATTCTGGCCCTCTAGAGACTTGCTTCTGCTTTGCATGCTAGAAGGAGGCTCCTAAGGCTCAGGCGCTCGTCTCTGAACACGACTCCGTTCCTCCTGTTCCAGAGTTGCCAATAGCAAAGAGAAATGTAGGCGCCGGACTGATCATTGAGTTTGTTGCTCGGGATCTGAATGTTATGTAGATTATTTGCTCGGAATCCAGGGTCGAAATCTATTCCAATCAAAGAACAGAATTGAACTGCAATCGGACAGCGGAAAGCAATGTGGTCCAGGCACTCTTCATTTGCTCCACAAGCCAAGCAAACTGGAGAATCAACAATCTTCTTGCGGAAGAGATTCCACTTGCACTGAATCCGACCTCTGATAAGGAGTCAGATGAACATTTGGAGTCTCTTGGTGACTCAGCATTTTGCCAGATGAACTGCGACGCCATATCATTTGGCTGTCCCTTCGCCATTAGGAACTTGTAGATGGCCGAGGTGTCAAGCTTGTCTGCGGTACGACTGAATGGAGACAGAGGCAGCGATCTGGCATAGCGGAGGCCGGAGAGAGCCGTATGTTGGATGATCTCGTGCAGCTGGGTTAGCTCTAAGTGAGCTTTGGTTGGATAACCTGTTGACGAAGGCCCCTTGAAGGTTGGACTGGACAGCTTGCTGAACCATGATGTCTTGCTTGAGGCAGTGACTGAATCACTGAACAACCAAGGGAAGCGATGAGCGAGGGAATCGTCCCCAACCCAGAGGTCCCAGACGTCGTTCCAGAAAAGGGTTGTGCAACCGTCTTCAAGGGTGGACAGTTGTGATCGCCTGGTACAGCGGAAGTGTAGACGTGAGCAGCTCCCAGTGGTGACCAAGGTCCTGATTACGCAAGTTTGCAATGTCTATCTGAAGTCTTGCAGATGCATCACTAGTGAAAACAGAGCATAACTGATAACTAAGATTGTAAATGCATGATTGAACAATAGAGCCAAGGTAATTTGTTATGAGGTATGAAGCCATGGTAGCAATAGCCAAATGAGACGACTTTACTCTGAGTCTTCAACAAAGTCTTTTGTTGCTGTCGCTAGATATACATTGTAAAGTTGTTTGGCAACCTCAAACCAATTTCTGTCTGCTTCAATGAGTAGCTCCGAGGTGCCATCTATGCCAATTTATATGGTGTGAAGAAAATAGCAACGTGTTTTGTTAATCATCTAGACAAGGCAACCAAAATCAACTGATAATAAAGAAAACATGAATATAATCTGTAGTTTCCAAGCCATCTCTTTCCACAGAAATGTAGCAAGTATACTTGAGCATATACATATATCTTGCGTCATCTCGATGTTGTGCTATATGGTGGGTGAAGCAATAACAACAGCCTAGCAATGGTGGGTGAAGCAATGGTAGCCCTGTAGGCTCATTTTAATTAGGATGCCACATGCGATCCTATAAAGCTATAACAGAGGCAACATCCAAAAAAACATTCATCCCTCCTATTGTATGGGAATGTCATCTGGGATATAAAAGTGAGGAGGCTGATGAGTATGCTGAGTAATATGGAAGCATGTAAGAAATCAAGTCCATATGTTTCCACTTCAATCATTAGGGAATGAGATACATCAGGAGTTTTAGTTTAAGTGTTAGCTTGGGAGGATGAGGGTAAGTAATTTATGTCTCCACAGGTATGGCATTCCTCCGCATTTACTTTCAATACGCAAACGGCACCTCGTCACAGCGATGGCGCCGCAGGCTGGCGCACCTTGATTTCATTGACTTCCTATTGAAGAGCTAGATCATCGGGAGTTCACCTACTCATGCATCGTCGGTCCTCGTGGCATCAGCCCTGCCTGCATGCTGCAAGCTTCTCTCGCCACATAGCCTTGTGCGCTGCCTCACCCGCAACGCCTGCCACCGCCACCATGTATCATGATCTGACTGGCACCATGTATGATGCATCGGGAGGCTAGACTCTTGTACGAGACAACGGAAGAGAGCAAGAAGGCTGGCATGTCCACGAGTGATGTCCTCCCAAGCCCTTCCATGTCTATCACCCGATCGAGAGATGCTAGCTGCTGTGCCACCTTTGTCACAGTGACTCCACACCGGCCGGTAAAGAGAAGCCCGCATCCTTCCGTTCTCTGTTTTTGGGGCAGTGCAAAATGTGAGAGCATCAAGGCATGGGGTGGTGCAAAATGTGACAGCATCAAGCACTACTACAGAACAGGCCTTTGGTCACTTGGCCAAAATCAACATTAGCTCCCGCAAATAATGAGCCCGGGACTAAAAACACCTTTAGCCCCGGTTGTTGTTACCAACCGGGACTAAAAGTCCCCTGCCCAACGGCTACGTTGTCAGTGGGGACTTTTAGTCCCGGTTGGGGACACCAACCGGGACTAAAGGCCAACCTTTAGTCCCGGTTGGTGTTACAAACCGGGACTAAAGGTTTTGTCCCAGTGTGTGACACCAGCCGGGACTAAAGATTGGCCTTTAGTCCCGGTTAGTGTTAAAGCCCGGGATTAAATCCCCCCCCGTATTTGAATCCTTCTTCCTCCTCTGACCGAGCCCGAGCTCACCATTATTCTTTGTTCTTCATGTGTTCTTGCTTGGTTCTTACTCACATCTCCGGCCATTGATTTATTTTGTCACTTCTACGCCGTCATTTTCTTGTTTAAAGGTTACTAACTTCATCTTCTTTAGTTTTAGCGACAACGTATCTCATTTTGTGGTGTTATATATGTGTTTTTTAATTTTTTGATTTCTACACTATTTTAGACTCCAATCAATTCATCGTTTGAATATTTCAATGTAGATAACTATAATTAAGACCCTAAAAATTAGTATACACCATTTATTACTATTATGTGTACCATATGTTTTGGTTTAGTTAGAAAAATACTAAATTTATGGTTTCTCATTATAATTAGTTTTTTAAAAAATAACATTTGATGATACTTTGGTTTATACTTTTGTTTATAAATAATACATTTGAAGGATTATTTAGGAAAAATAAGAATAGAGAATTTTAGGTTATGTGTTAGTTAGTTACTTAGAATTATTTATTTTTGTAATTTGTGATTGGTTTTATTAGTTAATTTAAACTAGTATGCATGCCACATTTCTTGATTAGTTAGAAAAATAAATAACTTTGGTGTTTTTTAGTTTTGCTTGTTTAGAAAAAATAGAAATAGAGAATTTAAGGTTATAATACATTATTTTGCAATTTGTGACCGGGTTAATTATAACTAGTATGCCTACCAAACTTCTGGATTATTTAGAGAAATAGAGTACTTTGGTGTTTTTTAATTTTGCTTGTTTAGAAAATAAAGAAATAGAGAATTTTAGGTTATTTATTACTTTCATTTCTTTATAAAAAATTAAGTTGTTATAATATATTATTTTACAATTTATGACCGGGTCAATTAGTTAATTATAACTAGTATGCCTACCAAATTTCTTGATTATTTAGATAAATAGAGAACTTTGGTGTTTTTTTATATTTTGCTTGTTGAAAAGAATTAGAAATAAAGAAATTTAAATTAAGTTATTACTTTTATTTCTGTAGTAAATATTAGAAACTTATTATACTTTATGTTGCAATGCAGACAATGACACGTGGTTGGATGTACAATGCCGATCGCCGCTCTAAAGAATTCATTGATGGTGTGCATTATTTCTTAAGAGTGGCCGAGGAAAAACAAGCGGGATGGATTCATACGTTGCCCATGTGCCTTGTGTCAGAATTTGAAGGAATATTCTAGCTCTAGAAATATTCACTCACATTTATTGAAGTCGGGTTTCATGCCAAACTATATTTGTTGGACCAAGCATGGAGAAACCGGGATAATGATGGAAGAATGTGAAGAAGAACAAGAACAACTGGAGCGACGACCTTATTGCTCAATTCGGTGGCTTCGATGATACAAAGAATGGGGAGAAGTGAAGAAGAGGGAGGTGCTCCCGGTGAAGGTGATGCTCTTGGTGATGCCATTCGTGATGCACGAAAGAATGCGAAAGTGAAAAAGAGAAGGCAAAGTTTGACCGCATGCTAGAAGATCATAAGAAATTACTATACCCATCCGCCCAAGATGGACAAAAAAATTGGGTACAACACTGGAGTTGTTGAAATGGAAGGCATAGAATGGTGTATCCGATAAGACATTTGGACAGTTACTGAAGATCCAAAAAAAGATGCTTCCGAACCCTAATGAATTGCCCACCACTACGTACGAAGCAAAACAGGTCGTCTGTCCTTTGGGATTAGAAATCCAGAAGATACATGCATGTCCTAATGACTGCATCTTGTACCGTGGCAAGCACTGCGAGAATTTAGATGAATGTCCCATATGTAAAGCATCACGGTATAAGATCAGACGACATAACCGGGCGATGTTGAGGGGGAAGAACGTCCTAGGATTCCTACAAAAGTTATGTGGTATGCTCCTATAATACCTCGTCTGAAACGTCTTTTCAGAAACAAGGACCATGCAAAGTTGTTGCGGTGGCACAAAGAAGACCGTAAGGTAGACAACATGTTGAGACACCATGCTGATGGGTCTCAGTGGAGAGCAATAGATAGAGAGTTTTCGAGTTTGCAAAAAGACGCAAGAAACTTGAGGTTCGCTCTAAGTACGGACGGTATGAATCCTTTTGGTGAGCGGAGCGGTGGTCATAGCACTTGGCCTGTTACACTATGTATCTACAATTTTCCTCCATGGTTATGCATGAAGCGAAAGTTCATTATGATGCGGTGCTCATCCAAGGGCGAAGCAACGGGCAATGACATTGATGTGTATCTAAGGCCATTGATTGAAGAACTTCTACTTTTATGGAGCGAAACAGTGTTCGTATGTGGGATGAGTACAAACAGGAACACTTCGACCTACGAGCAGCATTGTTGTTTGTGACAATCAATGATTGGCCTGCTCTAAGTAATCTTTCGAGGGCAGTCAAACAAGGGATATAATGCATGCACACACTGTTTTGATGACCTTGATAGTATATATTTGAAAAAATCCAAAAAGGTCGTGTACCTTGGGTATCGTCAATTTCTTTCTGTGAATCACCCAGTTAGAAAGAAAGGTAAGCATTTTAAAGGTAAGGCAGACCACCGACTCAAGCCTCGCAACAGAACTGGAGAAGATGTATTTGAGATGGTTAAGGATGTGAAAGTAATTTTTGGTAAGGGACAGGGCAGCCAACCAGTTCCAAAAGATGCAGCGTGTCATGCACCCATGTGGAAGAAGAAGTCAATATTTTGGGAGCTACCGTATTGGCAAGTCCTAGAGGTCTGTAATGCGATCGACGTCATGCACCTGACAAAGAATCTTTGTGTGAACCTTCTAGGATTCATGGGTGTGTATGGGAAGCCTAAGGATTCAATTGAAGCACGACAAGACTTGCAGTGTATGGAAGAGCGAGACAACCTGCATCCAGAGAAGACAGATGATGGACACTAATATTTAAGACCTGCTAGCTACACTCTTAGCAATGAAGAGAAAGAAATCATGTTTGAATGCTTAAGCAGCATCAAGGTTCCATCTGGATTCTCCTCTAATATAAAAGGTATAATAAATGTGCCCGAGAAGAAATTTCTGCACTTAAAGTCGCATGACGCCATGTGCTTATGACCCAATTGCTTCCAGTTGCATTAAGAGGAATTCTACCTCCACATGTACGTCTAGCAACCGTTAAGCTATGTGCATTCCTCAATGCAATTTCTCAGAAGGGTGCACCTTTAGTCCCGGTGCGTACCACCGACCTTGACTAAAGGGCTTTTAGTCCCGGTGCTCTCCACCAACCGGGACTAAAAGTCCCCCTGTAATAAAGGGGTCGTCTTCCTCCTCCGATCCACACCCCGCGCGCACATAGCCCTAGCCGCCGCCGTCTCTCCGCCGCCGTGTCTCGGGGCCGCCATCTCCTGCGCCGCCGTCTCCTTCAACTCGGCCCGAGGCCCGCCGGCCTCTCTTCCCGAGCGGCCGCCGCCGGAGGGGTCCTCCTCCTCCTCCCGAGCACCCCAAGCCGCCGCAGCGCGCGCCATTCTCGCCCGCCTCCTCGTCCTTCTCCGGCCATCCTCGCCCGGCCCTCCCCCGGCGCCGCCCGCCTCCTTGATCTTCGGCGAGATCGAGGCCCGCCGCCTCCCTCCCCGAGCCACCCGGCGAGGCGCTACCGGCCGCCCTCCCCGCAAGCGCCGCCGCCTCGTCGTCCTTCTCCGGCCATCCTCGCCCCTCCTCCCGCGCGCACCTCCGCCGTTTCTTCACCGGCCGAGCACGCCGGCCGGCCTGAGGGAGGCATGCGGCGCCTTCTTCTTCTTCGGCCGCCGACGCGGCCTTCTTCTATCTTCGACCCTTTGCGGTAGGGAGCACAAGCCCGCCACCGTCCTTTCTCTCCGGCCAAAGCGAAGCGAGGAGCACACGCCCGGCCGAGGAGCCCACGCTGTCAAAGGGTGGCGTCGCCGCGCTAACTTGTGTATGCATGTGTTGTGTGTTGCGTCTCTGTTCGACGGCCATCGAGCCGCGGAATACGTGTATGTGCGTTGTGGTGGCCGGCCATCGAGCCGTGGAATGCGTGGCCGGCCATCGAGCCGCGGAATGCGTGTATGTGTGTTGTGGTGGCCGGCCATCGAGCCCGAGCCGAGAGCATCTCCATGCAGGACTTGGCGGAATGCAACCATGCGATGAACGTTAAACGTGGGCAAAATCAAAACTATTCGTTTTATTTGAAACCCTAATGACGTCCAAATCAAAACTATTCGTTTAATTTGAAACCCTAACGACGTTCTAATGACGATCTAGCGACGACCGGACGAACAAGACACGACGACGTAGCGACGACTTAGCGACTTAGCGACTTATCGACGACCTAGCGACGTCCGGACGAACAAGACACGATAACCTAGTGAGCGACTTAGCGACTTAGCGACCTAGCGACCTAGCGGCGACGGACGAACATGTCCGCGGCGATTTAGCGACTTATCGACGACTTATCGAGTTAGCGACTTAGCGACTTAGCGACCTAGCGATTTAGCGACTTATCGGCGACTTAGCGACCAACCGGGACGAACAACACACGACGACTTAGCGAGTTAGCGACGACCGAACGAACAAGACACGACTTAGCGACGACCTAGCGATGACCGGACGAACCTTATATATATATGATGTCAAGTAACTTATATATATATATATATGATGTCAAGTAACTTTATTATGTAACTTCATTATGTAATTTCATGTAAAGTGACTATGTCAAGTAACTTTATTAATGATATATTTAATTAACTTTATTAACTTCCTCATGTAATATCTAAGGTTTTGTAATATTGTAATATTTTAATAGAATGGCAAGTAACTTCATTAATAATATTAATGTCATGTGACTTTATTATGTAACTTTATGTCAAGTAGCTTTATTAATGTTACTTTTATTTAACTTTATTAACTTTCTCATGTCATGTGACTTTATTATGTAACTTTATGTGAAGTAACTTTATTAATGGTACTTTTATTTAACTTTATTAACTTTCTCATGTCATGTGACTTTATTATGTAACTTTATGTCAAGTAACTTTATTAATGGTATTTTTATTTAACTTTATTAACTTTCTCATATCATGTGACTTTATTATGTAACTTTATGTCAAGTAATTTTATTAATAGTACTTTTATTTAACTTTATTAACTTTCTCATATCACGTGACTTTATTATGTAATTTTATGTCAAGTAACTTTATTAATTGTACTTTTATTTAACTTTATTAACTTTCTCATGTCACGTGACTTTATTATGTAACTTTATGTCAAGTAACTTTATTAATGGTACTTTTATTTAACTTTATTAACTTTCTCATATCACGTGACTTTATTATGTAACTTTATGTCAAGTAGCTTTATTAATGGTACTTTTATTTAACTTTATTAACTTTCTCATGTCACATGACTTTATTATGTAACTTTATGTTAAGTAACTTTATTAATGGTACTTTTATTTAACTTTATTAACTTTCTCATGTCACGTGACTTTATTATGTAACTTTATGTCAAGTAGCTTTATTAATGGTACTTTTATTTAACTTTATTAACTTTCTCATGTCACGTGACTTTATTATGTAACTTTATGTCAAGTAGCTTTATTAATGGTACTTTTATTTAACTTTATTAACTTTCTCATGTCACGTGACTTTATTATGTAACTTTATGTCAAGTAACTTTATTAATGGTACTTTTATTTAACTTTATTAACTTTCTCATGTCACGTGACTTTATTATGTAACTTTATGTCAAGTAACTTTATTAATAGTACTTTTATTTAACTTTATTAACTTTCTCATATCATGTGACTTTATTATGTAACTTTATGTCAAGTAGCTTTATTAATGGTACTTTTATTTAACTTTATTAACTTTCTCATGTCATGTGACTTTATTATGTAACTTTATGTTAAGTAACTTTATTAATGGTACTTTTATTTAACTTTATTAACTTTCTCTTGTGGCGCTACATAACAAATTAAATTCTAACATCTTATAATTAACAACTTTTGCAGAAATGGCCGATCCGAATGATAACATGGATGATGCGATGATGGACCTAATCAACAACGGCGGCAACCAAAATCTCCAAGTCCAAGATGATGAAAATGAACAAATAGATGATGGGAGTCAGTACTTCGCTGATTATGAAGAACTTGTGGGAGACAATCGATGAGGTCTATCTACAATCTAGTCTATATGTATATACATGAAATTAAAAAGAATGGCTTTTGTATTAATATGTTTATACTTGTTTGTGTAGCCCTCGGATCAGCGACAACTACCGGGAGAAGTAGAAAAGTGTGAGGCCTGAAGAAGCCGTTGGAGGGTCGGTACATTCAGTCGGAATTCGACGAGGGTACAGGCCAAGTACTTGGGGAACATTCAAAGAAATTTGTTGCGACTTGTGGGTACCTTGTAAGGGACAGGCTCCCGATCAGTGCTCGAGAATGGAGGCAACGAAAAGATGACCCTAATATTAGTTTTGTCCCATATCGTGATAAAGAATTGCTTTGGCTAGATATCCTTCAACATTTCACGCTCGATACACATGATGAAGCTTTGAAGGAGAAGGTTCAAATGGGCTATGCGTAAGATGGCCAAACAATTTTAGGCTTGGAAGAAGAAAGCGTACAAGACTTTTGTTGCACATAACCGACACCGGATTTCACCAACAAGGCCTACGTCAAGTTGAGGCCTTTTTGGGATGAGTTCGCATGATTTAAGAATTCGAGAAGAAGAGGGTCGCACGGATGATCCGTAATCGGGAAAATGCTAGCCACAAGCAATACCATCATCACTTGGGTTCGGTGGCTACGGTCGCTATTCCCAAGTGGCGAAAAGCTGGAACAGGGAGATTGTTGACAAGGGGATGGAACCAGAATCACCGCAGACTTTGGCCCGAAGCGCCAAGTATTGGTTCTTCGGTCATGGGGGAACCCTAGACCTAGAGACCGGAAAGGAAGTGTACGGCGAGAAGCTGGAGAGAGTGGGACAGAGAATGGTCTATGCCCGAGGATTAGTTGAAAGTGGCGCCTGGCAGCCAAATAGAGAGAAGGATGAGCTGACATACGCCCTGGAGACTGCTGAACACGGTGGACGAACAAGAGGCTATGGGGAGATATCGTGGGAGCATGGCTTCCCTCAAGATAGACCCACTTATAGAAGCCGCCAAAGAAAGAAGGAAGAGGAGGCAGATCGATTGCGTAGGTTGGAGGCAATAGTGATGGAGTCACAAGCAGCGGCTCGTGAAGCGATACTGCAAGAGAAAGCACTTGAAGAGAGAATGAATGAGGAAATCAAAAGGCAAGTGCGGGGAAGCGATAAGTTCTATGCAAAGGCAAACCGCGTCGAGCACGGAGTCAACATTAGCCCCCCGGTCGGTTGAAAAGCGATTTTGCGCTTCCACGGAGGTGCCAACTATTCAAGACGACGTGGGGCTGCGCTTTCCGGTGGATGACGTCACCGAAGCTAAGACAACATGTGAGCTGCATATTCCACAGGGGGCTGCCACAGTCATGGTTGCTGTCGGTGTTGTAACTCATATCGACCCTACGAAGACACCAAGAATCCATGGGGCGAGGATTCCAGCTGGATATGCTAGTGTCTCGGTGGATAGAGTTGTCAAAGGCTTCGAAAATATGCAGCTTGAGATAGAAGGAGATGATGGAGAGAAGACTCTAGGACAAGCAGAGAAGGCTTCCATTTGTTGGCGCAAGCGCTACATCATTATTCCTGGGGCATCACCTAGTAGTCTACCACCACCTCCTCGTCATGAACCTAACCCTAGGTGCGGATGAAACTTGACGATACATTTAGTTAGCGGTTTACTCATATACCTCTTTGGTTTCACAGGTGATCACCAACATGTCATAGTGCTGCGGGTGATGACGAGGCAGTGCAAGACACGGCTGCATCGCCTCAGGCTGCAACTCCGCCTCCTTGGGCTGCAACGCCACCACCTCGGGCTGCAACACCACCACCTCGGGCTCCAACCCCGCCACCACGTGCTCCAACGCCGCCTCCTCGGGCTCCAACCCCGCCACCTCGGGCTCAAACGCCGCCTCCTCGGGCTCCAACACCGACACCGGCTGCCCGCTCGCCTCCACGCCGGGCTCCAACCCCCCACCGGCCGCGCCATCATCCTTCCACACGTGGCTCCAGCGCCGAAACCGGTGGACCCACCATTGAAGAAGAGGCCGGCCACACGATCAAATGTGTCGGCCGCCCGCCCAAAAAAAAAAGAAAGCCTCTGAGAAGAAACAACCCGTCATTCCTAAGAAGCTATCCTATGAGAAGACTGCTGCAGAATTAGAAGCTTCGGTAAAGTCAAATGTGGACAGTTTCTTCAAGAGATTTAAGGATGAAAGAGAATCCAAGCGGAACCCTGAGAAGCCCTACCTCTTGCTAACGCCAGAACTTCTACGGCAAAGGGTTGAGGCTCAACAAAAAAAGAGGCATGCAGCTCAGAAAGAATCATCATCTTTATCAGACTATGATCGCACTCTAAGCAAATCCCTAGAAGAAGAGAAGAAGGAAGAGAAAAGAGCAAGCAAGGGTGTAGCACAGCTCGGAGAACAATCAAAGCAATCAGTGCCCCGCTAGTTGTTGGGAATGAATATGGTTCAAACATCGACGTGCTAGACCAGCAGATACCTCCAGGTTTGAACTATGAGGATCTTGAAAATTTTTTTGCGGACACCGATCTTACCTTATCCCAAATAATAGCTGGGGCAGCAGTTGAAAGTGCAAAAGAAATTGATCATTATCGAAGACATATAAATATGGCAAGAGTCACGTGCAACCCCGCGGCCCTCAAGCAAACTTGGCACGCAGATGTACTTGCTAAACAAGTGGTACCTCGATGCGTGTGGCGAAGTGCAGATGACTATATTTGCGTCCAAATTAGAAACCATCATTACTTCCGTGGTGATGATGTTATTTATGTTCAATTTAATGAGCTACACCAGCTATGCCACATGGACGCTCCGGACAAAGCTCTAATCACCGCTTCGTGCGTAAGTGATTCTTTCTTTTTAATAATATCATTGTAACTTATCATGTATATGTATAACTAATTACAGAAACTGGTTGTACATATGCAGACACATGATGAGGGACCTCAGAGCTAGAAATGACAAGGAAGTTGGATTTGTAGATCCTTATGTTGTATTCAAAGACCCCAAGACTCCGTATGCCATATGGAGAGTTCAAACGGAGAGAAATCTACAGAGGTACTTGATCAATCAAAAGGATAAAAGATATATACTCTTTCCCTATAACTTTAAGTAAGTATCATTATCGTGTATACGTACATTCTATTAACCCAATTGATGAGATCAGTGTGAAGATAAATAATTATTTTATCTACACACAAATGCAGTTTTCATTGGATACTAATTGTGATTGATCTCTGGCAATCTCATTTGATGATCTATGACTCGTTGAGAAAACCACTGGAAGATTACCAAGAAATGATAGATATTATCCAAGGGTAACTTCGATCTCTAAATATTACTTTCAGCTCTTTAACTCTGTAATAGATAATTAATAATGATCGTTTTATTGCTAGGGTTTGGGCTTGGTTCGTGCAGAAAAACTGTCCAGATTTAAAAGCGCCACTTTCGAAGCCTATCCTACATCAGTGGATTCTACGGCAGCCACAGGGGCAAAAAAAATTTATGCGGATACTATGTCTGCGAATTTCTAAATGTCTATAAAAAAGATCAAATCTTGAGCACGCAAAAGTATGTAACATGTATATATAATAAGTTCATTTTAATTATTTGTTGCTATTTAATAAATCTTATATATATCTATAACTTTTTTTCTTTAATGATTACTATAGGAGACGTGGTTGAGGGAGAAAGTGTTGACTGAAGTCCGCCTAAAAGGAATTCGGGGAGACACTCAAGGGATTTCTTAACGACCAAGTCCTAAATCCCGCCGGCGAGTACTTCTTCAACCCCGACGAGCCACTCAAACCAAACCATGATGATCATTTGTATGATGCTTGAGTGACGGAGAACAATTAAGTTGTAAATACTTTATCCGTGAAGGAGACATGTAAATTTTATATCATAGATCTATAGATATGTATAATATATAAATAGTGTTATGTAATTTATTTATATGTAATGATCTAAATTATAAATTATAGGTGCTTGGCGTCTACATAAACAAGCAAAGTGAACAATACGCATTCGAAAATAATAATAATACAATTGTAAACTAGAAAGGGAAAACCAAAAGAAAAGAAAAGGAAAAAAAAGAAAAAAAAAGAAAAAACTCTTTAGTCCCGGTTGGTAACACCAACCGGGACTAAAAGGGGCGGCCAGTGGCGCACCCTGGCACACCCTTTAGTCCCAGTTGGTGTTACCAACCGGGACTAAAGGTGGACCTTTAGTCTCGGGCCGCGGAACCGGGACTAAAGGTGGGACATTTAGTCCCGAAACCTTAGTCCCGGCTTCGGATCCAGGACTAAAGGCCCTTGAGCACCGGGACTACAGCCCAGTTCTGTAGTAGTGAAGGCTTGTGGTGAAAAGTGGAAGACTGTGATGGCAAGGATGAGGATGGACAATGGAGATCTGCCCATTCATGCACCACCACGCGCTCAGCCGTAATGTAGGGACTAGAGAAATGCCCTTCTTCTGCAGGTGGTAGGAGCAGTAGGAACTACTACAAGTGTGGAGTAGTGTGCTGAGGTCCATGAGTAGCAGCAGATAAATGGTCTGTAATCCTTGGAACGATATGAGCGGGGATGTCACGGAACGGTCTGTGAATCTCGGAATGATATGCTGTATTTCCATTCCCAATTTGTCTTGTATTCGTGTGGTTTTGGCGTGGTGTGTGCACTGTTCATCGGATCACCAAGAAGGATATCAGTGGTGCCTCATCAAAATGGTAAACGTCCATATGTCCATGGGCCTAGAAGACGAAGCTTCCGTCCTCCGCTTCTTCCTTTTCTAGGGCCTGGGTTTGTCTCCTTATTGTGACAGATCCTCGCTCCCAAGCCTGCTTCTGCTGTTGTTTGGATCTGATTATGTAGGTAGGATTTCGGAAAGCAACAAATCCAGTGAGTTGTTCTCTTTTACAGATATATGGTAGTGCCATGTAAATGTTAAGTGATTTTCTTTTCATGCAAAATTTATTTCCTCGACCACCTAGAAACAAGTAGCTCTTTTCAGCAAGTGAAATGCTTAGATGGATTTTGATGAGTGAAATCCTCCAGTTAGCTGCTCAAAAGCACCGCTAGCTAAATTAATGTGCTTGGTCCAATCATCTGCTGTAAATTCAGATAGAGTATGTCAACATGTATATGTTTTGATGTCTTTGCAGCAAGCCATCTAAATGTGGCGTATGCAGTGTTCAAGTTGCATCATCTGCTGATGTGGAATCACTTCAGTAAGTGTGGATTCTCTTGCATTTGCCACTTTGACTCAAAAGATAGTGACGCATTAATTTTATTCATTCATGGCAGGGAATGATAATTCTATTCTTTTCCCATTTCGCAAACAATCTTGTTTATTGGATTGCTGGTTATTCTGTGAAACATGTGAACTGAAATAACCAAACTCGTTCATTGCCTTCATGCTTGATTGCTTGTGTTGTAGTTTACTGGTATATTGGTCATGTCCAGTGTAGAACTGTAACAGGAAATTGTAAGTCATTAAAATACTATGTCTGATAACATCAATCATGCTAACTCACCCATGCCAGTAGGATAATCACATATATTGTTTGTTTTTGAGTTTCCTGCTGACATTTCATGTATTTTAGGAATTTATCTAACCAGTAAATCAGAACTGTGAAGTGTAGCAGTAAAAGAAAGGCGTGGTCTTTAGTTCATGTATTTTTGAGTGCTTAATGACTAGCCCCCAAGAACTGATGGACAACATGGCCTAATGTATCTTTCAGAAAGTCACCCTGTTTTGGTCCATGCTCGAGCTCGCACTGGCCTCTACTCGTCCTCCAACCCCCCACCACCACGGCAGCCCCCTGGCACGATGCAGCTAGAGGAAAAAAATTGAAACAAAAATCTCAGAACAAAAAATGCAACATCACCCGAGACCTAAATGCAACAAACAAAGAAACATAATGCAACAAGGATGAGATTCCACCTAGATGAAAAATATCACACGAGACCTATTGCAACATCAACTAAAAAGGCTAATGCAACAAACAAAGAAAACCATTGAGACATAGTGAAAAAATAAACACCTAAGCCTGCTGAAACATCAACTAAACACTAATGCAAATATCAACCAAAAGGCTAATACAACAAACGAAGAAAGCCTTTGAAACATGGTAAAAAATAAACTCTAACGCACTGCAACATCAACTGAACTCTAAATGCAACATTCAGATAAATCCATTGCAACATGGTGAGAGGTGAAGCACCAAATCTCACCGCGAACCCCTATCCCCCACCACACCCATAGATCCAGAAGGAGGAAGCAGAGAGAAGCATATCCAGATGAGGGAGGAAGGAGAAAGAGGCCTCAGATCCAAAACACTCCCCACCTACCTCGTCAGATCCATACCATCATCATTGTCTCTAGATGTATGGAGGTGAGAAAAGCGAGGGAGAGAGTAGGGAGGGAGCAGACGTGAGCTGGCTGCCGCCGTCAGCCCCCAACTTCGGGTGCACTGCAGAGAGAGCAGGGAGGAAGGGAGATAGTGGCGTTGTGCCAAGGGAGAGAGAGAGAGAGAGCAGGGAGGAAGGGAGAGAGCGGCGCTGCGCCAAGGGAGCGAGCAGGAAGGGGAGGCGAGCAGCGTGTGGGTGCGCGAGCAGCAGCAGCGGCGAGGGAGAGAGCAGTGAGACGCAGCAGCAGCGTGCGGGGCGCGGGCAGCAACAGCGAGAGGAAAAAACAGCGAGGCGAGGGGGACGGAGAAAACGAGAGAAAAGGTGGAATGAGCGGGCGATCCAGTGGGCCGTCAACACATGTGCGATATTGTCGGGCGTACGTGTCATAGCATTACCGATTTTAATTTGGCCTAACCATCATGTCACTGGCCAGCTTTCAGCCTAATTGTGACCCATTGGCTTGCTTGGACTACGCGTGGCCCTCAACTCCCTGTCACTCCCATCCGGTATCCCGGCGTTCGTCTTAAAAAAAAAATCACGGCGACGCTCCACTCCGCTCATTGTCTCTCCTGTCCCATCATTCATCATCGATAAAAATAAAATATCGCAACGAGTGGCGCTGGAACCTAGCAGAGGTACAGCACTGTGGTGCCGGAACAGGGGAGTGCGGCGGCGGGCTTGGGGCAAGTGGGTGGGTGTTGTGTTGGAGATGTACTCATGGCCGAGGCCGCTACCGTCGTGCATGACTCTACGATGTGCCTCCATCGCCGTTATTCAGCGCATCGTGTTTGACACCGGCATGAACACAGACACGTGGCCAGCTACCTCTTGCATTGTACTGGACTCTGCAGGGGACAGCGGCTGCAGTTCGATCTTGGTCCTAGCGGCGATGGAGGCAACGACGGTGGTGGCGACGTGATGATGCGGAGGCTAGCGGGGGCCATGCCGGCCGACGGCAGTGGCAATGCTGAAGAAGCAAGGCATCTACTTTCCTTCATGGATGAGGAGTCGGACTCCCCTTTGCCACTGTGAGTTAGAATCAGATCGGAATCGAAGCCAAAGAGACAAACAGGGACTGATTCTAGCTGACTGGTACGGTTGCAACTGCGTCAATATAGGTTGCAACTGATCGAGCCGGCAACCAGTTGTAGGTGAGGCTGGTAGATGGGTGGAACGCTTCAGTCACATATACAATCAGAACGCGTCATGAGGATGGAATCAATAGCTTAGATTTCCACGCAAGTTGCAACAAAACTTTCTAGTTAAAAGTTTTTTTATTTAAGTTCATTTAGTAGCCAAAATATTTAGTATAAGATTATAAAATGTCAGTGTAGAACAAATAGCAAATTATATATAAACATAAAACCTCGATTCCTAAGAGTCACAAATTATTTGGTTTCAGCTTCATCGGTTTGGTGGTGTTTGGTTTCTACCTAAGTTTGTATCCATTGTACCTGTTCTATTTCTACCAAAAAGTTTGTAGCTGTTGTACCTACGTGGGCATCTACACGGCCACCATCTTCATCGTTGACGGTCCATGCAGCTAGCACGTGCAGCTGTGCCGCTGGTTACCGCTCATGTGTGGCCTCCAGCCTAGATCCCTCCCTGTCACTAGCTACTTGCCTCGTCACCTTCAGCTCACATGTTGCCATTAGGGATCTAGGATTTTACCTATGCCTGCTAAGGTCCTCCATAGTGTGGAGTAAAATTGGGTCTTAGTAAACTTGGGTCTCACAGTGAGGCTCTTAGATCTACTCTTCAACTATCACAATGTGTTGGCATCACTGGTAGTGTCTAAAAGGACAAGTGCAAAATACTTTTACTACAAAAGTTCTTGCATAGTGCCTCTCATCATTGCGCTCTCTCCTTTTCTCTTCATACACAATAAGCACCGGTACAACTACATTCATCGCTTCTATTATTTTTCATGCTGGCATTAGTAGCTGCAGTGTGTAGAGTGATGCTCGAACCTTCTCTCTCCATTTGAAACATCACTCAAAACCAACACTACAGAAAGCCTAACGCCTTGTTTGAGGCCATGGTGGGCTGAGACCATGTGGGCAAGTGCATGGAAAGCAGCATAGTGGGCCGAAACTCCTTTGGGGAACCGATAGCCAAGCTGACCACCAATGTTTGCAAAACTAGCAACCGAAGCTGACACCGAACATTGAAAAAACCAAACATAACTGTAAAGAAGAGATGGAGTAGTAGTCATTTGCTTTTGTGGCTAAGCTAATTGCTGGTTGGCGAGCCTATAAATGCAAGCTTTGTTGTGCCTAGCTAGCTACAAAGATTCATCCTTCAGAACGGTAACTTTCCAATCGATCTGCGGCAGAGGGTACATGTAAAATGAAACTTATCTCTTCTTGGGTTAGAATCACGAGACCAGATTTAGAGGATTGAGGCCAAAGTGAGAACTTGAATAGCATGCCAGGACAGCCCCAATGAATGAGCTGGCAACTAAACAGTAACCTGGGATGTACAACCTTTCTCTGCTTGACTAGTGATAATCACAATTTTGTTGGTAACTACTTCCTATCTATGTTTGAATTTTTCTATTGCTTACATGTCACAGGTGCACCTCGCATGACATGGAAACAAGGAGATATTAGGCCTAAAGGCCCAAGGCCCAAAAAAGAGAAACAGCGACGTGGGCCGCGACCACCCCAAACCCTAGGGGGCGCGTGTCACATGCCACACCGTGGGCAGTGCCACCTCTCTCGTGGGCCCATGCTCGCGTTCAGATATCTTACTTAATATTTATTAAGATATTTTCTAATATATTAGTTGAATTTATAAAGGAAGGATCTGGTCGATAAGTATTTCTTGCCTTTTAATCAGGATTATAAGTATTAGAGGATTGTAATCACATCAATTAAGAAGTAATTAGACAAAGTTTCTTTATTCCAATCTCCTTCGCTCGTACCTCCCTCTCTCTTCCCCACCGCACGCCGCCGCTGCCCCCTTTGCCGCCGCCGCCTAGGAACTGTCGCCGCCACCGCCATCCCTAGGGCGCCGCCCAAGCCCCCCCCTCCCTCCTTTTTTTCGTCCAATCCACAAGCCCAATCCACCCTCCCCACTGCGTGTGTTATATTACGCTTAATGCCTGTGTCGTTCTATTGAGAATGGAGGTACGGTAAGGTATTGATGGTGTTGGACGCAATTTTTGCTTGTGCGGCGTGCAGCTAAAAAGACGTGGTTGTGTTGCTCCACCCGATGGAATGGACAAGTGAAGCAAATAATATCATTTTCATCTTTTTTTCTCTCATATTGGTTGAACTGCTTTCAATATATGTACTTGGTAAGTGAACAGTGAATATGTAAATTAAATGGGCAATTTATCACTATGCATGCCTACAAAGCTACAACCATAAAAGGGTCGTAAAATGACTTGCCTCCTTGTTCAATGGTGACACATCAAAAGAAACAAAATCCACACCACCATTTCAGAATGCATGGCACGGGTCAGTTGAGACTGGGGAGCGAGGGTGACAATGAGTATGTTGGCTGTTGACTAGCATGGCAGTGCTTATTGCGACGAGGATCCATGAACAGATGTCATATGGTGATAGGATGCATCAGGAGATTTTGATCAAGAATGTATATGAAATCTTGATCAAGATGACTGGGGAAATCAGAATTTACCACTGCTACCACACACGTTAAAGTGTACGCATGGACAATCAACAGCTCAACCAGTAGTTTACCATCCCCACCAGTGGGTTGTCCGTATAGGGTGCTCTTCCACGTCATCATGGAGGAAGGCATTAATATTTGAGACATGGTGGGCCCATGATTTGGACATTGCGAGTTGTTGCAACCAGTCCTATCTAATGACTGGTTTCAACTTGGCTTGTTCCAATTGAGTTTGAACAGACAACATTTGCAACTAATAAGATTTGTTGGTCGTCATTGTGACTAGTTTCAACCGAGTCCAAATTGCAGTTGCAACTGGGGTCACTATAGCGACTGTTTTGAGTTGCAAACGTAGCTGGGCCCACTACCATGGCTGTTTCGCTTGCAACTAGTTCCAACTGTGGTTTAAACCGAGTTCGATCCTCAATTTGAACAGTGTTTGCTAGAGGGACTGATTCAGTTGGACTGGTTCCAACTTAATAGCTTCAATTGATTTTGAATTGCAGCTGCAATTAACTGGCCAGGTGAAGGTCACTGTTTGACTAATAATTCGACTGCTGCCGGTTCCAGCGGACTGGTTGCAACTTAATAGTCTCAAATTATTTTCTTTCTTAGCTTCATCGATTTGGTGTTTGGGAACTGTTGTACGGTTGTACCTGTTCTGTTTCTACCAAAGTTTGTAGTCATTGTACACTACTACAGAAAGTTAATTACTGTTGGATCCAGACCCCTCATTTCCACCAGTTTTAGCCCTTGGCAGTAGAAGTCGTTTGTGACAAGAATGATCATCAACCAGTTTGGCGAGCTGTAATAAGAGATTTTTTTCATCACCCATTCGTGCTACCAACTTTTTCATCACCGCAGCAGCAGTGAATAAACTTTTCAGAAATCCTATAATTGAGAAAAAAAAAGCTGACCACTTTTTTTCATTTGGAATCAGCTATCCTAAGAAATTTATGGCTTACATTTGAAGTTCAAATTCTTCAAATGACCTCGGATATGATGGAGAAATGAGAAAACAAAAATCTGTAGAGATATAAAAGTTCATAGGTTACAACTTTTCATTTGAATTCATTTAGTGTCCTAAATACTCATTTTAAAACCAAAAAACATGGAGGATGAATATCCCTATTAGACACAAGTGTATTATGGATGCAGTGGTCAAGGGATGAACAAGCGAAGCTTGGTCCTAAGTTCAAGTGCTGGTGACCGTGTATCGAAACATGTATTTTTTGTGCGAAAAATCACATGACTTGTGACACTGGGTGGCAGATGCGTGTGGCTGCCACTGAGCTCTCTCAATGATATAAAAAAATTTCTGCTATTTTCTTCAGGCCATTGCTGGGATTTCTAGAAACCCATCATAGCCAACCAGAGTTCAAGCTGAACTCAAGAGGATCCTAGCATTAACGTAGCAGGTATGCCATGGTCTCTCTCATCATGCAGCAGGTGGAACGGGAATTATGAATTTAGAGTTGCATAAAAAATGCCTATTGAGTAAGTGGTTAAGCTATGTAATGAAGAAGGCATATGTGGCAAGATTTGATTAAAAACAAATATGTAAAAAATAAAATGTTGAGCCAAGTTGAAAAGAAACCAGGGGATTTCTATTTTTGGGCAAGCCTTATGGGTGTCAAAGATCAGTTCATAAACCTGGGTTCATTTAGATTAAATAATAGAATTCAAAATAGGTTTTGGGAAGATAAATGGTTCGGACACCAGGCCTTTAAAACTCGATATCCAAACCTATATAATGTGGTGCGCAAAAAGCAAGGAACGGTAGCCAAAGTTCTGCAAACTACTCCTCTAAATGTATCCTTTAGAAGGGCTTTGGTGGGGATAAAATTAACAGAATGGCATAGCCTAGTTGCTAATATTATGCACGTCACTCTCAATGACACATCTGATACGTCTATTTGGGGGATACATAAAAATGGGTCCTTTTCGGTCAATTCCATGTATAGGCTCCTTGTCAGCCTCAAAGCAATGGTTTCAAAGTCACGTAGAAGATATGGCAAATAAAAATACCCTTAAAAATTAAAATCTTTATGTGGTTCTTGAAAAGAGGGGTTATTTTAACAAAAGACAATCTCACGAGAAGGAACTGGAATGGAAGTAAAGTTTGCAGAGCGTGTCTCACTTGTTTGGGGGATGGTCAAAATTAGGTAACCGCAAACATAATCTGCTTGTTTTGATAGGAGCATCGACCTTGTGTTGGGCAATTTGGCTCACAAGAAATAATTTTATTTTTAACAAAAGCCCAAAACAAAATTTTTTGCAGGTACTGTTCTGGGAGATATATTGGCTCTGATTCTAGAGTCAATTACAGTGCTTGGATGAGCATAAGACTTCCATGGTGGATGCATGTAGGCTGTTAGAGTCTAGTGCAATGTTTGTGTTTGTTTCTCATGCATGGAGTTTCTCTTATCGTCTTGGATTTTAGGATTGGTATCCTAGTTTTTATTATGTGTGAGTTTGTAATAATTGGTCTGATTCTTCCTCCCTGAGGAACGATGAAGCCAGAACATTTGTTTCCATTATCTAAAAAAAAAGTGACATGACATGCATCTGACGAAGCGGTTTGAACTTGGGCCAAGGTTAAGTCAATACAGAGGTCGGATGAGGAAGTATATATGATGCTGGTTCTGGGGACCTTTAATTGAATCTAGTGGGCTGCCGGCACTGGCAGTACACCAAATCTCGAAATGGCTATTGGGGGAAGGCATTCAAGATTTCTAGTTGAATAATAGTCGGCCAGTGTTAGGAGGCAATAATCGATAGGACACTGGAGATCATTGCTGGTTTTACTACTAGGGAGAAGATCTTCCCAAAATCAGTGCTCGGACCACTGTTGGACTATTACTGCAGGTTGTTTTGAAACCGTTGTGATAAGAGTATCACTGCTGGTTCGTACACTGGGGGTGATAGGACAACTGCTAGAGATACATGTTTGGCACAAAAAATAGTCACAAGTTTTTCATTTGATATTGGATCAAAGACTAGACAAACTTTATACTGAATGCATAGAGCTTAAAGAGATCTAGAACTTCGTAATAGACTACTTTATAATTTGAGATAGTTTACTAGTGCAAATATTTAATTTTAATATACATTCTCAGATCAGATTTGATATGATTAATAGTATCAAATGGAGACAAAGTTCAAATCAAAGTTCTAGTACTCAACTAGATCTACAACTTTGTAATTAGCTACTTTTTTCATTTCAGATTGTTTTGAGTACTAAATACAAAATATAATATTAAAACTTGTATATTTAAAAGAATAGCCTCAGCTGTATAGTGACATGTGTCACGTAGGTCAGCTGGTATGTACACTCCAAGCACTATTACAAAATGATTAATTTTACAAGACAATGCCGAGGGGCACCAAATCCATCAGCGACACTCAGACAGAGACAACAAATCTTAGCGATGAAGCAATGGCCTTGGCAGAAATTAATGATTCATAATGAAGCCACTATTAACTATAACATTGGCCTCAAAGATCAAGGAAAAATATTGTTGTTTCGAAATAGACCATCAGAAAAGGATCAAATATATAATGCATTTTATTAATCATGTAGACAAGACAACTAAAAGCAACTGATTATAAAGATAACAGGAATATAGCCTGTAGTTCCCAAGCCTAACTCTTTCTACAGAAATGTAGTATATATGTTTCGCAATGATAGCCTTGCGGTAAAGGCTCATTTTAGGATGCGACACGAGCCTATAAAGCTTCAGCCGAGGCAACATCCTAAACTACATTCAGCCCTCCTGTCATATAGGAATGGTTGGGATATAATAGTGAGGTGATTGGT
Organism: Chrysopogon serrulatus; assembly: GCA_015844335.1. Lineage (NCBI taxonomy): Eukaryota > Viridiplantae > Streptophyta > Magnoliopsida > Poales > Poaceae > Chrysopogon > Chrysopogon serrulatus. Next base: position 502,614 of record JADLZL010006683.1, read on the forward strand.
GAGTATGCTGAGTAGTATGGAAGCATGTAAGAAATCAATATGGTGACCACTGGCCATATGTTTCTACTTCGATCATTAGGGAATGAGAATCATCAGGAGTTTTGGCTTGAGAGTTGGACTTGGCGGATGAGGGTAAGGCATTCATGTATCCACGAGTGAGGTATTTCTCCACACTTCCTTTCAATACACAGAAGGCTCCTCATCACAGCAACAACGCCACAGGCTGGCGCTCCTTGATTTCATTGACTTCCTGCTGAAGAGCTAGAGCATCAGGAGTTCGGCTTGCTGCTGCTGCCTATGAGCAACGGAGGTCGCTTGCTCATGCATGGTGGGTGCTCGTGCCATCAGTCCAGCATGCGTGCAGCAAGCTGCTCATCTTGCTGCTTAGCTGGCCTTGTGCGTCGCCATGCACACGCCCGCCAACATTGCCGGGTGTCGGTTTCCTTCTGATCGCTAGGTCACAACAACTCTTGTGCCAGACAAAGGGAAGAAAGCAAGAAGGCAGCCATGTCTACGAGCAATGTCTTCCCCAGCCCTTCCTTGGTTATCGTCCTGTGGACAGACACTAGCTGCTCGGCCACCTTTGTCGCAGTGAGCCAATGACTCCACGCCAGGCTGCAAGAAGTCTGCGTCCTTCCGTTCTCTATTTTAAAAGGTTGAATTTCATTTAGTAACACTCAGTATCAGAGCATTTCTTTATTTGCAAGTGACACTCTGCCACTCTAGAAGCTACGTGAAACATAGTATAGCCTCACCGTGCTTGTAAATCACCGACTCACCATGCTATATATTTCAGTGTGTTAGCCCACAGAATTGCAGGATTGCAGCACGCTAGCACAGTCTCTATATTCAGGCACACCGATCGCCAGCCACTAGTACACAAAGCATTTGTACAGGCGGTTTTAGAGGACTTGCCACTGGCGTTTTGGCCTGCCGCCTGTGCAAGAGGCCAATGAAAATGTTGCATTTTTTTGGCGGTTGCTTGAAAAACCGCCTGTGGAAATCCATTTTCACAAGCGGTTCACATAAGTAACGCCCAGTGAAAATGGCATTTCTACTGGCGGTTCACTTAAGGAACCGCCAGTGAAAATGGCATTTTCACTGGCGGTTTTATTAGGTGAACCGCCAGTGATATTGTTTTCCCGCCAAAATTCATTTGAATTTTTATTTTTTTGAATTGGCGCCCTCTCCGTTGTCCCCCCTCCCTCATCTCTGTCCCTCCTCTTTCCCCCCCTCCCTCCCTCCTCTCTTCCCCCTCATCTTCCTCCCTTCTCCCCTCCTCATCTTTCTCTCTTACTTTGATCAATACAAAGGCTATTTAATTATGACAAATACATCAAGAAAAAGTAATTATACCATACAATACTTATATACATATATACATCATTAACAATTTAATTACATCATACATTATTTACATCAAAATTGTTTTGTGACCACCATGTAATAATAAAATTTACATTGGAGAGTAATCTAATAATCATTTCGACTTAAATTCAGAGCGCTAATTTTCCTTAGCACTCTGAACTCTGGCCTCGCTAATGCACTTTCCAGTGTGGTAATATTTTCCCTCTGTAGGAATAATTTCTCTCATGATAAATGAGCAGAGATCCTCAATTATTCCGCATGAGAGTTAGGTCGTCGAAATTTTTGGACTCCGCTTCTTGATACGCCTGAAAAGGAAGTTTGTAAGCATTATATATATTTCTATGTGTCTAAGTAAATTTGCATTGTTAACGATATAAATACAAATGTTACTATTAGTGGTACCTTATTAGGGTTCCTGATGTACCCGTCCGGCCGTTCTCATGAACTTCGCACGTGTAGAATCCCAAGTAGTGCAGCGAACCGATTGGTTGCTTGTGGCACTACATAAATTGCATAGAGTTACTTACTTACATCTTATATATGTAACATGCATGATTTTGGTTCATAAATTTACGTACCGGCCAATTGTGAAAAACTCTTATTTCCTCCCCCGCCAAGGACAGGTCAAACACTCCACCTCTTATTTTATAGAATCTCCAACATCTATGATGTCAAAAAGAATCGATTAGCAGCAATCTTAAACTCTCATCGTTTAAAAGATGCATGCTATATTTTGTCAGCTTACCGTTCTATGATGCCTTGGAATTTTACATATCTTTGAGGTGGGTAGTTAAATTTGAGTCAAAGACCAAGCACCCTTCCGTCCCTAGGATAAATGAAGAAGCATATCCAAATTGGTCGCCGCACACCATCGAAACCGAAGTTGTTATGCATTTATATAAACCGATACTTAAGGCGATGTATGTATATGAACCCATACTTACCTAAAGTTATAAGGGGCAACTACGCATTCCCTGTGTTTGTACTGGAGCAATACATTGCCTATGTAGGTGGCGTATCTAGTCTCATGATCCTTCTTCAGATCTTTTTTCTCATTTCTTTGTCTTTCTTCGATAACCCCTTCAATTTGTCGTTGTCGTCACCAATTAGGAAGGTGTACTCAATCTCGCATATTTTTTGGGCTTAGGTACCCAGTCCGTTTGAATTCATTCTTGTTTGGTCCGGGACCGTACACGAACTCGTCTTGATCATATTACATTCTGCAAGGCACAAGATAGAAGTCAATAATAATAAACGAAAGTTCATGTTAGTACGAGAAGTACACTTACAATGCAAATAGCGTGACGAGCTGAACGTCGAGCCGCTTAAGGTTCATCATCAACCAGATGTCCTCAAAAGTAACGAAAGCCGTGTCTCGTTCACTCATGAAAGCAGCTGGTGGTATGTTTACTTGGATTGCGTCGATCCCGACTCGAGCCGCTCGCATGTACCAGTCATGAAGTCTTTTTATACCAGGCGGGAGCCTTTGGAGTCGTTCCCAACTCAGTAGAGGCCTACCGGGTACATATTTGTCAGGGACATTTTGATAGTCATCCCATGTTGGCTTCACTATCTTTAAAGCTCGGATCTTTGCTTCTTCTACGGCCTTCTCTTGCTCAGCTAAGTCCACGGTAGTTGACTTGCGAGAAAGCGCAATCCCTTCAAAAAATTTGGCGGTGCCTTTTTGTTTTCTTCTTCGGCTCGAATGGGGAAACCAATTTGGGAATAGAAAATTTCCTCTTCTTGGTGGGTTTTTCTTGGGTCTTCTTTGGTGGCGGCGGTGGTGTCCAAGGCGATGCTTCCATGTCTTGAGGTGGTGGGGACGAAGCAGGCTCACGGACTGGTGTACTTTGTTTATGGCGGAGATCCTGCTGGTTTTGATGTTGACGGTGGGGTTCTTGAAGGATCGGCAGCAGGGGGTGATGGTGGGTTTGGATCCCGTTGGACGGTCGAGATCGGTGCTGATTCCTCGAGTTTACGCGGGGGCTTCGTGGAAGGTGGTGGCTGGGTCAAGCGGACATCTCTTCGAGGCCACGGGATGAAATTATTAATGGCCCGTCCGAGTGTCTCAATACCCTCGGGACCAGAAATTTCTAACATGTCATCCGCGTAGCCTGGGACGACCGTCAGCACTTCTACTCTGCAGTACTCTTCTGGTATAGGATCACCGTGGTAGTCACGTCTGGGGATCGCAAAGTCTGTGGCTACCTCCCTTGTGCGTTGATGCTTCATACCATATCGTATGAGCATTTTGCAAGGTGTCGGCCCATTGATGTCATCCACGGGGATAGTGGTGTGTGTTTCCCGTAGACCCCACACTACTTGGAAAGGGAGCGAGTGAGCGGGCATTCCATGACTCATCTCCCGAGCTCGGACAAGGGTTGTCTTTGGAACGAGCTGCGCATCTGTGGGCCTTGTGTGCTCATCTCGCTGAAGACTTCGCACTAACTAACTTCGCACCCAGCTTTGGATCGGGATTTATTAGAAAGTCGACATCATGTTTTTGAACTGTTCCGTAGCCTTTTCCTCAAAAAAATGCTGCATGTCTTCCTTATATTGATCGCGTTTCTTATACATGCCCACCCACTCCTCACCAAATCCTTCTTTCCATCCCATCTTCGATGAGATGCCTCGTACACGGCCAGGATGCTCAAGGTTGCCCAGTCCAATACTCAGGATGTCTCTCTCCCTTCGTGGCTTGAGTTTCCCTTGTTTGACCTCATTTGCTAGCTCCAATATCTTATCATTTGGGGCTGTGATGTCTAAGGGACGATTGACACGGTAGCAGTTTGTTTTTTGTTCCTCTACCTCCGAGCCAATTTGCCGACCTCTCGCCAACTTCCTCTCGATAGCACAGGGAACCCCTTGTTTCTTTAGCTCCTCCTCCTCCGCCGCTATTTTGGAATTTGTTTCTTGTAACCACCGGCGCCAAGGTGATGGTGGTATTTGTTCTTCCTCGCTAGTCTTGGGCGACTTCACTCTTGGCTTTGGAAGCCGGGTCGTTCTTCTGCGCCTTGAATATCTCCCACCGCGCTTGTGTGATCTTATACTTGCTCGTTGGTCGTACCCATGCTTGAGAAACTTGGTATTCATCTCGGATTGCCGATTCTACGAAATGATGTTGCATCCGCTTGAAAAAATACCCCTTCGCAAGTTTCTCATCTGTCCCCCGTAGGAAAAACAAACCTTTCTATAAATTTGTCCCACAGCTCTTTCCTTTTAGTCGCATCCACATCCTTCCACCTAGTGATTGTGATGTCAAATTTATCCCTGACCAGAAAACCAATCGCATTCCGTATCTTGGCAGCCACCTCATCAGACACTAGAGGCTCTCCTTTTGGGCCAATGCTAGGAACTATATATGTCTTCTCTGGCCACTTGTTTGTTCCTCGGTCACCACGTTTCCGGTCACTTTGTTTTCTTTTTCTTGATTTGGAGGTGGTTATCTCAGTCGTTTCTGGTGCTTCGTCTTGAGGCACGTCTTCTTCTTCCGCGAGAAGTTCCCGCATTTGAGACATAACCTCCTGGTTGAAGGAATTCAAGAGTGTAAGGATCATTATGAGTATAATACTACGAAGTGAAGTATTGGTCTTCATGTACTAAGTGTACCTCATCATACGGATCATAATCTGGGTCAACACTTTTCGCGCGTTGTCTATCTATGCTAGGGTATGGATCACTTCGATTGCCGTCATCTTCCTCTTCTTCCAACATGTCACCATGAAAATCCTCTTCTTGTCCTTCTTCCTCTGGGGGTGTGTGAGTCTTACTGGGTGACTCTACACGTTGCTCTTCTTCTTTCAGAGGATTTATAGTTCTATGCATGGCAATAACTATGTTAGTTACTTTGATAGGGTTCTACATTATAAAAAGGGCAAGGCTTCATAATGCCGTGAAACTCACCGTGCCTCCGGGGGTGTGTGCGTCTTAGTGGGTGACTCTGCACGCTGCTCTTCTGCCTGATGGTCTTTAGATGTTGGAGACGTCATCTTCTCGATAACTTCAAATTAAATAAGTCATTAACGCTAAGTCATTAGGAAATAACACTTAGTCACTAACACTAAGTAATTATGAAAAAACACTAAGTCACTAACAATAAGTCATTAGGAAATACACTAAGTCATTATGACCTAACACTAAGTCACTAACACTAAGTCATTGAGTCACTAACACTAAGTCATTAGGAATTAACACTTAGAAACTAACACTAAGTCATTAAGTCACTAACACTAAGTCATTAGAAAATAACACTTAGTCACTAACACTAAGTCATTAAGTCACTAAATAGAATTAGCAATATAATCACATGTCACAACAAATATAATCAAATATAATATAATCTCATTAATACAATATTAATTAGGTATTAGCTATTACTTTATCATTTTTCTACATTCACCTATTACTTTAGATTTTGGAGACGTCATCTTCGCGATAACTTCAAATATAACAAGACAATAATACTAAGTCATTAGCAATAAGTCATTAACACTAAGTCATTAAGTCAATACCACTAAGTCATTAAGCCTCGTACACTAAGTCACAAACACTAAGTCAATAACACTTAGTCATTAATATAACATTTCATAAAGAATATTACATAAAATAATCTTTGCTATGCACTTGCTATTTAATATAACATATAATAAAGAAAATTGCTATACACTAAGTTGCTATTTAATATAACATTTCATAAAGAATATTACATAAAATAATCTTTGCTATAACACTAAGTCATTAACACTATAACACTAAGTCACTAACACTAAGTCACTAACACTAAGTCATCAACACTAACTCATCAACACTAAGTCATTAACACTAACTAATTAACATGCTAAGTGATCAGTAAACACTAAGTCATCAACACTGTCATTAACACTAAGGCATCAACACTAAGTCATTAACATTAAGTCATTTACTTTGTAAAGTCATTAACTCACTTAGCAATCTTCTCTAATATAACATTTCATAAATATTAATAATGTACCAGTCATTAGAAAATAACACTAATTCATTAGGAGATAACACTAAGTCATTAGGAAATACTATGTAGCATAGTGATTAATTAGAAAGGAGTAGCGAATATTTACTTATGCGGCGTGGAGGAGAGCTGGATCGAGGGCGGCGAAGAACGATGAGAAGACGGTGGCACGATGATTATTTGGCGGCTATCGCGGCGTTGACTGTAAATTAATTGAAAAAATCTCTAATTAAAGAACTTAAATTAACATAGACATTTGCTATTTAATATAAGTAAATTATTATTTCATAAACAACAATCTTTGGTAGTACATAATAAAAAATATAACAATTGATATTTAATCCAATTACTAATTAATATATTTTATATTTAATATTATTACAATGCTAATTAATACATACATTTAATATTTAATATTATTACAATTGCTACTTAATGCAATTACTAATTAATACAATTAATTTTTAATCCAATTACTAATTAATATTTCCATTCATATTAACTAATGTAAATATAATTATTTGGGCCATTACTACAAAAAAAAACAAAAAAAAAAAAGCCTTTGTTGGGCCTTTGGGCCCAACAAGGGGTCTAATTCGGCGTGGGGGGCGGCCCCGTATAGTGCCCTAGGCGGAGGCGAGTGCCGCCGCCGCCCACCACCGCCGTCGAACTAGCAACGGGGGAGAAGCGGCGCGGCCGCCTGTGGCGAGGGGGGAGCGCGCGGAGGGAGGGAGCGGGCGGGGGCGGGGCGCGGGGGGGGCGAGGGCAAAGGCCGGGCTCGTGGAGGCAACTAGAGCCGGCGTGGGGCGCCTCGGGCGGCAGCCCGCTCCGCCCTAGGCAGCGGCGCACGGCCGCCGCCACACCGCGTTTGGCCGCCGCAAGCCTCGCCCGCGCTTACGCCGCCGCCACCGTGCGCCACACGGAGCAGCGTGGGAACCGCCACAGCAGGAGGAAGTCGTCCTCACCGGCGGACGGGAATGGCGAGCGCGGCCGGCCGGGGTGGCGCCCGGCCGTCGGTGGTCCTCCAGCGGCCTGGGAAGGTGCGGCGGTGCTCCGCATACGGGAAGGGGCGGTGGTCCTCCGGGCGGGCGTGGAGGAGGAGCGGTGCTCCGGGCCGTTGGGCGGCGCGGTGCTCCGGAAAAAAAAATCGGCACGGACGGGTCGGGATTCAAAAAGCTTCGCCCACCAGACTTGTGAAAATTTCAAGTCCAGTGGGCGATTTATAAGGGGAGCATCGGTTGTCTAGGACAACCGCCGGTAAAAACCATTTCCACCGGGCGGTTGTCTAGGACAACCGCCTGTACAAATCATTTTTCACGAGACGGTTTTCTTAGGCAACCGCCCGGTGGAAAAGCAATTTCCACCGACGGTTGTCTAGGACAACCGCCTTTGTGCAAATGTTTTTTCTGATTTGTAATTACACCGAGCTTATATTTTTATGTTAATAAATTCTTGTAGGTTATTTGTTTTATGCTTATTTCTTCTAGTTATTTGTTCTACTTATTCTTGTAGGTTATTTTTAGTAGCTTATTTACTGTAGGTTAGTCTTTTATGTTATTTGTAGGTAAATTCTTGTAGGTTATTTCTTGTTGCTTTATTCTTTTAGGTTATTTCTTGTTTTAGAACTTAAATAATTATAAAATAAATATTAAGAAGTACAAAGAAAAGGACTTAAATAATTAGAAAATGAATACCAAAAAGAGCAATTTCTTTTAGGTTATTCTTGTAGGTTATTTCTTGTAGCTTTTTTCTTTTAGGTTATTTCTTGTATTTAGAACTTAAATAAGTGCAAAATAAATATTAAGAAGTAGAAAGAAAAGGACTAAACAATTAGAAAATAAATACCAAGACAAGTCATATAAGAGTACAAATTATAAAAGATAAATTGTTCTGCCTTGACAATAACTAATTTTTAACTTAACTATAAAATCTAGCTAGCCGACTCTTTGTTCGCCTTTCTCTATCGTGGTGCACCCATGGCAATGAATTTTTTAGGATGGTACGCTCAACATTCTTTATCTTTAAAGGATGATCTTCAAAGAGAGACGTGTGCCCAAAATGGTTGAAGTTATCTAGGTCAATTACACCATCAACTCCTAAACCTTGTTGCTTTCCAGGAAGAACTACATGCTTGGTCTTGTCGCTACTTTTCTTCTCTACCTTAGAAAGGATCTGTTCGGCATAGAAGACCTGTGTAGCATGGATAGCAAGGATCCAGGGATCATCCTTGTAGTCTACTTTACTTATATCAAGAACTCTCAGGCCATAGTTGTCCACTGTGACATGTTTGTCATCAATCCATTGGCATCGAAACACGGGCGTCTTAAATGAATCATAGTCTAGTTCCCATATCTCCTCAATGAAGTCATAGTATGTAGCGTTTTCATTTGAGTCATCCATGGCCTCGCAACGAACACTACTGTTTTGCGCCATGCACTTTTTGTCCCTAGAAGTGGTACAAAACGTGAAGCCACTAATGTCATAGGTGCGCCATGATGTGACTGCCGAGATGGTCCATTTTGCCAACCTCTTGATTGTTTGTTGCTCAATTGTTTCTCCATTTGGAATGTTCTGCTCCATTAGCCATGAAGTGAATCGACGCTTGTGTTCCTTTGATAGCCAATCCTCTGTTTGCCCAGGGTAATGATCGCGTAGCTCTTCTATGTGTTGTGTGATCAGAGGCTCCATTATCGAGAGCTGATGCATGATGCTATGATGCGCCTCGAGGACTACATTATAGTCTAATGGGATGAATGATTTCCGGCCCATCCTCCAACACCCATATAGTCTGCCCTCATGTCGGGACGGAGGCAAACCTATTGCAATCTGGTCTTTTAGGAAATTATTGCAGAATGGAGCCCCGGAATCAATGGCCTCTTTGGTAGTGTATCCCTCTATAATGGAGGCCTCAGGACGAGCACGAGTGGATACGTACCCATTCAGTATTGACATGAAACGTTCATACGTCCACATCTCATGCAAGTACATGGGACCCAAAGCCTGTATTTGTGGCACCAAATGCACGACAAGGTGTACCATTATATCAAAGAAAGATGGTGGGAAACACATCTCAAGCTGTGACATTGTCTCAACTGCGAATTCCTGAAGAGACTCCAACTGCTCTCGGTCAATTACCTTCTGTGATATCTCAACTAAAAAGTAGCATAACCGTGTGATTGCCATCTTTAAGAACACCGGGCTTATTGCCCTGATGGCAATAGAGAGAAAGGTTGTCAACATCATATGGCAATCATGTGAGTTATAGTTGGTGAGTGTAAGATCCTTCATTGACACAATGTTCTTAATGTTAGAGCAAAATCCAGCTGGAACTTTCAATTTCTTCAACCAAACACACATCGCATGTTTCTCATCCGTAGTCAGGTTGTAGCTTGCTGCCGGAAGGTGGTACTTTCCATTATCTAGCAACACTGGATGAAGTTCTGGTCTTATCTTCAAATTGATCAGGTCCTGACGTGAACTCAATCCTTCCTTTGTCTTACCCTTTATATCTAGCAAGGTACCAATTATGCTTTCAAACACATTCTTCTGAATGTGCATACCATCGACGGCGTGTCGTATGTCAAACTCTTTCCAATATGGCAAATACTTGAAGAAAATTGACATCTTCTTAAATGTAGCTCCAGGAGTTGACTTCACATTCTTTCTTGCTTTTCCATCTTTTGTCTTCTTTCCAAATACAAACTTGATGTTCTTAACTATCTCGTACACTCTTTGATCTTTACTATTACCTGATGGAGCAATGGACCTTGTTTCATCGTGATTGTCAAAGTATCTATCCATCTTTCGCAAGCGGTACCTGTGTCCTCTCGATAAGAAACGCCTGTGTCTCATGTATACTATCTTGTTGGAGGCACTGAGGGACATGTAAAAAGTTTCATCCAAGCATACTACACAACCGACCTTACCCTTGAACTGTCTTGACAATATAAAGAGAGCTGGGTAATTGTTGATCGTAACAAAAATAATTGCTCTTAGTGTGAATGACTCTTTCCGGTATTTGTCCAACATGGCAACACCTGTATCCCACAATATTCTCATTTCCTCCATTAATGGCTCCAAGAATACATCGATATCAACACCAGGTTGTGTAGGTCTAGAAATAAGAATGGTCGACCAAAAGGTATTTGCGCTTACGCAACAAGTGTGGAGGGAGGTTATAGGTAGTGAGGAGCACCGGCCATGTGCTATGCGTCTTTGCTCCTTTCGGCGAAGGGATTCATTCCGTCGAGTACATAGTGCGAACCGAACATTTCTTGTCTCCTTAGCAAACTCTGGGTGGTCAGCATTGAATTTTTGCCATTGCTTCCCATCGGCAGGATGTCGAAGCTTTCCGTCCACTTTGTGCTTCTCAGAAGCATGCCAGGTCATAAGCTCTGTATCCTTAGGGTTTGCAAACAAACACCGCAGACGATCAACTACCGGAAGATACCACATCACCAAAGCTGGAACCTTTCTCTGGGCATAATAGTCTTCTTCTTCATTTGCTTTGTTGCAGAGTTTTGAACTCTGTTGAGTCTTCTTTCTCTTCTTTCCTTTAGAAATAGAAGTTGCATTCTCCTCTTGTGGATAGTCTTTTTTTGTCTTGTACCGACTTGCACTAAAATTTGGACATTTGTCCAAGCCTTTGTAATCACCTCGATATAAGATACAGTGGTTTCTGCACGCGTGGATCTTCTGGACACCCATAGTAAGTGGACTGATTAGCTTCTTTGCATAGTAAGTGTTAGCAGGGACTTTGTTCTCCTTTGGAAGCATATCTCTAAGAGTACTCAATAATGCATCGAAACTGGCATCGGACCATCCGTACCTAGCCTTTAACATCAACAACTTAAGCATAGACCGTAATATTGTGAACTCTTTGGTGCAACCCTTACTCTCATCGTACAAGGGCTCCGCTGCTGCCTGCTCTAAGGCCTTCATCCCTTTCATGAAAAATATTGAAGGATCCGTATAACAACGTAATATTGCACCCATCAATTCTGCGTCTTCATCCTCCACCTGAGTTCTGTTGGCATCGGTTCCTCCAACATTTGCATCATCATGAACACCGGGCACAACATGTTCGCTCTCTTGGGGACAATGGTGTTCTGTCTCGTGTCTGAACTGGCATACATCGTCAACAAGCATATCTGGGCCATTGCCACCTAGATTCACAGGGTCTTCAGCTATATACATTGCGAGCTACCCTCTCCATGCTTTGTCCAAATCAAGTAATCATTCATAAATCCTCGGCGGGACCGGATGAGCCATGATTGCACTTGTGTCTTCAAAAACAATAAGATTTCTGCAATCGGCGCAAAGGACAATATATGTGCCGTCCGTGTTCGAAAAGCATGATTTTTGACAAAGCATCGATAAAACCTACGGACCTCAAAGTACGTTGGATGGATCTACTCTGTCTAAGTTATACATCCGAATGCTCGTCCATCGTTACCTGTTATAGAGTTTAATAGATTTAAATAATGTAATTACTTAAAAGAAGATATTAATGTTTTATGATATGTATTAACAAACCTTAAGATGATCAGCAAACTCCTTCAATAGATTATAGATGAAAAAAACTCCTCGCTTGTATGTTTCTCAAATAATACACGTGCGGGCTAAATCACATGTAGTTAAAAGAACTAGTTAAATAAATATCCCTCTCAATAATAACTAAAGCAAAGACTAATTAATAAAACTCTAATTAAAGAATCACCAATACTTAATTAAATAAAATATAACTAAATAATTAAAGCATCAATTTATTAGATAAAACCTTAAAAACTAAAAAAAGAAGACTAATTAATGAAACCCTAATTAAAGCCTCACCACTACTTAATTTGACTAAACAAAAATAAATAATTAAATAAGAGTAACTAATATATAAATAAAACCCTAATTAAAGAATCACCACTAAAAAAATATCACTACAAGCTAATTAAACTAAACATAACCAAAAATTTAAATAAGAGTAACTAATAAAACGCTAAAGATTAAACTCTAGATAAAAAAGTGAAACCCTAGATAAATTGTGACTAGAATAATTAAAAAAAACAAAAACCTAGCTACACTTCTCTCACTTGAGGTGAAACCCTAAATCTCAAAAGTGGGTGGGGTTGAGCAAGAGAATGGTGGAAATATAACCTTAAAGGCCATATTCTAGATACAAAAGTAAAAATCTAGTTCAAAATTATGGCTAAAATTGATCAAAAATGGTAAAAAGCTAGTTGCTCTTCTCTCTCTAGAGTGAAACCCTAAATCCTAAATGTGCCTAGAATTGAGCATCGATGGTTAAAAAGAGGTAAGAGATATCAAAACTAACCTTTCTTAGCAACCTCCTTCAAAGAAATCAAGATCAAAACCTCTCCCCCTTGTTTCTTCTCAAATCTAGACCTTCAAAATCGCCTACAATGGAGGGTGGCGGCGGGCTACAGTTCTGGTGGGGAAGAAGGAGGGGTAGGCGGTTCACTTAAGGAACCACCTGTGCAAATAGACTAGCACTGGCGGTTCCCTTAACAAAACCGCCAGTGTAAATAGCCTCATTTACACTGGCGGTTTTCTTAAGTAACCGCCTGTGTTAATCGAGGCCAACACAGGCGGTTCCCTAAGTAAACCGGCAGTGTAAATGATGCTTTTTTACACTGGCGGTTTTGTTAAGAGAACCGCCAGTGCTGACTCTTTGCACAAAGGCGGTTCTAGTTGCGGGATCCGCCTGTTCGTTATCCGGGCGTCGTTTTTATAAAACCGCCAAGTAGAAAAAAATACCTACCGTCAACACAAATGCTTGTGTACTAGTGAGCCACAATCTGCTGTTCTAGTATCGTATTGTGGGAAGCCTTGCCCGTGAGCATGGAAGGGCATCATTTGGTGCTAGTGGGCAGCAGCGAGTGTCAGGGAGGCGTTTGGGAGGAGGCCAATGACCTCCGCTTGTTACACCCGGAGCTGGAGGCAGCGACGGATGCCAAGGCCGGCGCGCCCAAGGTGGCCTTAGTGTCTAGGATTCCAAGCTCGGCTGCCGCCACTGGATCTCAGCTCACACATGATGGCAGCCAGAGCTGAGGAAAACGGTTTGCGGAGTTCCATCGGCTGTGGATAGATGAAGAAAATGGTAGCTTTCCTCATGATTGCTAATGAGCAAGATTACTTAGTGTTTCACATCAAGGATTGCAGAAAGAAAACAACCGACCTGGTATATGACCTGCAGTACAGAACCAAAGCAGACTGCCAGGACAGAGGAAATGCAAAGACACACACTAGGACTGAACTGAAGTTTCTGAAACTATTGTTGAAACATCGGAAGGCAACAAAGCACCTGCCACAGGCACAGCAAGCCAAGAAAAATGCTTTGTTGCACTTCTTCTATTGCACTTCTGCTATTGAAGTTAACTGAACTGAAAAGCATGATAACCAAATGCCTGAACTAACTGACTGAAAAATAGAAAAACAAGCGTCACAACAGAATACAGAAACAAAATTGCAGTGTGGACAGGTGAAAGAGAGGTGCTTGGAACACTGAACCAAAACAGTTACTGCTTCTGAACACTGAAATTTCAGACTCATCACAGAACGTATCCTCCAAAGAATTTCCAAAAAATGAACCCAAATCATAATCTGCAGCGATAAATGTGAACTTTCGGTAATATCGGAAATATCAGGTCAAATTTAAATAAATTTAAATGAATTTTAAAAATTTTTGATGTCATTTCATTAGAAAAACTCTCCAATCCATTTGTAAACCACAAATTTATATAACACAGATGAAATAACATAATATCTCACAATACTAGATCAATAATAATACATCGTCTCCTTAGCTCATCTCCTGGTCCTTCCTCCCTCTCTCTTTCTTTCTCTCTTTCTTTTTAGGTTCTGGTCTTCTTGTTTCAGGTTCTTCGCTTGTAATGCTCTGTTTTCTGTTATTCAATAAAATCTTCAGTAGGGGCTGCTTAGCCCCTCCTATTCCCTCAAAAAAAAAAAATAATACAGCGAGCTAATGGTGCACGAGAGCAACATATGCTAGTGGTGACGAACATATGAGTAAGGAAATTAAATTAATTTGAAAAATAGGACTTTGTTAAGCTTAGAGGATATAAAAGGTCATTTTAGTGTAGTTCGGAGCAATTTTGCAACGGAAAGATGATTTTGAGCAAAAAAATTTGACTGATATAAAAAATTTTCGGACCCAAGCGAAAAAGATGATATCTCGGTAATCTCGGCAAAATTTCACTGAAATTGTATATGTCATCATTAATTTATATTCTATGATATTTTACACACTGATCGAACACTTCAGGTAGATTTCAGGTTGACAGCAAAGCAATTGTATTGAAACCATTGTAAGAATTATGGGCAAAGTTTATTATTATTTTTCCATCTATTCTTTCGGAAGAAATCCAAAGCAACAAAGTGCAAATCTTGTGGTATCATGGTGTAGCAACGTCCAAATGGCAGCCAATCAGTTATCCTCAAAGTAGCATGATCGTCTTCTTGTAGTATCATGGTGTAGCAACGTCCAAATGGCAGCCAATCAGTTATCCTCAAAGTAGCATGCAAAAAGAAGTATTTTGTTTTCTCAGAAACAAGATTATTGTGTGAACACCAAAGAATTGCACAGTTGGGGCTACTACCCTGTGCCCCATCTACATGCTTTTCACACGGTTATTAACTGGTGTTTTGAATGACCATATATGGAAATTATCAATTAGGCATACGTCTTAAGTTGCCCACGTCTGGGCATTTTCTTAAAGCCACACTGACCATTAACCAAGGGTGCACCACCCAATTGCGCCCGCCTCAGTTAATAGATGGGTAGTGTTTCGCAAAATTATTTGCATGTAGTAGTGACTTGATCTTCTAGAAATCCAGCACCATTAACCAAGGGTGCACCCAATTCAGCATGGAACCATCATGTCTTAAGAAGAGATGTCTATCACAACTGACATGGACCAGACTTGACTTAGGGACTGTTTGGCATAGATCTAGCTCTAGACCTAACAACCGCTTTTGTGAAGAAGCCAAAAGAGCCCTAAAAAGTGGTTCATCCTCAAGTGCTCTGGCTTCTCTAGAGGAGCACTTGAAAAGGAGCCCTGCCAAATAGGCCCTCTGGTCCAAGTCAGTTGTTGGCATTCAGTGATATATATGTTTTGAAGCCTATGAAATATAGGCAGGAGAAGAATTGTAACAACATATTTGACAGCCAATCAATTCTATATTTTCACATCTCCTTTTTTAAGGTTATCAGCGGTGAAAAGATATAGAACGAACAGACGGAAACTAGGTTGGGGGTTACGAGTCCATGCATGATAGCAACAGAGCAGCACAAATCTAGCGTCCTATAAATAACCGTTCTTCATGCCAATGGCTATGACCATTGACCAGACCTGTATTTTTTTGTTGGACTGAGGCTCCTGTATGGTAAGGACTGTTTGCTGTGTCCATCTCGTCATCTGTACCATACAGGATGCCAACCTTCTGTATGCTTGCATGTTGCCTAAAACAGTGCAATGAATGCGACGAACAATTTGTTCCAGGCATGCCAACTTTTTCTTTATGTATAGCTAGATTTATTATGCACATGTCGTGTGCTCTAAATATAGTTATTTGGTGGGTGAAACAATAAATGTTCTACGTAATACATGTGCCTATAAATAAATCTACACCATGGAAGGGATGATAAAGAAATCAGTGAATGATATGTATTTCTGAAGTAGAAGATCTATGGCAATATTGCCAAGGCTCCCACTGGGAATGTGATACATATATCAGGAGCTCAAGCCTTAGGCGCAGCGTCATCCACCACAATGGACGAACTAAGAAACCACCGCCGCTGGTGCAATTAACATTTCCTCGTGCCTCTTTGTGCAACCTGGATTCCCATTTAAGAAGGCAGGCCTGCTTGCTCCATTGACCAAGCCTTCCAGCCAGATTTTGTTTGAAAAATATGTAGTAGTTATATATTATTTTGAGGAACTTAGATTTATATTACTAATCAAATTTTTATTTATATGAAAAATATATACTTTACAATAATAGGAGTAAGTCATGATTAATTGACTGTTAATTATTGTATAACAGGATATTTTTATTAAGAGTAAATACAGAAGAGACGTAAAATTAGAGGGATTGATTCTTGTATTAATCTCATGAGTGATTAAAAGTCCAAGGGATGATATAGTGAGGCTGGCCCAGTGATAGAAGGGAGAGTGCGTGGGTCCTAAGCATAGGACTGCCACTTCTATTTTTTATCCTAGCTCAACTGCAACTAAATGTGAAAACCTAGGCACATCATCACATGAAACGACCACCATATTAGAAATACAAATATTTATAGTGGCAGTCATTCTAAGCTACCTGTTTATAGCAACAAAACAGAGAGGTCACATTTGAGTTGGCGAATCTAACAAAATTGAAAAGAATCAAGATTAGACAATATTGGCACACAGTAAAAACGGCCAAGAAGCTTGTTTGGCTCCTCACTGCATGCGCAACCGCAGAGGAAACCAACACAGCAGGGTTTTCCGATTCGACCTTGGTGGCAACGTGAGCAAGGAGACCTGGGCTGGTTTCGAGTGTGTTTCAAGCCTACTTTTATGGGAACTTCAATTTAATTTGGGAAACCAAGAAATTATGTTAAGTAATGGTTTGGTTCTCATATAAGACCATCTCCTCCCCTATATATATATATATATATATATATATATATATATATATATGTATGTGAAAGGATCACAGCCAATTCATATTAACCATGCAATTATTTTTGTTTAAGTAAACTGCACGGTCGCTGGTGGCCACGAAGCGCTGATTTTTCATGCGAAAAACCACATGACTTGTGCGATGTTGAGCTATATGGTGGATGAAGCAATAATGACAGCCAAGCTGCTAGCCTTGTAAAGGCTCAGTTTAGGATGTGACACGAGCCTATAAAGCTTTAGCAGAGGAAACATCCAAAACAACATTCAGCCCTCCTATTGTATGGGAATGGCTGGGATACAATAGTGATGAAATTGATCAGTATGCTGAGTAGTATGGAAGTAGATATAAGAGATCATTATGGTGTCCATTGGCCACATCATCAGGGAATGAGATACATCAGGAGTTTTGGCTTGAGTATCACCACGGGAATCTGAGGGTAAGTCACTCATGTCTCTGCGACTGCAAGCTATTCCACCGCACTTCCTTCCAGTATTGGTCATTGAAGGGATACATCAGGAGTTTTATACATAATATATAATTTTTATTGTACAGGGTATATATATGACTGACTTTGCTCCCTTTCAATAGGAAGAAGGCTCCTTATCACAGCAACATCGCTGCAGAATGGCGCTACTTGATTTCATTGACTTCTTCCTGGAGAGCTGGAGCATTGGGAGTTCAGTGTGCCACTGCCACCTATGTGTAATGGTAATGCAGTTCGCCTTCTCATCGTCACTGCTCGTGCCATCAGCCCTGCCTCTGCGTTCTGCAGCCTGCCCTCGCCACTTAGTCTTGTGTGCTGCCACGAACAGAACGCCCACCACCGCTGTCGAGTCTCGCAGTCTGACTGTCCCGGCCCAAGCCGAGGCTATTCTCTTGTACAAGATCAATGGACAGAGCAATAAGAAGGCGGACATGTCTATGAGCGGTGTCCTCCTCGGCCAGCCCTTACATGTCTATCGCACTGTTGACACGCTGCTCGGCCACCTTTGTTTGTCATATCGACTCCATGTTGGCCAGCAAGGAGAACCCACGTTTCTGTTATCTGTTTTAGAGTTGAAGTGGTTGTATTTTAGTTGGCAAGGGAAACTCTGTGCTTAGCCGGCATCTCAGATCAGATACAAGTGTTGGCGCAAGTAGGTAAAGCTTATGTAGTATGTGGCCCTGTCAAGTTGTGGCCTGGTCTATTAAACTCTAAGTACTACAATAATAAATTAGCTTCACCAACCGAATTCATCAACATATCAGATGATATATATATATTCATGTATTTAGGGAAACGTTGGTGCTTCCATATAGAATGGGATGAGAGGAGATCACAGAGCTATGCAGCCCAATAGATGTGTGATTGGTTCAGAATGAGTAAACGTGCTGTGTTAGCACTGCCGGGACAAATCTAATCATTCCTCTCCTCTCCCATATCTTGCTGTTTTTCTGATTCCTTCCAGTTATCCAAATTCTTTCCAGCTATCGTTCTGCTAATATAGATCAATACAAAATACTTATTAGCAGCTGAATGAGCTTTTTCTTGGCACATGTCATTATGTCAACACTCTGTACGTTTGTAGTGGGAGTAATATTGGATGTCCTAGAAAAGTAGCTCCAGCTGGTTGGTGAACTAAGAGTCGCATATAAATTAAAGCTGCATAGATCCTTCCGACATAAACCACATGGCTTCCTACATATATATAGCTGAGCCGAAGCCATTGTTTTTGTAGAAATGCTGCCTCTTCTCTTCTGTATGGGGTGGGCCGGTGGGGTGAGGAACACTGCAGTGAATAGAGCTAGCTTTGTCTGCATGGGGTTCATTGCCACTGGAATGTGAAACATTGGGAATTTTAACTGAAGATACATGATTCAGAAGCGTGGATGTGGTAGTAGTAGGGCTCAATGTCGACGTGTGTAGATATCTTGTTCAGCGATGCGCACAGGTGGATATCAAAACAGAGTCACTACTGTTTGTATCACTAGTACAGAAATGATTTCTCCTGGCGCTAGGTTTTTATTTGTACAGGCGGTTCAGCTTAACAGACGCCAGTATTAAAAATCACGTGGGCCCGGCTTCAGAACCGCCAGTGAAAACACAACAACACTGGCGGTTGGCTAAGCCAGCCGCCAGTGCTGATGGCTCCATTATCACTGGCGGTTGGCTTAGCCAACCGCCAGCGTTAATAATGCACTATCGCTGGCGGTTGGCTAAGCCAACCGCCCAGTGATAATGGAGCAATCAGCACTGGCGGCTGGCTTAGCCAACCGCCAGTGTTGATTGTTTCCACTGTGCTAGGTCTGCTATAAATACCTCTTCTTCCTCCCCGACCAAAGACAGTTACCGGCGCCAACCTTCCATTGTTGGCGATTTGGAGGTCCAGATTTTCTAAAATACAAGGGGGGGGTTTTGATCTTCAAATCTTGGAAGGAGGTTGCTAAAAAAGGTTAGTTTATGCCTCTCTTGCATCTCTTTAGCCAATATTGCTCATTTGTAGCCACTTTTTGGATCTAGGGTTTCACCATTAGTGAGAGGGGGAAAAGTTAGGGGTTTTCTCTCTATTTGATTAGATATGGTGATTCAAGATGGATTTTAATGTCTCTCTTAGCTCTTGCTATAATTATTTCTCAATTAAAGATTCTCATCCACTATTCATGCATGAATAGGTTCATTTTGAGAGAAGAACTTGAAGATTATTTCTTATTTACTTGCTAGGGTTATTTTTTATTAGATTTAATTTTAATTATTTTTATTTAGATAATTATTAGTGTTTAATTTATTTAGGAAGAAGAAGTATTTAATTATTCTTGCCATAATTAATTATTATGACTTTCTTCAATAGTAGTCCAATTAATTGGTTGGTTATATTATTTTAGTTGGTATTAATTTGTTGATGGGGTTAGTGCTTAATTAAGTAAAATTTTTTATTGGATTTCAATTTATTGGTAGATTTGATTAATTATTTGCCATGCCTCCTCTCTCATACTTAGGGAACCTTAGGCCTCAACATCTATAATTTGAGAAATATACAAGGACGAGGTTTTCTAATTACAGAGAGGAGGTTGTTGATCATTAAAAGGTTAGTAAATCCATCATACATACCACATTAAAAGGTTTATTGATTAAAATACATAGATTATAATGAATTCGTTATATATATAGGTAAACGATGGAGAGATCATTCGGATGTATAATTTATCAAGAGTTGATCCATCATACATACCAGAGGTCAAAAGCTTTATTGATGCCGCTAATATGCATGCATGGAGAATACTGACGAAGTACATACCTTGTCCTTGTGTAGATTGCAAAAATATTGCGGTCTTTGACGACACACAAACAATATTTTTCTCATCTGCTCCGCCGAGGATTTATGAATGATTACTTGATTTGGACAAAGCATGGAGAGGGTAGGTCTACCCCATATCCAGATACAACCCCCGCGAACATCAACCCCAATGGCCCCGATATGCTTGTTGACGATGGATGCCGGTTCATACATGAGACACAAGATCGAGTCAACCCGATATGCCAAATGTCGAAGATGAAGTGGTGGATGAAGTGAAAGATGAAGGGTGTGAAGACTTGGAACTCATGGCTGCACTATTGCGTCGTCATACCGATCCATCAATGTTCTTTTTATGAAAGGTATGGAGGCCTTAAAGAAGGCAGCAACAGAACCATTGTATAATGAGACAAAGGGTTGTACCAAAGAGTTCACGACGTTGCGTGTCTGTGCTAAAGTTGTTGATGTTGAAAGCTAGGTTTGGATGGTCCGATGCTAGCTTCGATGCATTATTGAGTACTCTCGGAGATATGCTTCCCAAAGAGAACAAAGTGCCTGCTAACACTTACTATGCTAAGAAGCTCATCAGTCCGCTTTACTATGGGTGTACAGAAGATCCATGCATGCGTAAATCATTGTATCCTATATCGAGGTGATTACGCAGACTTAGAGAAGTGTCCAAAGTGTGGTGCAAGTCGGTACAAGACAAAAAAGATTATCTACAAGAACAGAATACAACTTCAGTTTTCAAAGGAAAGAAGAGAAAGAAGACTGAACAAGGTTTAAAATCAAGCAACAAAGAAAAAGAAGAAGTAGATTATTTTGCCCAGAGAAGAGTTCCTGCTTTGGTGATGTGGTACCTTCCGGTGGTTGATCGATTGAGGTGTTTGTTTGCTAACTTGGGAGGATGCAGAGCTTATGATCCGGCATGCTTCTAATAGGCACAAAAATGATGGAAAGCTTCGACATCCAGGTGATGGCAAACAATGGAAAAAATTCAATAAAGAACACCCGGACTTTGCTAAGGATGCAAGAAATGTTAGGTTTGCACTATGTAATCGATGGAATGAATCCCTTCGCCGAAAGGAGGAGCAGCAAGCACAAAGACTTGGCCGGTGATCCTCACTATCTACAACCTCCCTCCACACCTGTTGCAGAAGCGCAAATATCTTCTGCTAACCATTCTTATTTCTGGACCTACACAACCTGGTGTTGACATGGATGTATTCTTGGAGCCCTTGATGGAGGAAATGAAAACTTTATGGGACACAGGTGTTAACATGTTGGATGAATACAGAAAGAGTCATTCACTCGAGAGCAATTATTTTTGTTACAATCAACGATTATCCTGCTCTCTTTGTATTATCAGGTCAATTCAAGGGAAAGGTTGGTTGTGTAGTATGCGTAGATGAAACCTTTTATGTGTCCCTCAGTGCATCCAACAAGCTAGTGTACATGAGGCACCGGCGCTACTTATCAAAAGGACACAGGTACCGCTTAAGAAAGATGGATAGATACTTTGATAATTCAAATGAACTAAAGTCTACTGCTCCATTGGGTAACAGTAAAGGTCACAGAGTGTTTGAGATAGTGAAAAATATTAAGTTTACTTTTGGAAAAAAGACAATAGATGGAAAACCTAGAAAGGATGTCAAGCCAACTCCAGGGGCTACATTTAAGAAGATGTCAAATTTTTTCAAGTGTTTGCCATATTGGAAAGACCTTGACGTACGACACGCAATCGATGGAATGCACGTTCAGAAGAATGTGTTTGAAAGCATCATTGGCACCTTACTTGATATAAAGGGCAAGACAAAGGAAGGACTAAAGTCACGTCTAGACATGGTAAATTTAGACATAAAACATGAGCTTCATCCGGTTCTTCAGAAAAAATGGAAAGTACCACCTCCCGCAAAGCAAGCTACAATCCGAACACGATGAGAAAGAAGCAATTTGTGTGTGGTTGAAGAAATTGAGAGTTCCAGCCGGTTTCTGCTCTAATCTAAGATCCATTGTTTCGATGAAGGACCTTACACTTACCAACTACAATGCACATGATTGCCATATAATGCTGACAACTTTTCTACCTATTGCCATCAGGGCTATAAGTCCAGCATTTTTAAAAATGGCAATCACAAGGTTGTGCTTCTTTTTCAACAAAATATCACGGAAGGTAATCGACCATGATGAGTTAGAGTCTCTTCAAGAATTCGCAGTGGAGACAGTGTCACAGCTTGAGATGTGTTTGCCGCCATCATTCTTTGATATAATGGTTCATCTTGGTGCATTTGGTGCCTCAAATAGAGGCACTGGGTCCTATGTATTTGCATGAGATGTGGACGTATGAGCGTTTCATGTCAATACTAAATTCCTATGTATCCACTCGTGCTCGTCCTGAGGCAGCCATGATAGAGGGGTACACTACTGAAGAGGCCATTGAGTCCGTTTGCTCCATTCTCGTGGTAGTTGCCTAAAAGGTGAAATTGCAATAGGTTTGCCTCCGTCTCGACATGAGGGCAGGCTACATGGATGTGGTAGGATGGGATGAAAATCATTTATTCCTCCAGATTACCATATTGTACTCGAAGCACATCATAGCATCCCGCATCAAATATCGATAATGGAACCTTTCATCGACCAACATATCAAACAGACTACGCGATGAAAACCAGGGGCAAACTGAAGCTTGGGTAATGAATGAACACAAACATCGATTCACCACTTGGCTAATGGATCAGAATCTTCCAGATGGAGAAACAATTGAGCAACAAACTATCAAGCAGCTGGCAGCTGGACCATCACGCCAGATCACTACATGGCACACCTATGACATTAGTGGTTTCATATTTTGTACTATTGCTAGAGACAAAAAGAGTATGACACAAAATAGCGGTGTTCGGTGCGAGGCCATAGATGAAAATGAGGAAATCCATACATACTTTGGCTTCATTGAGGACATATGGGAACTACACTATGGTACATTTCAGATACCAATGTTTCGATGCCAATGGGTTGAGGATAAACATGTCACAGTGGATAGTCATGGACTTAGAGTTCTTGATCTAAGTAAAGTAGGTTACAAAGATGACCCATGGATCCTTGCTAACCGTCCTTGCAAGGGTCTTTTATGCTGAACAAATCGTTCCTAAGAATGAAAAGAAAAGTACCGATAAGCTGAAGCATGTAGTTCTTCCTGGAAAGCAACAAGCTTTAGGAGCTGATGGTGCAATTGACCTAGATGATTCTAACCAGTTCAGTGAGATGTCTCTCTTTACAGACCATCAATCGAAGATACGAAACGTTGAGCGTAGCATTCCACAGAATTCTAAACCCTGGGTCCGCCACGATGGAGAAGGAAGAACAGTGGCTGGATAGATTCTATTTAATGAAAATATCATTTATCATGTAATATAGTTTATGCAATACAATTTGTAACCTATGGTACTACTCTTATATATTTTTATATGTGTCTCATGAATGACTCTCTTGGTGTTACATAATTCAAGAAAATTTAAGTCCTTTACTTTCTACATAGAGAGAAAAGAAAAAAATAATTACTTAGCTTTATACATAGAGAGAAAAATAATTACTTTGCTTTAATCTACATAGAGAGAAAAAAAAATAATTACTTTGTTTTTAGACATAGAGAGAAAAAAAAAATAACTACTTAGCTTTATGCATAAAGAGAAAAAAAAAAATAATTACTTTCCTTTATACACATAAAGAAAAGAAAATAATTACTTTACTTTATACACATAGAGAAAAGAAAAAAATAATTACTTTGCTTTATACACATAGAGAAAAAAAATAATTACTTTGTTTTTATACACATAGAGAAAAGAAATAATAAGAATCAGCATTTTTATAACTTTCAATTTCTTTAATGCATAGAACTACTCACAAGGATTCCAAAAAGTCATCATTTTCTATTTTATGATTTTTCTATAATTTGTTATGAATTTTCAAAGAATCAGCATAAAATAATAAGAAAATCCATTTCTACTGGCGGTTGGTAATGCCAACCGCTTTAGAAATGGTTTCTACAGGCGGTTGGAATTACCAACCGCCGGTAGAAAATGATTTCTACAAAGCGGGTGGTAGTGTCAACCGCCTGTAGAAGAAATGGTTTCTGACAGCGGTTGGCATTACCAACCGCCTGTAGAAATCTTCCCTATATATTGGTTTCGGCCGCGGGACTTAAATATTTCAATCTGGTGGGCGCGCATTTTTTCACGAAGGACGCCGCCAGGCTGCCGGATTTCACCGCCGCCACGCCGCTGCCCGCCACCGAGCCGTCGTCCTCCGTCCGCCGTCTGCGGGCTGCCCGCCGCGGCCCCGAACTCCGCCACCACCGCCCGGCCGCCACTTCTCCGTCCGCTGCGGCGCCACGCCCGCCGCCTCTCCGCTAAGAAGGTGGGCACGCCCCGCCCGTCCACCGCCGCCGTCCGTCGGCCCCGACTCCGGCATGGAGCTCGGTTAAGCGCACGGCGCTGCGGGCGGTTGCCGGCGGCGCCGGCTGCCTCCCCCGCGGCGGTGAGGCAGAGGAGGGAGGGGCGCGGGCCTTGCTGGGCCATCGTGGGCCTGGCAGGCCGCCCCTCCCTCCAATTTTTTTTTTCATTTTTTCTTACACCATTACATTAGGTTAATTAATTAACTAATTAATTAGAGTGTTAATTAATTAATTAATTAGTTAATTAGGGTGTTAAATAGTTAGGGTTATTTATTATTTGATAATTAGCAATTAATTTGATTAGTTAGGTTAATAAAGTTAGGGTTAGCATTTAGTTGTTTTTTTGAGTTTCTTTTGTTCTTTCATACATAAAATAATAACTAAACTAAATCATATTAGATAATTATTTTCATTAGTTAATGTAATAGCTTATGTATTGATTTTTTTTATTTTAATAATACTTATATACTTGTAATTTTTCTATTAATATGCGATCACGGGGAGATTCTCTACATTTGTTGAATCGGTCTCCACCACCGTTCTCCACCGCCGTCAAAGGGGTACACCATCGTTATCCACCGCCGTCGAATCGGTCTTCCCTCCACGCTGCATAAGTAAATACTCTTTGATCTTTTTTAAGTTTTCTAATTAGGGACATGTACTTAGGGTTTGTAATTAGGGTTTCTAATTAGGGTTTCATAATTAGTTAATTATAGTTATACTTAGGATTTTCTTTATACTTAGGGTTTTCTAATTAGGGTTATACTCTTTGATATATTTTAATTTTTCAGTTAGGGTTATACTTAGGGTTATGCTTAGGGTTTATATTTAGGGTTTTCTAATTAGGTTGAAATTAGGGTTTGTACTTAGTGTTTTGTAATTAGGGTTCTACTTAGAGATGCCAGCCAAGTTAGGGTTTTCTAATTAGGGTTCCACTTAGGGTTTTATACTTAGGGTTTTGCTATTTACGGTTTCACTTAGGGATTCATACTTAGGGTTTTCTAATTAGGGTTTTGTATAAGTATTTAAAGTTAGGGTTTTCTAATTAGGGTTCCACTTAGGGTTTCATACTTAGGGTTTTGCTATTTACGGTTTCACTTAGGGATTCATACTTAGGGTTTTGTATAGGTATTCAAACTTAGGATTTTCTAATTAGGGATTCATACTTAGGGTTTTTGACTTAGGGTTTTCTAATTAGTGTTTTCTAATTAGGGTTTTATATTATCTACATTCATTTAGTGTCGATGAGTTCTCCCAACCATAGCAACGGGGGAGGTTCAAGAATACCATAGTCCAAGTGATCCGCATCCTAGCGGATAGGACTCGTCGTCGGGAGCAGATTGACCCGCACTATGATCCAACGCTTGATGAGGTAACGATATTAAGTTACACATTCATATCTATATGTACTTAGTTATGGATTCTTTAATGTAGTACTTACGGTTTCAAATGGACACGGGGAGGTATTGTCTCGAATGATCGGGTTAGGCGAGGAGGAAGAACAAGTAGACGTGCCAAGTGATGCACCGCCGTAAACAACAGAGACAACCACCTCAAAGAAAAAGACAAGAAAAAGCAGTGATCGAAAACGAGGCCGAGAGGAACAAACAAGTGGCCCAAAAAACATATAGGGTCACCGATGTCGGCATGAAAGGAGAGCCTCTAGCACTGAAGAGGAGGTGCCAGCCAAGTTCCGGAACGCAATTGGCTTCTTAGTTAGGGATGAGATTGACATCACAAATCGCACATGGAATGATGTGCCAGAGGATACAAAGACAGAGATATGGAAGCGGTTGAAGCTGAGGTTCATTTTCCCACCAGGATCGGCCAGACCTCGTGATGCAAGATGCATTCAGCGCGTGTGCAATCTCGTTCCGAAATTTTAGGTGGGAACTCAATACCAAGTATGCCAAGAAGAACCAGGACCCGACAAAAAGGTACTACAAGATTACATCCGCACAATGGGGGAGATCTTCAAATTACGAGAGAAATGATCCTAACTTCAAGAAAAAGAGTGAAGCTAACTCGAGCTAGCAAAGAAGAACATCTACCACCACCATCTTGGCTCAGGTGGTTACAAGGCGCATATCCTGAAATGGCGGGCAGAGGAGGCCGAAAGGAAGAAGAAAGGAGAACCGGTGCTATCTGAAATGCTTGATGAAAGAAGCGCGAATTGGCTATATGCAAGAAACGCAAAACAAGAAGAGACTGGCCCTAGAGTCCCTGATGAAATCCAAGAGACAGCACAAAAGATGTTTGAAACAAAGACGCAAAGAGAGAGAAGGAAAATTCAAGAGAAAAAAGAGAGAAAGACATCTTAAGTGTTGGCCTCGAAACCCCGAGCATCCAGACGGCGCGACGAGGCGTCTCGTCAAGGCTAAATTTGGAAAGAAGGATTCGGGGATGAGTGGGCTGAAATGTACAAGAAACGCAGTCGATACAAGGAAGCAATGAAGGATGTCATTGAGGAAGAGGCGAAGAAACAAGTGAAAGAAATCATGTCCAACATGCTTACAAATCCGGATCCACAGTTTATTCAGCAATTAGCGAGTGCAATGTCAGTTCAGCAGATGAGTGCACAGCCTCCACAGATGCCACGGGTCGCAACACAACCCGATCAACAGATGGTGGTCTCCACCCAAGGTCCAATGCTTCCAAGTAGTGTTGCATCTACGGCAACCAAGGAGCACTATCCAGTGGATGATATTGTTGCACCAACACCTTGTAAGCTACTCATCAGATACGGAATGAAGAATGTTCGTACCAGAGAAGTAGCCGAAGGCTTTGCAATCCCTGGCCGTGAGTACCACCATAAAGAAATTCCAGAAGAGTATTGCAGGGTTGAAGTGTCAACGGTCGTCCAAGGATATGAGGACGACATGCTAGAAATCCCTGGTCCTGAGGGTATCGAGACACTCGGGCAGGCTATTAATAGTTTTATTCTATGGCCTCGACGTGATGTTGGGATTGACTCAACCACCGCCATCCTCCTCGAAGGCCTCCCACTAACCCAAGAAACTTCACCTGCAAATCCTCCTCTTGACACACAAGGCGAAGGCCTCCCGCTAACTCAGGAATCGTCACTTCCTGATCCTCAAAACTCACCCTCAGCACATGATCCTCCTCCTAACTCACCTATCCGACAACCATTATCGCCACTCCACGTCCCTGCTTCCCCGCCAGCACAGGAAAAGCTACTGGAAACAACTCCAACACCATCGCCGCCCCAAAGCCACAGAAGAAGAAACCCGTACCGAAGAAATTTTCGGTACCTAAATTGATTTCGCCCTATGAGCCAAAGAGGAAAAGTGCTGGAACAGCGAGGTTTTTATCAGGAATTGGAATGACTCGAAAAGCACGAGTCGTTGACTTGGCCGAGCATGAGAAGTCAGCATCGAAGCCTCTCGAAAGTTAGGCCAACAAAGTAAAATGAAGATCATAGAGGTAAAGAAGCCAACATGGGATGATTACCAGAATGTCCCAACTCAATATATCCGTGGCAGGCCTCTTTTCACTTGGGAGAAACTTAAGCAAATCCCAGCAGGGATCAAAAGGATGCATGATTGGTATATGAGAGCATCTGCTGCTGGGATCTCGTCGATCAACGTTTGTATACCACCAAATGCTTTTGCATCTGGGCGAGAAAAGACTATGGTCATCTTCGAGGACTTGTGGCTAATGATGAACCTCCGGAGGCTTGATGTACAGACTCATGACGGTGTTTGCATTGTAAGTGTGACTAACAAATACACATGTTACTAACATTGAGGTGAATAAATCAACTGACAAGCTTTAATTTCTTATTCTAACAAATACATATGCTCTTTGCAGAATGCAATATGATGGGGAAGAGATGCGTTACGGTCCAGATCAGACATATGATGAAGAAAACAGGATCGGGTATCTCAACCCAATGAGAATATGCGAGGAGCAAACACACGTTCACTATCGGTGATGGCCATGATGATTTGAAGGGCTTAACAGTACTGCAGAGGCTAAGGTGAAAAAAAGCAGATCTTAAAAAGAAAATTGAAGCCAAATACGCCCTCTACCTAGGAGAAGCAATGAAAAAAATTTAAAAACAGGCGATGCATAGTGGCCCCTACAATTTTAGGTAAGTGTGAGTTTAAATACATCAAGTCAAGAATTCCATGACACATGCCTCATTACAAACTTGATCCCGCAGGGGACCATTGGATCTGTTTTATAATTTATCCTAGGCAAGGAAGGACACTGGTACTAGACTCGCGCATTACAAAAGTGAATCTTATGGACCATTCTTGACACTCTTAGAACGGTAATAAGCCTATATATATATATGCATGTTTTATTTTATCTATAAGAGTTGTATAATAACTAGGTGATTCTATTCGAGAACACAGGGGCATATAGGTATTATAAGATTAATAAAGGTCCATATGACCTTTCTAAAAGTGAAGAACCGATGGAAATACTTCATAACTGGCCGGTACGTAAATTTAAAAGTGCATATCATACATGTTTAATTAATATATAGTAATTTCAAAAACTAAATAAACACTTGACTATATATTATAGTGCCACAAGCAACCACCGGGAACGCTGCACTTTGTGGGTTCTACGTGTGCGAGTTTATGAGAGACCAAGGGCGATACATCGAGAAACCCCGATAAGGTATAAGTAGCCGTCATTTATAAGTTTTGTCAATAATATTGTATAAATTGGTTATCAAGTGAAAATTTATAATGTTGAATTATAAACATACTTTATTTTTCAGGCTTATGCAGAAGATCACTGAGAACATTTCGATGAAAAAGCATTATACAACATAGTTGAGGATCTCTGCTCATTCATCATGAAAGAAGTCATTCCACCAACAGAGAAATATCACGATCCGGGCAAAGTGAATTGGGACAGCCAGAATATACACCGCTAAGCGATATTAGGCGTCTCAATCTTAGTCGAAAACGATTATTAATAATTATATGATACATGTGTGATGTACATGGATTTATATTGAAGTATGCATGTATGATATAATACAATTTTGATGTACAAAGATCTATATTGATGTAAATAAATATATGATAGAGTGTAATTGCATGTTATCAAGAGTTTCAATATAAATAAATAGGTTTCCATTTTAATTTCAAAAAATGGTGGAAACTTTCTCTTGGCGGTTTGTAAGCCAACCGCCCGGTGAAAATGGACCATTATTACCGGGCGGTTGTGGTGGTGAACCGCCAGTACAAATGGACCATTTCTACCGGCGGTTGGCTTAACCAACCGCCCAGTAAATTACATTTCAACTGGCGGTTCTCAAGAAACCGCCGGTGGAAATGATTTATTTCTATTGGCCTTTCGCCTTTGGCAGCTCGAGATCCGCCCGGTGCTGATGTGTTTACCACCGCCAAAGCATTGGTCTTTTTTGTGTACTAGTGTATTTTATCAGCTACCTTTAATTTCTCCTCCAAGTATATTTGCATTATTATATTTGCTAGTGCAAAGCAAGGCAGCCATCTCATGTATCTACGTGAAGTTTTTACAGTAAAACATTGCATTAACTGTAAGCATTGATCCAGCCTTGCTATCCTGCAGGCGTTTAGCACATGGAGTAATGAACAATGTATGCCCAATATATGCCAACACTACAGGAAGCGGCTGCTTTGCCGAGTGCCCGAGGCACTCGGCAAAGGCCTAATTGCACTCGGCAAAGGCTTTGCCGAGTGCTGCACTCGGCAAAGGCCACTCGGCAAAGAACCTGTTGGCAAAGGTTTCTTTGCCGAGTGTCTTTTATCGGGCACTCGGCAAAGACTTTGCCGAGTGTCAAGAGGAAGACACTCGGCAAAGCAGGACACTTTGCCGAGTGCCGACAAGAGGAACGCTTGGCAAAGTTAGGGCAATTTGCCGAGTGCTAGTTCTAGAGCACTCGGCAAAGGCACTTTCTTTGCCGAGTGTTTTGGCTTTGACACTCGGCAAAGTGGCAGAATCTTGCCAGTTTTAATTATTTATTGTACCCCACTCAAACAAACATCTCAATAATAAGCATCACAGGCAGTTCATATAGGCGTCGACAACCACAAATATCATTCACAACCAAAGGAAAAGAAATGCTGGCCAGCAGTTGTGCTTTCAATAACACACATGAGAAAGTGTATTTATCATTCATCCTTACATAAAGTCTATGCATCATAACACAAAGTCACTAACAGTTTCCTAAAAGGTAGGGGTAACCCCTATATCAAGCCCTCCACCCTATCCTTTGGCCTACGTCATAGATTTGCTGGTTGCTGCTGGTTGCATACCTACATGAGAAAGTAGAACAAAGAATCAAGATCTTGAATGAGAAAACTTTCAGTCTCTAGTCACTAATTCTAGTTTTTTGCTGCCTGCATTTTATTATGTTGATGCAGAGGAACTTGTACTTTAAATTAGACTGAGAACACGATCATAGGTCTGATACATATCCTAAAAAGCTGAAAACACCATCAGTCAATGAATTTACTTCCATTCACGCAATACACCATCAGTCAAAGAACAAATCAACCTGATACTATATTGGGGTTCATTTATGCTGCACAGAATAAATGATTTTCCAAGAAGCCATATAAGACATGGAAATCAGTTGGTCAATATTAAAAGACAGGGAAGAAGAATATTTTTGACCTGATCTAGCTGAAAAGTGTCTTATCCTGCAGAAGCAGTTTGATCCTTTTCACCTGCAAGAAAAGGATTCCCTTATATCCATATGGTGAAAGGAAACATTAATGTAGCATATGCTATTTCATCAGTTCAAAGGAAATTTGTCCTTAGGAGCAAAAGTGAACACGAACATTTTTTATAGAATTAAAATTTGCTCAGAATTCTATCCAGTACTTGCTAAGTGTAATTTCAAAAAAGTGCATGCAAATATTGACATCATCTATTAAACTATAAGTACAATAAGCCACAGCCACTGAAGACAAATAGACTGCATAACTGTTCTGCAAATCAGTGATGGAGCAGAATATACTACCAACTCTCGAATATTCAGTCTTGTGAACAGGAACATATTTTTAGAACCAAAAGTGTTCAGATATAAATTGACAAAAGTGCATGCAAATGTTAAGTGTTAATACAATCTATTAACATGTATGTATGTAATAAGGTACAGCTCAGTGAGGTCAAATGGACTGCATGTCTGTTCAGCAAATCAGTGAAAAATGTAGCTGCTCCATTCTTTTTTTTTTGCACTCGGCAAAGAGATCCTCTTTGCCTAGTTCTATTCTTTTGCAGTACCGGCACTTTCGGCAAAGGTCTCTTTGCCGAAAGTGCTTTTATTTGCTGAGTGCAGCACTAGGCAAAGAAGGCCTTTGCCGAGTGCCCTATTTTTGGCACTCGGCAAAGAAGGTCTTTGCCGAGTGTCCGATTTTTTGCACTCGGCAAAGAATTTCGCACTCGGCAAAGATCCAGTTTCCCGTAGTGCAACTATCTAGTACTCCCTCCGGTCCGATATATGTGGCGTGAGGTGCCTCATTCCAAATACCAAGGCCGGTCCATTGATGTGCTCACCACAATTAATCACAGCGCTGGCACCAATTAATCTCTCCAATTGCTACAGTTGTTT
The DNA here is from genome assembly GCA_015844335.1 of Chrysopogon serrulatus. NCBI lineage: Eukaryota > Viridiplantae > Streptophyta > Magnoliopsida > Poales > Poaceae > Chrysopogon > Chrysopogon serrulatus. The sequence goes on from JADLZL010006683.1 coordinate 534,971, forward strand.
CTCTGGTCATGCATGCATGCAAAATACATGCAACACCTCGTTTTGAGTAGTAATGGAGCAGCCGAGCAGTTAATTGTCCCTCTGATTCTTCATCCCGCCTCCTATTATTGCCTAAATGAAAAACCAACGCACGCCACTTATAATGGACAGGAGGGAGTATCCGTACTGATCTTATTAGCTAGCTGTGTTGAAAAACCAACGCTCAGCTATATTTTATGGTTATTAGAGTGTACCTGTGCACAAGTGACTATTAATGATTTTGCGAGGCGGTGCCTTTTTAGTAACCATAGCGGTCACAAAATCTAACCGCCACGTAAAATACTTTGATTTACCATGGCGGTTGCTTTTTTTATTTACCGTGGTGGTCAATAATAACCGCCACTATAAATCGATTAACCGTGGCGGTTTCTTTTTAAAGAAACCATCATGGTTAATGGTTGTAAATAGGAAAAAATTCATAACTTTTTCATATGAAATTGGATAAGGACAAACTTTATATCAAAATTATAGCTCTTGATGAGATCTACAACTTTGTAGTTAAAATTGTTTTGAATTGAAACTGTTTAGGGTCCCAAACTATTGTTACAAGCGTGTAGATTTTGAAATTTAAAATTTAAAATTATCAAATGATCTCAAATGTTGACATAGTCTATAGAAAAGTTATAGTATTCAATAGAAACTACAATTTTGTAGTGGAAAGCTTTTTAATTTCAAGACGTTTAAAGTCCCAAATCTGTATTTGAAAGTTATAGATTTTGAAATTTAAATTTTTATTTTCTAAATGATCCCAAATATTCACATAGTTAATACCAAAGTTATAGTGGCCGATCTAAGCTACATCTTTGATATTGACAAGTTTTTTATTTAAAGTATTTTAGAGTTTCAAATATGTGTTGGAACTTCACATATCTTCAAACTCAATTTTTTTAAATTTTTCAAACTACCTCCGATGAAGATATATTCTATACCAAAGTTGTAGTACTTGACAAGATTTAAACTTTGTAGTCAAAAGTGTTTTCATTTGAGTTCATTTAGTAGCTAGCTAAAATTTGTAACATAAGATTATGAAATATTGCTATAAAAAGGTAGCGTGTTATATATAGACATGAAAAGTGAGTTGTGTAATGGTAGGACTTGTTAGTGTTTAGTGTGAGGATGTGGATTCAATTCCTCAAAGTTGCAATGTTTTTGGGTTTTTTGGTTTTATGGACTCGATTAACCGTGGCGGTTGGCTGGTTGTTATCATTGACTAACCGTGATCTTTGCTTGGTGACAATTAAAAAAACCGGTACAGTTAATACTTAATAAGATTTGACCGCCACAGTTAAAAAAACTATAGTAGTGTATTTGGTGGGTATGAAACAATGAAAAAGATCTATACATAAGACAGGCAGGCGCCTATACAGCCAGGTACCCCAAAGGGATACAAGAAGTCACTTGCTCTGAAGCAACTGTGGGCAACACCTGCTGGAGAAAAAAAATATATTGCTACTTTTTTGTGTGGAAATTGGAATGGCTCATGCTCAAACTCAGGAGGTGATCAGTGACGACTCATGAGTATGCTATGGCAGTAAAGAGTTAAATCAATGGCTACTTTTGCTGATGAGATTCATTCCTGTTGGGAATGTGATACATCAGGAGCTTGAGTCTGGGCTGGTCCTTTCATTAAGGTGCTGTTTGGTTCGATGATTTAAGTCTCATCTGTACACAGAGTGAAACGGTAGCATGTTTTCTGTTTGAATGCAAGATTATAGCATGAACAGCGCTGTCCGCTCTGGTGCCTAATTTATTGACAGACAAATCAGAGTGCTGTTGTCTCACCCTCGGCCAGTCACCGCAGCAGCACAAGCCAAGGACCGGATCTGTCCCTGCTTTGCCACTGCCAAAGCCGGCAACGAAGACAAAGCCTGGCAGCCACAACCCTGCACCCGTGCTCGAGGTATCCCACGCGATGCCGGCTCTCGAGTCGAAGCCTTTGCCCCAACCCTGGCCATGACGAAGAAGAAGTCGTGTAGCCCGCCCCTGCTCCAGCCAAGACATTTTCGTCCCGGCCAAGAAGATGTCTCAGTAAAATGCGATGGTACTTCAGTCCGCTCAATGCTGTTCTTGAAGCCTTCAAAGTGGATCCCGTTATAGTTCCCCAACCAATCAAATCAAGTCAATGCTTCAGTTTTTTCTTAATATGAATAATAAAAAAATCATTTACATATCAAAAATTATTATTTCACCTTTTTGATAATAATATTCTGTTTGTTTTCTATGGTTATTAGATATACTAGTGGAAATGCATGTGCGACATGCACGTGTTTAAAAAAATACTATTAATTATATACCTTGAAGCAAAAAAAAAATATTATATGTTCAGAATTTAGATTAGATGTTTTATATCAACTAAAAGGGTAAAACTGCATTCATAAATAAAAATTATTATTCATAAATAAAAAGAATTAACAAGTAACACGTAGTAGCTATGACATTAAGAAAAATAGCATGAAACTATCTGATAGGGCTATTATCCTGTCCTAAATTTTTAGAATATTTCATGATCAGATAGCATAGATGATACGAGCAAGAAAGGAAATCATTTTTGGACATTCAGCATGCACCGAGGGTATTGAACCCCGCACTAACTGTTAATTTTATAACTGTTAATTTGTTTTAGCACTATCGACCAACATTTTACTTCATGTTGCAACTCTGAAGCCAAATTTCCAATTACAACGATATAAGGAAATTTAGGTTTTAATCTTTAAGCTAATGCATGAGTCTTGAAGTAAGCTGCAGCTTACGAAGTGTTGCAGATCACCAGGAGATAAAAGCTAATAATAAGAATTATATTTATCATAATAAAAAGTAGGAACTCTCTCAAACTAACAATGGCTTTCAACCTGCACCATTGAAGTCCCGCTCTGCACCTTTGGTGACCGCTGCATTCAAGCTGGTACGAGCAATAAATTTAATTTTTGCGAGTGTAAAAATATGGGAATACTATTATAATAACCAATAAGAAAGATCTGGATCTGGACTTGCAAAAAAGGATGGCAAAAATGAAATAGCACACCGTTCCTAACAGAATACATTTTACCATGAGAGCTGCATCTAACTGTGCCAATCATTACAGAGAGGAGAGGGAGAGAGAGCAAGCATCATTGGAAAGGTTACATTTAGCCAAGGTTGCCCCCCAGTGTTGCATTTAGGCAACAATCAAAGTGTGCTGCCAGTGTATGTTCATTGTGTTAGCAGGCTACTTTCCATAGCAGCATCCCAAATTAGTTTGAAAGGTGTTGTTCTATTTGCAACCATTATCTGCCTCTCTGCAGTTCAATTCAGCAAAATGTATCTGGAACACAAACTTGTATGAACTAAACTGTATTATCATTCATTTATGATTATCACACAGTTCATTTTTTTATGTACCATTATATCCCCTAGATCGATATAAATCTGTGCGTGTGACATAATAGAAATTTCATACTGGATGCAAGGTTTTTAATGAAGTAATATCTCACTTCAGCATTCCGTAAGAATCCAAATGCCCAGACACATTTAACAGAATCAGGTTCTCTCTCAAACTCCATAGCAGATTGTTCTCTTGCTCTTATGGACTTAGGGGGAAAAAAAATTAGAAGGGTATATTTGTGTGCAAACAATTAAAAGGGTAGTAATGATAATAGCTGAAGTAGCAATATTTTCCATGCAATCAAAACTACTGACAAAGCTATACATAAGCTTGCAAAAATAATTTGCAGGGTCATGCTATTCCCAAATACAGACCTAAAGTCAATGTTTTTTTTCCATGTAAACCTTTATCCAGACCAACCTAAATTATTAGTTGTTGTCGACAGCCAGAACCATGTATCCAATTGCTGAGAGTGACAAATCACCTAACCACAAATATATAAACAAATTGTAAATCATTTTGATGAATTTGGGTCAAAAACTCAAAATATCAGCAAAAACAAAAAGTTTAGCATGCCAGAACCTATCCAATTGCTGAACCTGACAAATCACATAATCACCTAAGCATAAAAAAATATAAACAAATTCTAATTCATTCTGATGCATTTGGGTCAAAATATCAGCAAAAATAAAAAGTTTAGCACTTACCAACTTTAATCAGACAGATCTGGAAATGTGAAAGAACACATAAAATGGCAGCATGATATGGTAGATCTGGTAGACAAAACGACACCACAAAGCCAACATTATCTTACTGCCCGTTTTGCTTTGACTAACAATTCCCAGATAACCACCAAAATACATATAATATAATTTTATTGGTAAACACTATTCTCAGATATCCTGGATCACACGGAAAAAGAAATTCCTTTAATTAGTTCGTACCTCAGTTCAGTAATATAGACGCTTGATCTTAAGCTCATTATATCCTTGGTGCTTGCCAGCCAAAGATTCGTGGTGGTGATATGGATCATCTTTGCAGGCATCTCTCACCAGATCGCAGACTGCCAAAACACCACAACAAACGCAAGTCAGTTCGATCCAATCAAATGTACAGAAAGAAGGCCATGCATCATCCTCACCTAACAGAGAACGAATGGTAAGTGAGGCAAATAGCACCTTATTTTAAGGCTCCCGACGCTCCTGGAAGAGTTCATGATGCAGATCTCTTATGCTTTAATAACAAAAGAGTTAAATACACCAGAGATCCATTAACTTGTGAGTAAGTTTCAGTTAGGTCCATCAACTTAGAAAGTGATCTTTTAGGTTCATCAACTTGTGAGCAGGTTTCAGTTAGGTCCATCAATTTAGAGAGTAGCTTTTTAAGTACATAAACTTTGTATGACGTATCACTTAGGTCCATATCCCTCCACATGGACTTCTCGTGCTGATGTGTTCTGCTAATTTATCCATCTGAAGCAGTTGTTGACCCTTCATTTTAGTAAACATATTGTGAGGGAGCGAGCTTGTACCACCTCCACCGATACGGACGCGAGAACGAGCCGCCGCCGTGGCCAAACGGGCGTGCAGGCACGCGAGCAGGCTTGCTGCGGCCACGCAGGCGAGTGTAGTTGCCACTGTGGCCCCAACGACGCACGAGGAGGTCGCCACAGCCACGTGGGCACGTGTATAGGGTGTTGTTGTGGTCACGCGGGCCATTCTATGCACATGCCTGGCTGGGTGTTTCTTGGTATTCGTGTTTGTCATGAACTCTAAGCACAGAGCGGTGCGTGATCGCCACCAGCCCTTGTGGCCATGGTGGCTTGCTTGCACGCCTGTGTGGACTTGGCAGTGGCAGTGCTTGCCGGTGTGCCCTCGTGGGAGCGCTCGTCGGCGCGGCCGTGGCAGTGGCTCATTCTCGCGCTTGCATTGGTGGAGACGGCGCTCACTCGCTTGCTCACAATATGTTTGATGAAATGAAGGAGTCAACGGCTGCTTCAAATAGATAAATTAGCAGACCATGTCAGCGCAAAAAGTTCACGTGGAGGGATATGGACCTAAGTGATACATCATGCAAAGTTTATGGACCTAAAAAGTCACTTTCTAAGTTGATGGACCTAACTGAAACCTGCTTACAAGTTAATGGACCCAAAAAGTCACTTTCTAAGTTGATGGACCTAACTGAAACTTGCTCGCAAGTTAATGGACCTCTGGTATATTTAACTCATAACAAAAAGATGCCCATACCCGCCGCTGCCACCGCTTGCAGGAGGAGAGGAGATTGGGCGCTAGGGTGCCTACGTCCGCAGAACCACGTACCCCAGCGGGCAGCGGCTGGAGACGGACCAACGGGCGGAACTCCGCCCTGCTGGACATCGGCCACGACGTGGAGGAGATCTCCACCGGCACGAACCGCCATAATCAAAACAGGTCCAGTTTTAAGTTTTAACTTGATTGGAACTCAACTCTGCTAGATGGAGTCTCTGGCCGGCGGCGGCGAAGAAATCGGGCAGGAGAACTGCGTCACATCGCCACACGCCTCAACCTTCTTTGTCTGACCGTGTTTGCGGTGCCGGCGGCGGCACATCGTCGGGCGTGCATGTTGGGGAAGACGGTTGTTGTATTGGGGTGGGGGTGTGTGCGAGCGTGCGGGCTACGGGCGGTTTGGATCGGGGAGGCGAGGGGAACCGAGCGGACGCGGAGGGATCGACGACATGAGGAAGTTGGAGGATTGTGCAGGCGGAGGCACGTGTGGGTGTGGGTACGTCGCAGCGGGTAAAGATTTCGTCGGTGAAAAAAAAGCACGGAGGAGTCATCGTCCGCAATGCGGAACGTAGGTGTTTCATATGTTCCTGACGTGTTCCTACCATGTTTCTCTCATGGGTCCACCAGTCAGTCTAAGGTGGGTAAGGAATTTTCTGGTAACAATAGATTTTAGTTTCTTCGCTCTTTTATAGTATAGATAGATATGTAAAAACATTGAAACCCTATTGAGGCAAGCAACCTACAAAACATGGATACTCCAGGTCATGACCGTATTCCGTATCGGATACATATCCGTTATATATGTGGGATATGCCACCGATAGAGTATCCGATTTTTTATTTCATTTATTTATTTTCTAATACACGGGCCGAAACATATCTACAGCTTGATACGTCCCAATCAGCCCACCAAGCAATAGGAAGCAGCTGAACCCCGGCCTCTAGTTACGTGGCGCTTCCCGCAGAGGGGCAAACCTGCACTCGCAGCCGCCCAGCTCCACAGCCTGCTTCGCGGTCGAGACTGAGAGGAAAAGCGCCGCCTGGCACCGGCGACGAGCCTCCACCTGCGACAAGCCTCCGCCGGCAAGTTATTTGGTTCCTTCCCCTCCACGGAGGCACGGACAGGACAGGACATCGTCGATCCACCAGCAGCGCAAGGGGCACAGCGTGAATCAGGCAATACTTGGTGTATAAATTTATGTAATAAAATGATAACATTTAGGACACCAACTAAGTATCATTAGATTCTTTATTAGTTATATTTTTATCGTATATCTATTTGATGTCATCAATATTTATATTTTTCTATAATTTTGATCAAACTTAATAAAGTTTGACTCTCCAAAATTTTTAGAATGACTTATAATTTGGGATGTAGGGAGAGCAGTTTTTTTAGATGGTGTAGTCTAGTGTAGCCATCAATTCCTTAGAGTTTAATAATCATTAATCATGAGAGTGCACTTGTATCTATTTTGCTTCATAAAACAATTAGTCACATGAGTCATCCATTTTGAAAAGTGGTCTCAATCAGCCTTCGCCGTCGTCCTAATAGGGTACATTTTTTTGTAGTCCCGAGTGTACCTACTCACATCATCAATATAACACTTTTGGTCCGAGTGCATACTCATTTCTTAGTTTGAATATATTTACATACATAGGTTATGACACTGTAAATTGTAATACTCAACCATGGAGTACATAGATCAATCACAAATTCAAAGGAACAATTCAATATTGCCTAAAATTACTTAGCTATCTACTGTTGCATTTGGAACTGGTGGTGGAAGTCGGTGATAATAATAGTTCATTATAACCGTCAGGTTCAAACTCTCGGTTAAATGATGACTGTCACACCATTGATTCTGCTTAGTATCATGTGAAGCTGATGATAATTTTTTTGGAATAAAAAAAAGACCAGTGTTCCTGGAGGAGGCCACTTCGCCCATCAAGAAGCCTATTCGAATTTGCTGACGCTGACTATGCCCTCGACCGTGCAACTCATTCCGTGTCACCGACACCCTGGGCTACCTTTGTGACCTCACCGAGCCTGTCACTCCCAAGGCTGCTGCCGTCGAAAAGAAACCCAGCTTACCTGGTTTGATCCTTTACCACCTCACTTAGATCCACACCCCACCTCGGTGGATCCAATGTTACCACAAATGAATCTTGTCAGACCCCAGCCGAGCGAAGTGAGGCCTCTGCTAGATGCCAGACATCCTGCTTACCGCAAAAGAGAGGGAGGCAGTGGAAAGTGTGGAAAGTGCTGGGGCTGACAAATGGGACCTTGAACACAGAAGGAAGGGAGGGAGCAGAAAGAGCCGGGCGCAATTTCACTTCCCGATTGTTTACAAACCGACAGTAAAAATTTTCATGATTTTCACCGCCGCTTTGTGTTTCAAGTAGATGGTGAATAATTAACTTTTGACAGGCGGTTTTTACAATACCATTGGTGGAAATGTTGTTGTGAAAGTATTTTTTTTACTCTAGCGACATACTCCCGGTAGCTTATTATGTGTATGTACTCCATATGCAATGCACCCACAATATAACTACTTCGCTGATGGGTGAACAAACAATGGGAGCCTAAATTATCTAAAATATCACTTTACTTCTTACGCCTATATGTATAGCTAGGTGCACAACTGCCTTTCAAGGTGATGTCATCTGAAATCACTTGCTTCCAGGTTCAGCAGGGTCAACAATGTCCAGAATAATGACAAAGGTGTTGATGAGCACAAGAATATAGCATGCCACCTGACTACAAAAGCATTCGTTAGTGGGAATGGGATGCATCAGGAGTTTTAGATTCAGCAAACCTGCACGGACTTGGAAGATAGAGCTAGAATATGTGCAAATATGACCAAGGTTTACACTATCGATATTTTAAAAATTTCGGTGGTCACTCATAAACAGGAACATTGGATATATCGGAAATTCATTGGTGATAGGAAAAATATTTCAGAAAAAATTTAGACAAAAATAGCTTATTTTGTTTGGGATAACACAGAGATTGGGAATTCGGGTTTGATGTTGCTCGAGAATACAGATTCAGGTTCCTCCATTCAACCAAGGTATTTAGTGTAGAACAGCCACGTACGTCCAGCACTACGCAAATTCAGGATGACCCCTTGGGTAAACTTGCACAGACACTGCACATCTCAATTAGTTGGTTTGATCAGGCTGGTGTAGATCATTTCCTTGGTCTTGGTGGTTTCAGCCCTCAAGAAAATTTGAGATTATGGTCTGTGCTAAAATTATATCACGACAGTCACAAGTTAAATCGATGGCAACTATTTGTGAGGTTGGTTCATGCTGGGAAGGTGATACATCAGAAGCTTGAGTCCCATCTCTCCGCGTGACGAAGGCCTTTAGGTCTTCTTTGTTCTTTGTGTGTCGTCACAAACAGAGTTGGAGCCTTGCCGCACACTACAGAAGAGTACAGACCCACCATCTGTCGACAAAGCAGCCCTTTTTAGAGAGTTTATTACTTGCGGCTTTGTTGACGCAAAAATTCTTCATGAGGAACATGCTTGCAGTTGAGAGAACCGAAGCTAGAGTGATTCTTCGATTCTTGAGGCTTCAAAAAAGCTGATGCGCTTAATCAGTCCTAAGCATGCCAGTCAATTTGACCTGCATTTGGTAAGGAAGAAATAATCAGTAATCAAAGGTAAAACATGCTAGTGTTGATCTAAACAGTTCCATATATATGACTGAAAGCTGTTTTTGGGAAGGGCACTGACTAGATAGTCAGCAACTTAGACACAGTCATGAAATCGGGAATTCATTCATGCAGTTAAATAATAAACATATGTTTTCAGTTATAAGTAAATTTGTCAACCGACAGCGTCTGAATTTAAATGATCCTGAAAGAATCATTAGAAGCGATCAACAAACTTATCTAGAATGTCAAACAAGTGTTTAGAACATCATACATGCAAGGTGATTGCTCATACTGCATTTATTAACAGGAGATCGGCTAATTTAGCCGATGCTGACGTAACAAATGAACAAAAAGTGCATAGTCATCGTTATGTTTAGATTTATTAACCGACATCGTCTGAATCTATATAGATCTAACAGAGGGGATTGGACAGGCCATTGCAGCCATGTGAAACCTTCCTAGAAGAGATTAATAAGATATAATTATAAAGCTAACCATACCTTTGGATGCATACTACATGGAGCATGAGTTTGAGACAAGAATGACAATTTTAGTAGATTTTATCATGTGAACAAAAGGCATGACAAAGTTCTAAAAGATAATCAAACAATTTAAGATAAAACTGATCCATCTCAAACTCAGCTCTGAGAATTAATTATAATATAAATAATTTGAACAAAAGCAAAAATAGCTAACATATTTAACTAATCTTGAATCAAATTTGATAAGTATTGATAATGCACTCTAAATAGCAAGCCATCTATCATGCACAATCAATGATAATTAACTAGCTCATATTAATCAATAACAAGAGATCGTATGAAACTGTTACAACCTTAATACAAGATAGCCACTACTACAAAAAATGTTAACCGAGGCGGGCAAAACCTATTAACTGAGGCGGTTTTTGTAACCACCTCAGATCCAAGATCATGGTAAATGACCTATTTCCAAGGCATTTACTGCCCACCTCGATTAATGGAAATAAAAAAAAAAAGACAAAGGCCCAGAGCCCAACCCCAACTGGGCTGGGATCTGGAGCCAGGCCATGTGCCGCGCCGCCACCACGCTTCTGCCCGTCGGATCCACCACCATCAGGTTCCTGCACGCCGGATCCGACGGCAGGTGCTCCTCCACGCCCAATCCGCTGCCGGCCGCTCCTCCCTGCCGGATCCGCCGTCAGCCGGTTCCTCCCGGTCAGATCCACCGCCTAAGGGCTTCTCCCCGCTGGATCTACGCTGTGGAGAGAGACGAGGGATGGATGAGCGCGGTCGTTGCCGCCCTGCGCCGCCGCCTTGACATCCAACCGGGATCCAGTAGTTGGGGTCGCATCTTTGCTGGATCGAACTCCTCCTCGCCGGATCTGCGAGGGCAGGACCAGCCGTACCTCTATGCTCCAGGCGGGGCAGTCGAGCGGCGGGCGCACGAGGTAGCCACCGCGGTGAGGTCGCCCATCTGGGAGAGGAGGGGAGGGCCGCCGAGGAAGGGAGAGAGTGGAGGGAGGTAGAGGGAGAGGGAGCAGGGACGCTGGTTCACGAGGAGAAGGAGAGGGCACTCGCGTGAGGGAGAATGGAGTGGGTCGGGGTGCAAGCTGAGGAGGCTGCGTGAGGTGAGACGATGTGAGAGGAGTGCATCCTAAACCCTAAGCCGTGCTTTTTTACTCAGTCCAATTATCGGGCCGCGCCTGGGCTTATATTAACCGAGGCGGATTTTACAAAAGAACCGCCTTGAAAAATTGGGGTATTTTTGGAGGTGGACTCTTTTATAATAATCGTCTCCGTTAATTGATTTTATGAGGCGGTTTCTTGTAACCTCCTCGGTTAATGAGAAATGACCGTCTCGGTTAATTGAGGCATTAACCAAGGTGGTTTTTTAGGCTGCCCGCCTCCAAGAGCAATTCTAAAGTGCCTCGCAAAAGATTTTTTGTAGTAGTGAGCATGAACCATGACAGGACTTACAAGGAAACTAGAGATCAAACGAAGTCGTTGTAGCCTAACTTGAAGAAAAACTCGTTGAATTTATGTTACACCGACTCTCAGCGTTTTGGGGTGAAGCTGGTTGTGATTGAATTGTTGATTGTCCTCTTACAATAGACCACGGTCTATATTTATATCTTGGCCGAGCTAAGTCCTAGTCAAATACAAATTACAAATTAGAACTAATTAAACCAGGACTGCTTAAACCCACCTGGCTCGATTCTTTCCAACCTTGTTGGTGCTCTTGACATGTCGTGTTGTCATTGAACACGATTTTTTGACGCAAATTCAATAATAACATCTTTGAAGAATAACTTCATGTCAAACAACCGATCCCTTGCAAATCAGCTGATTTCACTACTTAGCCCATTCCACTAGAAAGTACTCCCTCCGGTCCCATTTATAAGGCGTAGTCAAATATGATACGGTCACCTAAATCATAAGTTGACCATTTATTTATTGTACATTATAACTTTTATGATTATAAAATTATGATAATTGGATAGTACATTTGATCATGAATTTGACCATATTAAATTTGTATTATATTATCTAAAAGTTATCCACTAAATTATTGGTCAAAGATTGTGAAATTTGAATTTTGTTTTTGCGTGTTCGCCTTACAAATAGGACCAGAGGGAGTACCTTTAAGGCCGACATGCCTAACCAGCCAATTCCCTAGAGGAAAGCCAACTCTGTGTAAATAAGCCAATATTGGTAATTAGCCGATTTTGTCAAATGGCATCTCTAAAATATTTTTCCTTTTACACCCTGTTTCCGAAACTCAGTGCAAACATGCTTGGAACGAGCGTGTTGTACATGTCCTTCATGTATTCCGTGTCGGTGTGTGTTTGTGTATGATGCATTGGGTGTAGGTTTTAACGACCATTTGAGCAACACGCTCAGGGTAACTCATGTGTACATATGTCATCCATTTGCAATAATGTGCTCTGAATGTAACCTACTATAGGAGGGGCACTAAAAATTTAGAGTTAAATGCACCAGCGGCCCTTGAACTTAAGGGTGTGTCATTTAAGTCCACGAACTCTGAAAACGCACCGGGTCCCTAAACTTGTAAGGGTGTATCACTTAGGTCCACAAACTCTGAAAATATATTTTTGGGTCCCTAAACATGTAAGGGTATGTCACTTAGGTTCACGAACAAATATTATATTTCTAGTTCTATTTATATTTAATAATATAGTTGTGAATAGCACATAAAAATAATATTTAATATGACATTATCAATAATAAATAAACTAAAGTATTAAAATAATTTAAAAGAATAAATATATTAGGATTAAACTAAAATTGAAAAGTACTAAAATTAATTTGATCTTTATGTATTTGAGGATAAATATATTTTAAGGATTAAATTAATTTTAGTACTTTCCTAATTTAGTTTAATTCTAATTCTAATATATTTATTATGCGTTGATTCCATGCGTTGATTCCTAGCTAGAAACATTTGAACCAGTTGGTGTCCATGTTGTGCTCGGAGGTGGGGATATTCCATGATGGTTGCGGGACTCCGAGGGTAGTAGGGGGGCTTGGTTAGTCATTGGCTAGGTAGCAAGCTCCAAGGAGAGCCACGAGATTGGGCTTTTTTAGGTTCTTTTTACTTTACATAGACATCCATGCTCAACCTCCTCTGGAGAGCATGATTCGTAGTTTCCAAGCCATCTATTTGTACAGAAATGTAGCTAGTATACTTGAATATACATATATCTGGGGTCATCTCGATGTTGTGCTATATGGTGGGTAAAGCAATAATAATGATAGCCTAGATATATATATATATATGGTGGGTGAAGCAATGATAGCCTTGTAAAGGTTCATTTTACGATGCGACACGAACCTATATATAAACCTACAACAGAGGCAACATCCGAAAACAACATTCAACCCTCCTATTGTATGGGAATGGCTGGGATGTAAAAGCAAGGAGATTGATCTGATTAGTATGTTGAGTAGTATAGAAGTATGTAAGGAATCAATATGGTTACCGCTGGGCATATGTTTCCACTTCGATCATTAGGGAATGAGATACATCAGGAGTTTTAGTTTGAGTGTTAGTTTGGGATGAAGAGGGTAAATTACTCATGTCTCCTCGAGTAAGTTATTCCTCCATACATCCTTTCAATACGCAGAAGGCACCTCATCACAACCACGCCGCCACAGGCTCGGGCTCCTTGATTTCATTTTCTGCTGAAGAGCTAGAGAGTCGGGAGTTCAGCGTGCAGCTGCCACCTATGAGTTACGGTGGTTGCCTGCTCATGGATCATGCGTGCTGGTGCCATCAGTCCAGCATGTGTGCTGCAAGCTGCCCTAGCTTCTTAGCAGGCCTTGTGCGCCGCCACATACGCGCCCGCCCCCACTGCCTGGGTTCAGTGTCCATCTGACTGGCCCCATCCCTGAGGCTGTATTGTACAAGACAAATGGAAGAGAGCAAGAAGGAAGCCATGTCTGTGTCTGAGAAGTTTCTTCCCCAGTCCTTCCATGTCTATCACCCTGTCGACAGACCACTAGTTGTTTGGCCACCATCCGTTCTCTGATTTGAAATTGAAGTGGTTGTATTTTAGTTAGTAACACACAGTATCAGAGCATATATTTCTTTGCAAGGGAAACTCTTTTCTGTTTTGCGACTAAGGGAAATTCTCTGCCACTCTAGAAGCAAATTAAGTGAAACAGAGTGTTCAGTTCGATGGCTGTGTCGTGCTTATATATCACTGGTACACAAATCCTTTGTACAGGCGGTGGTAGACCCATTTACACAGGCGGCCAAGCCCACCGCCTGTACTAGGGGGTCAGTACTAATCGGCCTGACAGATAAAGGCGGGGCGAGATGTGAGCCGCCTGTGAAAATTCCGATTTTCACAAGGCGGTTCACTTAGTCGGCCGCCTGTGTAAATGTATATTTACACAGGCGGCTGACTAAGTCAACCGCCTGTGAAAATCATTGTCCAGAAAATACGAAAAAAATAGAAAAAATATTTTTAAAAAGGCAAAAAATATTTTTGGAACCGAGACAGGCACCTGCCCGTCCGTCTCCGTCGAAGTCGCAAGTCGCGCATTTTTTCACAAAAAAATCGCGCTACGTGGCCGTGGGGGTTTGAACCCGCGACCTCAGGTTCGCGCGTACCCCCCTCTACCACTCCACCCACACGTCACTTGTGTCTAGATACCATTTTTGTTTAAACTCGATGGAAAATTGAATATTTGAGGGTCTAAACGAATTCAAATGAAAAATGTTCAACTACAAAGTTTCATAACTTTTCGAGATCTACAACTTTCATTTAGAGTGTTTCTCCATCCGAGATTATTTGTAAAATTTGGATTTTAAATTTGAGGAATTCAAATGCAATTTTGGGAGCCAATATAATTCCAAGAAAAATTTGTAAACTACAAACATTTATAACTTTTTAAGATCTACAACTTTCATTTTGGTCAAAATTGCATCCCAGGTCGTTTGAAAAATTCAAAATAATAAATTTAAAATTATTTATAGGCGGATGTCTTAGAGATCCTTTGTACAAATCGATTTGTACAGGCGGATGTCATAGAGATCCGCCTGTATAAATATGTCGATTTGTACAGGCGGATGTCTAAGAGATCCGCCTGTACAAATATGTTGATTTGTACAGGCGGATCTCTGTACAAATCGATTTGTACTGACGGTTCTCTTTTCTGGGCCCACTGATTTCTTTGTACAGGCGTCAAGAAAATTGGAGCCGCCTGTGAAAAAAAACCGTAGTGTCGTCAAAAATGATTTTTGTACTAGTGTATCATTGATTGACTGTACTATATATTCAGCTTGTTAGCCCACACCACAGAATTTCAGGCTTGCAGCACGCTAGCACAAGTCTACATTCAGGCTCACCACTTGCCAGCCGCAATCTGCTGTTCTCTAATGTTGTGTGGAGCCTTGCGCATGAGCAGGGAAGAGGCATCGTTTGGTGCCAGTGGGCAACAGCGAGGCTCAGGGAGGCGTTTCAGAGGAGGCCTATGAACTCCGCATGTTACACCGGGCAGCACTGGAGGCAGCAACGGTTATCATGGCCAGCGCGCACAAGGTGGCCTTAGTGTCTGGGATCCCGATCGAGCTCGCCTGCCAAGAGCGGAGGAAAGGGTTTCCGGAATTCCATGGTCTGCAGAAACTATGGACTATCAGAAAAGAACAAATACATATTGCATTTTGTTAATCATCTGGACAAGGCAACCAAAAGCAACTGTTTATAAAGAGAGCATGAATATATATAGTCTGTAGTTTCCAAGCCATCTCTTTCTACAGAAATGTAGCTAGCATACTCAGTCATGTATATATAGTGAAGCAATAACGATTGCCTATAGCTATATATGGTGGCTGATAGCCTTGTAAAGGCTCATTTTAGGTTGCGACATGAGCATATAAATCTACAATAGAGGCAACATCCTATTGTATGGGAATGGCTGGCATATATTTGATAAGTATGCTCACTTCATCATGGAATGAGATACATCAGGAGTTTTAGCTTGAGTGCTAGCTTGGGAGGATAAGGGTAAGTCATTCATGTCTGCTGAGACAGCACTTTCTTCGAGCATTCGTCATTGAAGAGATATATTAGGAGTTTTATAAAATATAATTTTTATTGTAGAGAGCATATACATGACTGAGTTTGTGCCCTTTCAACAGGAAGAAGGCTCCTTACAACAGCGACAGAGCTGCAGATTGGTGCTACTTGATTTCATTGACTTCTTGCTCAAGAGCCTTCTGCCACCTATGATTAACAATAATGTGGGTCGCCTACTCGTTGTCGCTCCTCATGCCATCAGCCTTGCCTGCGTGCTGCAAGCTGCCCTCGCTGCTTAGGCTTGTGCGCTGCCATGATGCAACGCCTGCCACCACAATCCAGTTTTGCGGTCTGACCGGACTCGTCCATGCCGAGGCTATACTCTTGTATGAGATAATAATTGGAAGATATCAAGAAGGCGGCCATGTCTATGAGCGGTGTACTCCTTGGCTGGCTCTTCCATGTCCATCGCACTATTAACACATGCTGCTCGGTTACCTTTATTTGTCGCGATGACTCCACGACGGCCGGCAAGGAGAAGCTCGCGTCCTTCTGTTCTCTGTTTTAGAATTGAAGCGGCTGTATTTCGGTGTCTTAGAATCGCTGGATTGCCGCACGCTAGCACAAAGTCTACATTCTGGATGACCACTCGCCAGCCGCAATCTGCTGTTGTAGGATCGTTTGGTGCCAGTGGGCAGCAGCAAGGCTCAGGGAGGTGTTTTGGAGGAGGCCAATGACCTCCACCTGTTACACTGCACGGCGCTGGAGGCCGCAACAGATGTCAGGGCCGGCGCACCCAAGGTGGCCTTAGTGTCCCGATCGAGCTCGCCTGCTGCCATCAGATCTCAGCTCAGCTCACATGATGGCGGCCAGAGCTGAGGGGAACGGTTTGCAGAGTCCTGTTGGCCGCGGATAGCTGAGGAAAATGGTAGTTGTCCACATGATTGCTAATGATCGAAAATTAGTTAGTGTTTCATGAATGCAACACATCAAGGGTTGCAGAAAAGAAAACAACCGACCTGTTATGACCTACAGTACCGAACCCAAGCAGACTGTCAGGACAGAGGAAATCCAAAAACCCACTTGGACTGAACTAAAGTTTCTAAAACTATCGTTGAAACATCGGAAGGTAACAGAGCAGCTGCCGGACACAGCAAACCAACAAAAATGCTTTGTTACACTTCTATTACAGTCAACTTTACTAACACGATAACAAAATGGTGGACTAACTGACTGAAAAATACAAAATTGCACAGTGGACAGGTGAAAGAGAAGTGCTTGGACATTTGAAAAACAAAACAGCAAATCAGTTGCTGCTTCTGTACACTGAAACGTAGCCTCCAGAGAATTTCCAAAAAATGAATGGAACCAAAACCTAAGGAATTGAAATTTGGAGCACAGTTTCACACCACAGCGGTGAATCAATCACAATTCACAACCATATTCAACCCAAAGCTTTTTTTCCCCGAATTTTAGAAATTTAAGAAAACTAAAGAAAAGGAGGAACTTACGGAAAACTATAAATTATAGTAAGTGTTTTTTTTAAATCAATGGCAACTATTAACTGAGGCTCCTCCTCAGAATGTGATACATCAGGAACCTGAGTCTTAGCAGCAAGGAGCATTTAATGCATTCTACATCATGGGAGAATCACCCAACCACTGCCACTGGTACAACTACCGTTTCCTTACGCCTCTTCGATCAAGACGGATCAGCTATTCTGGGCTTCCTCGATAGGTAACCTTTAGTTCAGAAACTATAACGCCAACGCCAATGCAATCTAAAAAACACTGGTAATATGTAAATAAATTAAGAAAACAGTCGTTCTGTTTCCTTCCTTGGGGTAATGCAAATGGAAACACACAACAAGGAACTGCTTGTAGATGCATCAGCTCTTCTCCCCGTCTGCCCTACCTCCACTTGTCGTCGTTCTCTTAGGAACACTGAACAACTCTTCATGCAATGGCTCCCTTCCCCGGCAGGTCCAAAACACCGCGCATGCTCTGCCGATCTCACATTCCATCTAGATTTATATGAAAACTATTTAGTAACTAGAAATCTTTAATCCTACATGTTTATTCTTATAAAATATATGAAGTATTGATCAGACTCCAATATGTCATCATTAATCAATTTTTAATTATTATACTCTAGGATATTTTAAACACTCAACACTTCAGGTTGACAGCAAAGCAATTGTATCGAAAGCATTGTAAGAATTATGGGCAAAGGTTATTATTATTTTTCCATGTATTCTCCAGGAAGAAATCCAAAGCAACAACGTGCAAAGCTTTGCTCACCAACTGGATCGTCTTCTTATAGTATCATGGTGTAGCAATGTCCGAATGGCAGCCAATCAGTTCTCCTCAAAGTAGCATGCAAAAAGTAGTATATTGTTTCTCTCAGAAACAAGATTATTATGTGAACACCAAAAATTGCATAGTTGGGGCTAGAATGCTGTGTCCCATCTACTACATGCTTTCACTCGGTCATTAATGGGAGTTTTGAATGACCATAAATGAAAATTATCAATTAACGGAGGCATACGTCTTAAGGCCTATCTCCGGGCATCTTCCTAGAGCCGCACTGACCACAACGGAGGGGGCACCCAATTTTGCCCGCCTCCGTTAATAGATAGGTAGAGTCTCACCACAAAATTATTTGTGTAGTTAATGACTTGACTTAGGGACTGTTTGGCATCGGTCCAGCTCGTATACGCACGACTCTAGTCCACTCTCATCTACTGCCCTTTGACTGATGGATCGAGGTTGCAACCTTAGACTTTTTCCTCTTCTCGTCCTGGCATCCTCCTCTCTTTGCTCATTTCTCCTTTGTCTCAAGATGCATAGAGCCATGCTAGCCAAGCAGCAGATTTCGATTCCCATCGCAAAGCCAAGCATGTAACCTCAACGATTCTCCCAATTGTTTTCAATTCGTATCAAGTTAAGCACTCTAATTAGATTTTAATTATGTCATCCTAGATTATCCGTGTAGATAAGTATTACAGGATGCAGGACCCACTTGGATTTTAAATGCTTTTGTATTTATGATAGTATTTAATCAATTAAAATTTGATTTGCTTGCGAAAGACACCAAGCAGCTTGACAATTAATCTTGTCAAGGTAGGACCAGCTGAAGAATGACACGACCTAAAAAAGATTTGTTTGAATTATCATAAAACCATTAAAAATGTATATTTTTAAAAAAACGATCCAGTTGACTAGCATGATATTGATAGGAGGTTAAACACCTTTTAATATTCTAGATACATTATTTTTTATTACATATCTCGACCTAGTGTATATCGATCTAATAAGTGCATAGCAAAAGCTACATATCTAAAAAAAAGTCAAAACATCTTATAATTTAAAATGAAGGAAGTATGTGCTACTTATAGTTTTATAAGTATGTGCTACTTATAGTTTTATATCCACACATTTCGCTACAACTCTAAATTTCCATATTTATATAGCTTATTAACGTAAAGTTCCGCTTAAGCGGCGCACCCCCACATTTTTGCTCTAGCTCCGCCCCATCTCTGTCTAATGTTTATATGTCTAGGAATGTACTAGATGCATAGGTGCAGCTTATAACAATGTGTATGCATGTGTATCTACGTCTTCCTTGCACTAATAATGTTTTCTCAATGTAACCTACTCCCTGGTGTGGCTGGGTGTCAATAATCTTTCAGAGCATAATATCTGAGTTTACTTGTTTCGCCTATATAGCTAGCTGCACACAATTTGAAGGTGTACCATGCATATGAAATCACAAACCTCCTGGTTAAATAGAGACAATAGTGTATACACCCATAACAACCGACCTATTGATGAGGACAAGGAAATAATATATACATACAGCATGGCAAGAGGGAATTCAGTGGTGATGACCCGGCTGAGAATGGAATATTCTAGTATATACCTGGGATTGGGATACATCAGGAGTTTTAGGTCCAGCAAGAGTATTTCCTTCTGCGAGCAAGGCATGTATGGCAGTCAGTAGCTTTGTGCCAGGCGCTCGGTTTGGTAGTCAGTAGCTTTGTGCCAGGCGCTAGGTTTGATGGTTATTCAAGAATATAAATTTGAGTTCCTCCTTTCAGCAACAAAGGCCTAGCATGAAACAGTCATGACATGACCAGCATAAGGAATATGGAGCCGACCTGACTTAACCCTCCTTCCCTCCAGTCATAGGCATTTCAATTTGCATGTTTTGAAGCTTGTGATGATATAGGCTGTGAGATCAACATCAACCATAACAGAACGTTTAACAACCGATTCTATCTCTGTTGTTGTGTCTTTCATCTTTTAACAATTTCAACAAACCGTTTGGGTTGAAAGATAGAATGAATGGATCACAACAGTGTTGGGGACTATGATTACGAGTCTACGACTAGTCGGACGGCCAGGGTAGCAACCAGTGCAGCCAGCACAGCTGTTGTTCCTCAGAGACCACTGAATACAGTACCTTTCATGGACATAGTTGCATGTTGTTGAGGGCTAAATTGTGTGCAGTGGGTAGGAGACATGCGATAAATGGAGGCCTAGTTTACTTACCTTCCTAATCTCCCTTTGAAGCTTTACCATTTTACTAATGTTCTTGTGATGTAACCGCCAATCAACTACCAAATTGTGCTCGGTGTCAAGTGGCCGCGGCAGTTCCACAGACGTTGAGCAGCTCCACAGAGAGGAAGAAGTGGTAAAAAATTAGCCTACTATCTTTGTTTAGTCTCGATCATCACAGCTCATCAAATTGCTGCTGCTTGAAGCAGAAAAACTATTGGCAAGAATGGACAAGCATATTGAGGATTTGCGAACCAAACCCCATAATAATTGAGTAATGAAAGCCAATCTTCACTAATTCAAACTGCAGTGGGGCCACATGGATTTATTGGGCATTGAATTGTATTTCATCATAATGATAGTGATAATAATAATAACAATAATAATAAAATGGCAAATATTTGCATATAATCATACACTTTGGTGATTTATAAAAATAACCTTTAGTAGTAATCTCCTTCTATAGAAATCTTTAAAAAAAATTACATACCTCTACCTTTGTATGTAATAAATAAAATAAAATAGCACTATTACCACCAACTTTTATTGGCGACGACATTCAGAATTCTATGTTCTTCCAATTTTTAGTCTAACTTCAAATGGCTTAAAAGTAGTGTTACAAGCCCGCATGTATGTATTCTGGATACATATACCTGTTCTCACGACTTCTAAGTTCTGCAATAATCCCTCTGTCAAGAATGTGTAGATGCATCAGGAGCAAGTTATAAAGACCATTCTAGGAACCTGCTTCATATGCAACGTGCTCTGAGTGTAACCTGAGTACCTGACTAGAGCTTGCTGAATAAATGAGGGCCTAAATTAGCTACCTGGCTGCAGACACTTTGAATGGGGTGTACGTGAAATCACTTGCTCCTTGGTTCAACAGAGACAGTAGTATCCTAACTAACAAAGGTGTTGATGAGCACAAGAATATAGTATGGCAATGGGAGTTCAGTGGTGACCCAGCCATGAAAGGATTCTTTTAGTGGGGTTGGGACACATCGGGAGTTTTAGATTCAGAAGAAACATGGCAGAAGGTTCCACAAGATTATCTTGATCGACCAAGGCTAGTATGGTAGCTTGTCTCTGGAAGAGGCTTTGCACTGTGCTGCACACACCTCTGCATTTGGTGGTTATTTGAGATTAGAAATTTGGTTTGCTCCATTCAACCAAGACCGAGTAAGGAAGAGTCATGAATGACTTTAGCAGCAGCATCACAATCAGCATGCATGCACTAGACTTGGTCTCCTTCCTCCAGGTTATAGACAATAAAAGATGTTTCAAAGCCCCATGCGACTTAGAAGGAACACAGAACCAACTTGACTTAACTTCATTCCTATGTTTTGTAGGTATTTCAAAGATGTTTTGACGCCTATGACAGGGAGGAGAGGAGATCAATTGTAACAATACATTTGACACCAAATTCTATCTTTGTTTTATATCAATTTCCATCCACTTAATTACCTCTAGGTTTCATGAATTATATCAGCAGTGAAACTAACGTCGGTGTAATTGCTTGCTGATAAGGGCACAGCTCTTGTCCCTCAAGGACCATAGATCACAGTTGGTTTGATTGGTGTAGTTTGCTTCGTGTTGAGGGCGAAATTGTGTGCAGCCACCATCTCAGATCAGATACAAGTGTTGGCGCAAGTAGTTAAAGCATATGTAGTATGTGCTACTCCCTTGTTGTGGCCTAGTCTATTAAACTCAAGTACTACAATAGTAAATTAGCTTAACCAACGGAATTCATCAACATATCAGATGATATATTCGTGTTTTCGGGCACATGTTGGTGCTTCCATATCGAACAGGATAATAGCAGAGCCCCGAGCTAGGCGGCCCAAAAGATTTGTGTGATTGGTTCAGAATGGGTAAACGTGCTCTGTTAGCACTGTGAGGGAAATAAAGCTAATCATTCCTCAGCTCTCCCATATCGTGTTGTTTTTCTGATTCCTTCCAGTTCTCCAAATTCTTTTCAGCTATCTATTCTGCTAACATATATTAATACAAAATATTTATTAGCAGCTTAATTATCTTTTTTTTCACACATCTCATTATGTCAACACTCTTCGTTTGTAGTGGGAGTCATATTGAATGTGCCAGAAAAAGTAGCTCCAGCTGGTTGGTGAACTTAGGATATAAAATTAAAGCTACATGCATCCTTCCAACGCAAAACCACACAGCTTTCTACGTATATATAGCTGAGCTGAAGCCATCGTTTCTGTAGAAATGCTGCCTCTTCTCTTCTGTATGGGGCTGGCTGGTGGGGTGAGGAACACTGCAGAGTTTTGTCTGCATGGGGGTTCATTGGCATTGGAATGTGAGGCATTGGGAATTTTAAATGAGCGTGCATTGTCTTGAACTGTGGACGTGGTAGTTACGGTAGAGCTCAATGTCGGTGTGCGTAGATATCTTGTTCAGCAATGTTCACAGGGTGATATCAAAATAGAGTCGCTATTGTTTGTATTTTACCAGCTTCCTTCAATTTTCCTTCCAAGTGCAGTTGTATTATTGTACCTGCCAGTGATGAAAAGCCAGGCAGGCATATCCAACATATTTATGTAATGTTTTTATCCTTTAATTTTCCCTCCAAGTGCACTTGTAATATTGTACCTGCCGATGAAACGCCAGGCAGGCATATCCAACATATTTACGTAAATGTTTTTACGGTAAAACATTGTGTCAACTATAAGCATTGATCCAGCGATGCTATCCTGCAGGCATTTAGCACGACTATTTTAGTACTGTTAGATGGCAAATTCAATGGTTATTCAGACCGTTGGATGAACCCACAAACAGGCGGTACAACCAGCTAGTTGTGTATACTGTATATGCTATTTATTCCATCCACGTAGCACAATGGAAGCCCTCTTGATCACAATATAAATAAAATGTTTCCTCATCACAATTTTTAATTTCCTAGTAAATGCTTGGAGTGCTTCTCCTTTTCACAAGAGGAAAAGAGAAGAATTGTTACACAATCCACGTCAACTTTCATTATATAGCATTTGAGCATATAAATTTTACTCAGCATAGTTTACAACAGAGTTTGAGCCTTGCTGCTTACTACAGATGATCTTAGGTGCTGTTTGGTTTCAGCAGTGGGAATGAGAACACTAACGCAATCAGTTGGTGGTGCTAGCTAAGGAACCGTACACACTACTGTATGTTTGGTTCATGGCGGGAGCGCTACGCGTGTTCTTCTTGATGTCCTTTTGGGGAACAAGGTTACTGCTTCTTGAGTCTTGACTGGCGAGGGCTTGGGTGCGCTCAGCGTTCGCGGCCAGGGCCAGAGCTAGTGCCACGACCAACATCTTGACAGGTGCAGGGAGCACAGCCTCTAGTGCCTCAGCAGTGGGTGTCACTGCAGGGTATTGGGCTTGGCCGGCGCCGCCGAGGGATAGATGGGTTCCCTCAGCAGTGGGAGTCACCGTTGCCGCTGCCAGGGTCGCCACGGGGTGCACCAGTACTGTGGCAGGGACGCCGAAGACATGGTAGGCAGGCAGAGGAGCCGATCGAGGATATGGCGGTGGCGTTGATTCTTTTTACTCTGGGTCGGGACAAGATCCTGTTGGGAGCGGGGGTAATGGGATTTCTACTGGGCTGTATCTGTTCACTCTGCATTCGATTACAGTTGGTTCCATACAAACAGCAAGTGATGTAAGCCGTTTATTGCGTAAATCGTTGACAGGCAAAAAATGATAAACCAAACAGCACCTTAGTGCATCGATAGTGTTGAACCTCTTGTCGTTGTGTTATTTGTCTCTTAAATTCCGGAGTTTAAATTTTTCAGTTTTTATTTTAATATATACACTCGAGTGGTTTCTTCGGTTATCCATTGGCTTCGTACATGGGCTATCCTCCAGAAGCAAACTTCACAGGCTTTGGTTGTGGCGGCATCGCAACAATTGGCGCAAATGGTCACGGTGTTTTTCTTCTGGGCACATGGGTGGCGATCTAGTCTTACGATTGATAGTCATTAGAATGCCTGGCATCTTCTTTTCTTATTTGGTTTAGCCTGTGTGCTTTTGTAGAGGCCAGGAGTGGGTTTACAATTATTGTATCAACTCGATGGAATAATTGTGAATTAATAAAATTCTCTCATTTTCAAAAAAAAAAAAAAAAAAAAAACGCATAAACTTGCAGTAAGGGGACTGCCTGGTCCTTGAGTCTTCAAATAAAAAAAATAATCATTATTGTATGGTTATCAGAGTACCTCGGCACGAGTGACTATTTAGTGGGTGTGAAACAATGAAAAAGATCTATACATAAGCATGCAAGCGCCTATAAAGCCAGGATACAAGTCACACTTGCTTCCTGAAGCAACAGTGGCAACAGCTGCTGGAGAAAAGAAACATACTGCTACTTTTTTCGTGGTAATTGGAATGGCTCACACTCAAACTCAGGCGGTGATCATTGATGATAGATTGATGAGTTTGCTAAGAGGTAAATTAATCAATGGCTACTATTGCTGATGAGGTTCATTCCTGTTGGGAATGTGATACATCAGGAGCTTGAGCCTTGGCTGGTTGTAACATTAAAGTCATCTAACGGAGCCAGCAAAGCCTTTATGGCACCCTTCCGCATCATCACACAATCCAAATTAGCGAAATTATTCATGTTCACTTGCTGGCTAATGATGGTCTCGCTGCACACTTTAGAGGACAGGGCCAACATTTGTTAGTGTCTCATCGATGTAGCGCATTTGGCTAGAATCAGATAATTCCACCATGGCATTGGTGGACAATCTTGATATTTAAGAATAAAGTTTTTGAAAGGAATTTTCAGAATAAATTGAACACATATCACTCGTGTGTGTTAAGAATGGTGCAACACGTGAAAAGAAAACAAAGTTAGCATATCCCATTGTAAAGAAAAACATCAGTGTGTCCAGGTATATTT
Source organism: Chrysopogon serrulatus (assembly GCA_015844335.1). NCBI lineage: Eukaryota > Viridiplantae > Streptophyta > Magnoliopsida > Poales > Poaceae > Chrysopogon > Chrysopogon serrulatus. The sequence continues at coordinate 560,282 of JADLZL010006683.1, forward strand.
TTTTTTCTCATCTAACTAAAGTGGAGGTTAGCAAGTGTTTCCTTGTGTTCTTCTGTATCATGTAGCACCATGCGTCTTCCATTTCCACTTTGGATGACAATAGTAGGACGGTTTCATGGCTTGATCTGCTTGATATTAGTTTCCCCTACAATTGTTCCATCTTCACACTGAGCTCTTCTCTTGTTCGTGAAAAAGAATACAATGAGAAAATTTTAGCAATTGAGGTAGCAAGTGTATGCCAATTCCGTCATTTACTGAATCTTTAAAGATAGCCAGTCGTAAATAAAGCAAGTCACCCTTATAATCTTCAGGTCAGAGCCCGAGTCGACCGATATTTTAGCAATTGAGGTTAATATAATTAATATATAACAAGTGTATGTCAGTTCTGTCATTTATTGAATCTTTAGAAACGGTCAGAAAGACAGTAAATAAAGCAAACTCAAGCTTATAACCTTCAGGTCAGAGCCCGAGTCGACCCACATTTTAACGAACTCATCCAATCTGTTCTCTTAAGCTCCATTTTTTTAATGATCAAGTCCCTAATGACCCTGTCCATGGCCTAGCACCTCCATCACTGGGAGTCGATGATCTATGTGGGCTACATTCCATTTGGACACCTCCTGTCGTGTGACCTGATCCATGAGGTGTACTCTGTACGAACAACATCTTGATTCACACAACGATTCCTAGCTAGCCAGCAACCTTTGCACCAGCATCCACGGCAGGCTGGACAGCAAGGCATCGACGCTGGGCTCAGAGGTGGAGATTCCAAAATGGTGGATGGTACATCTTAGAGGATGGCATGACAAGTTTTTTTTAAATCATGCTCAACCACCTCGGTTAATTTTGGAAGAGACGGATGATCAACCCGCGTCTAGAAACATTTCTCACCGGTCTCTGAAAATATGTACATCTGTCATTTTGACACAACAAAGTGACTACCTTCATTTTAATCTCGTCACACACTTTACTATAAAAAGATATTGCAGAGTGACTTTCAGTTTTAACGGGTCATCAGTGACAACTCCTGGATAACGGGTCATCAGTGACAACTCCTGGATGCTGGGTGTGGTGCCTAGCACTTTATTGTGTTGTTCACCTGCTAAGCCGTCCTCATGTAGTCTGAATCTGGAGTGGGCAATGAGTACCATGGGCTGACACTAGGAATTCAGTGGTGACCATTGAAGAGATGTTTAATAATGGGGATGGGATCCATCAGCAGTTAAAGATCAAGCTACTCTTCTGCCACCAGTGCTAGCTTTTCTGGAATTTCAATGCTGGCAATTTGGGTTCGGTCATGCCAGTAGAGTTATTCATGTAGCACTGTGCATTCCATTTCCTCTTTAACTAGTAACGGTACTTGCTGATATTATGATCTACTATTATCTAGGAAGAAAATTTACTTGGGCAAATAACATGTCGACTCAGACTTTTGAAAAATTGGATAGGATCCTTGTGCGCACAGAATTTGAGTCCAAGTTTCCACATGCTACTGTTCAGGCTTTGACTAGAGAGATTTCTGACCACACACCTCTCCTTTTTGGCACAAATAATCCCTACATCATCTTATCAACCTCAATTTAAATTCGAATTGGGTTGGTTGCTTAGAGATGGATTTTGTGATATGGTTACTGATGTGTGGCAGAATACTCATGTCTCTGGCTCGCCTATTGAGAGGTGGCAATCTAAAATCAGAAGGTTGCGCCAATACCTTAGGGGCTGGGCGAAAAATGTTAGTGGTGCTTATAAAAAAGAAACATTAACCATTCTAAATAAGTTGGATGAGCTAGATAAAAAGGCAGAATTTATTATTCTTAGTGACTCTGAGCTTAATCTTAAGCACGTATTAAATGAGAGGCTAGCTGAATTGCTTCGGGAGGAGAAACTCAAGTGGTACCAAAGGGCCAAGGTTAAACATCTATTAGAGGGTGATGCGAATACAAAATACTATCACCTGTTGGCAAATGGTAGACATAGAAAGACTCATATTTTCCGTTAGAGAATGGGAATGATATAATAAGGGTGATGCCCAATTGAAAAGCATATTACCAATTATTATAAGAACCTATTTGGACCATCAGAAAACTCTTCTGTTTCATTAGATGAGTCACAGACTGATGATATTCCTAAGGTCTCTCAAGAGGAAAATGAGTTTTTGACGGAGACTTTCTCACAAAAGGAGGTCAGGGCTGCGATTTTTCAAATGGAACAGAATAAGGCACCTGGACCGGATGGTTTTTCGCCAGAATTTTATCAGGTCTTCTGGAATGTAATAAAAGATGACACGATGGCTCTATTCTCTGATTTCCATTAGGGATCCCTTCCACTAAATTGCCTGAATTTTGGAAATATAATTCGTTACCCAAAAAGAAGGATGCAAAGATCATTCAACAATATAGGCCCATTTGTTTGTTGAATATTTTCTTTCAAAATCTTTACTAAAGTCGCAACCAATAGGTTATCTACCATTGCTCAAAAGATAATTAGGCCAACACAGACATCCTTCCTCCCAGGGAGAAATATAATGGAGGGAGCAGTAATTTTACATGAAACAATTCATGAACTTCATTCCAAAAAACAGGATGGAGTTATTTTTTAAAATTGATTTTGAAAAGGCATATGATAAGGTAAAATGGAGTTTTCTTCAACAAACATTATGGATGAAAGGGTTCTCACAAAAAAGTGGTGCTCATGGGTGAAAAAATTCACTTCGGGGAGGTAATGTCAATATTAAGGTTAATGATCGGTTAGGGTCCTTCTTCTAGACTCGGAAAGGCTTAAGGCAAGGTGATCCAATGTCGCCAATACTATTCAATATAGTGGCTGACATGCTCGCCATACTTATAGCTAGAGCAAAGGAAGCTGGGCAGGTGGAAGGGGTTATTCCTCATCTAATTCAAGATGGTCTATCTATCCTTCAGTATGCGGATGACACAATTATTTTTATGAGCCATGATGTTCAAAAGGCCATAAATATGAAACTATTGCTTACTACCTTTGAACAATTATTGGGTTTGAAAATAAATTTCCACAAAAGTGAGATCTTTTGCTTTGGCAAAGCCAAAGAACAGGAAGTGTTCTATTCGCAGCTTTGTTTGCGTGTGAGATTGGAAAGTACCCCTTTCGTTACCTAGGTCTACCTATGACCACTAGAAAACTTTCTAACAAAGATTAGTGAATTGACTATTGAGAATATGGTATTCAAAAAGAGAAGGCTTAGTGGATGGAAAGGCAAATTGCTCATGGTAGGGGGTCGTTTGGTTTTGATAAACTCGGTCTTTGTGAAGCTTACCGATGTTTATGATGTCATTTTGAACTTCCGAGAGGGGTTTTAGAAAAAATTGATACATTTCAGATCACGGTTCTTCGGCCGCAAAATGACCAGCATAAACGGAAGTATAGATTAGTCAAATGGGAAGTCTTGTGTCAACCTAAATATCGGGGTGGTTTAGAAATACAGAATACGGATATACAAAACAAGTGCTTATTATGTAAGTGGCTTTTTAAGCTATTGAATGAAGATAGTATGTGGCAAGAACTTTTGAGGAATAAATATATCAAAGATAAGGCGCTAGGGAGTTGTATCAAAAACCAACAGACTCTCACTTTTGGAAAAGTTTAATGAATGTTAAGGATGCTTTTATGGGCTTTGGGTCATTCAAAGTAAATGATGGGACTCAAACCAGGTTCCGGGTTGACAAGTGGTTGGGAAGTAGGCCTCTTAAAGATAAATTCCTGAGTTGTACAACATTGTAAGGAGAAAACATGATTCAGTGGCTCATGTCCTTAGTTCATCTCCACTAAATATTTCCTTTCGCCAAAATTTAGTGGGTGCAAACTTAAGAGACTGGCATAGAATTGTCGCCTCATTACAAGATGTTAACTTAACAGAGAGGAAAGGGATGTATTTGTTTGGGGACCGAGTGCATCCGGAATTTTTCAATTGAAACCATTATATGCGGCATTAATTAACAATGGGGTCAGGGTGTCACAGGATATTTGGCAAATTAAAGTGCCAATGAAAATTAAAGTTTTTATGTGGTATGTAAAAAAGGTGATTTTAACTAAAGACAATCTGGCACATAGAAACTGGAATGGTGACAAGAAATGTTGTTTCTGTCATTCTCCGGAAACCATAAAACACCTTTTTTTTAGATTGTTTTTATGCTAAATTTCTGTGGCGCGCTGTACATCTACTTTTTGGGTCATCTCCCCCTCAGGATATAGATGATCTGTTCCTTAGGTGGTCAAAGATGGCTCACAGAAAGTGTAATTCATTGTTATTAACGGCGGCTTCTGCACTTTGCTGGGCAATATGGTTAACAAGAAATGAGGTGGTTTTTGACAAATGTAGACCAAAATCATTTTTGCAGGTACTCTTCAGGGGAACGCATTGGCTACGACAATAGGCAAAATTGCTGCGGCATGATAATCGTCGGGATCAGCTGAACCTGGTAGGCCAGTTCTTGGAAACGTCCACTCTGCAGTTTTTTTGGTTCCAATGGGTGGTCGTCAACTAGGCATATTGGTCATGTTTAGTCAAAACTTTATCGCCATTTCAGTTTTCCTTCCCTGTCATTGTGAACTGGTTTTAGTTGTTCCAGGTGTGTGTGCCTTTGGACAAAGTATTGTAATAATTGGTCTGATTCTATCTGTCGATAGATGAAGCCGGATATAAACTATCCTTTATCTAAAAAATTATCTGTTCCGTATCTTGTTTGTAGTTTCCCGTGCAATTACTCCGCATATAGTTCCCTCGCTTGTTCAGGAAAGAGAAAACAACGAAATGGTTTCTTCAATTGATTATTGAGGTTAATAATTAATACAATCAAATTGCATCCATGGTACAACAACTAGCCTATCCTAGTAGCGTGCAAATGTAACCCCAACATGTAAACTGATTAATTTGGTTAAGAATCTAGCAAGTTCGGTCATCAAGCTGCCAAGAACCCGTGGTATGAATATACTGGTATTCCTCGCGTACTGTTTTTGCTTCGGCTCGGCTTGGCATGCACGTCGGCATAGCTGGCTTATTCCAGAATGTGCTCTATACTTCACTACAAAATCTGCAGCGGGCACTCCATTTTTTTTACATCGGCAAAAATATACATAATACCTCTGATTAATCTTATCTTCATACAAATTTTCTTTTTTTTTAGATAATGAAAAGAAATATCTGGCTTCATCACCCAACATGAGGACTACATTTTACCCTGATCTACATTTTACCATGCTTTCTTAAAAGCAGAAGTTTCCTTTAAAAAAAAAAAAAAAGAGGACTACACGGTTTAGATATCAACCGAGCAAGTGGTTATTCAGTAGTGTGGGGTTAACAAGTAAAATGAGACATTGCGAATAAGGGTTTTCCTTTCTCGTATGTCAGATCATATAAAATTCCATCTTATTTATAGACTAGCTCAGGCAGGCAAACACCCATTGTCTCAACTACATCAAATAAAGGACCATTAATTCGAGGGTGTTTTGGCCTTTTACACGACCGCAAGGGTAACACTATATATACTTGCACCGTTTGGGAGGGCAGCAAAGGCACATTTGCTGGACTCCCGGTGCGAAGTTGAAACGCACAAGGAAAACAATAATTCAGAAACCACATGTATCGAATGGATTAGTCTGAAACTGGAGACCACTGAAAAGTTGTCTAATAACAGGGATGGGATGCATCAGCAGTTAAAGGACAACTTCCTATGCCAATGGCAGTGTCAACGGTAACCAATGGGCACATGTTGGCTGTGCTGGAATTTCGAGGCTGGGATTTGGGGTTCCGTGATTCTCCAATGCTCCCATAAGACCTCGGGTCATGGCTTCTGCCAGAGGAAGAACTTGGTAGATAGCATGATCTGTTCTGTTCCTTATCTCGATTATTGCAGTTTCCCTTTTCTTTTATTTGTGACCTCTTCAACTACAACTATCTAATTTGATTATATGTTGCAGTGGCAATGAACATTTGTCTAGATTAAACTTATGCTTATACTTTTTTCACGGCGGAAAAAATATACATAATACCTCATATTAATCTTATCTTCATACAATTTTCCTTTTCTTTTAAGTAAAATGAGACATTGCAAGTAAGTGTATTATCTTCACGATGTCAGATCATATACAATGCCATCTAGACTACATCATGCTCTTGACTCAATAATGATATTACTGGTATATATATATATATATATATATATATATATATATATATATATATACACACACACACTAGATAAATGCCCGTGCGTTGCGACAGGAGCAAAATATTCCAATACAAGTGGAACACGCATGAACACACAAGAAGCCTTATGAAGCATACAACCGGTGAAATTTGAATGTCGAAATCAACACAAAATAATTCATCTTTACAAATAATTGAACATAGGACAACCCCAATTTGCATATAATCTCAACGAATAATCCAACCAGTCGATCTCTCCAGTGCCTTACCATTGTGACCTTGATCCTAGGATGCTCTGTCATGGTGAATATCACAGGATAGTGTATACATCAAGACACTGATCACCAAGCACTTGCATCATACAATACAAAAGAGACATTAAATTCTTTTATAAAGTCAAATGCCTTGCCGCATGACTTCTTTTCTCTTCTAAACTCTTTCTCAGGCGTCACAAAGCATCTCAAGAAACGATTTGCAGGAAAAGGAAAGCAAATGGTAGTAGTATTAAAATTAACTCTCCAAACAAAAAATTCCGCACTTTATGTCTTTACCTTCTGTAATAGTGAATCTGTTGCCCTTAAACTTGTGACACTACTTTATTGGATTGGCAAATTAATGAAAAATAGGTCTGGGACATGTTTAAGTTTCTAGAAGCACGTATGAAGATACATGGCTAAAACAACAACAGGTCCCATTAAGCTCAACACTAAAATGCAGACAGTAGAAGGCAACTGTATGAAGATACAGGGCTAAAACATCAAGGCAACACCGAAATGCAGATAGCAGTATCTTATTGTACATCACATTAATATAATCATGAGTTATAAATTAATGTAGTTATTGAATGGTGTTTCGTAAGAGCACCTCCATTAGTAGTGTTAGTACTGTCGCCAAATGTTGTACGCGAACCGCTATTTTTCATTTAATGAAACCCTGAAAAACTGTATTTGTTGGATTGTTAGCAATGCTTTCCCTTTTGTGTTGTAAGACCTGTGTCTCATGTATTTAATGTTAGACGATAGGATATCTTCGGTTAGATAGTATCCTAAGTCTAGATACATTGTATATATTGGTGTGTTGTACAAGTTAGTTGTGATTTGTTGCATGTAACTAACCTCTTGTACAAGCCACGGTGAGGGCTGTTCTCACCTATATAACACGGAGCCGAGGATCCCAGGAGGGTAACCTCGTTAACTCATTTCTTTACCGATAGGATATCTTTGGTTAGATAGTATCCTAAGTCTAGATACATTTGTATAGATTGGTGTGTTGTACAAGTAAGTTAGTTGTGATTTGTTGCATGTAACCTAACCTCTTGTACAAGCCACGGTGAGGACTGTTCTCACCTATATAACACGGAGCCGAGGATCCTAGGAGGGTAACCTCGTTAACTCATTTCTTTACATGGTATCACGAGCCTTCTTCCACGCAGAACATTCCCATGGCGTTCTTTTCTTCTTCCTCAGGAGCGCCTGCTGCCTTCTTCCCCATCACCTTCCTTCCAACCAACGAAAAACTCAACCGATCCAATTTCCCGTCGTGGAGAGCTCAAGTCACCTCGGCCTTGCGAGGTGCGCAAGCTGCCAAGTACATCCAACCGGATGCGCAGCCACCGTCTCAATTCCTGGCCACGGCGAAGGGCAAGGAAGATTCGAAGGAGACGGAACCCCCCGTGCCCAATCCTGAATATGAGGCATGGGTGGCGAGGGACCAGACGATCCTCAACTATCTGCTGGCCAACATGTCCAAGGAGATCCTTGGGCAGGTGAACCATGAGGTCACCGCATCTGGAGTGTGGGCGGCCATTGAAAGGTTGTTCTCCTCCCAGTCCAGGGCGCGAATCATCTCCACCAGGATGGCTCTCACCACGGCAACCAAAGGTACATCTTCCATTAGTGATTATTTTGGCAAGATGAAGACTCTAGCAGATGAGATGGCGTCGGCTGGGCGCAAGCTGGAAGATGAGGAGCTTGTCTCCTACATCCTCACAGGTCTGGACATCGACTTTGACCCTGTTGTATCTGCCATCGCCACGCGCGTCGAGCCGATCACCGTTGGTGAGTTTTACACTCAACTCATCAGCCATGAACAATGACTGGAGATCAGGAACGACAACGGCAATCAGTCGTCTGCCAACATCGTGGCAAGAGGAGGTCGCGGCAACAACAACCGCGGTGGCGGCGGCCACAATGGAGGCAGTCGTGGTGGCTTCAACCGTGGTGGAAAAGGAGGACGCGGCGGCGGTGGCGGACGTGGGCAGAACACCTTTCAGCAAGGGGTCTTCTGCCAGCTTTGCCACAAGGAAGGGCACACCGTCATCAAGTGCTACAAGAGGTTTGATGCCTCTTTTGTTCCTCCACAGAAGACGGCGTCGGTGGCCACAAGCTCGTATGGTGTTGACACTAATTGGTATATGGATACCGGTGCAACGGACCATATTACCAGTGAGTTAGACAAGCTCTCCGTCCGTGATAAATATCATGGTGGAGATCAAGTTCACACAGCAAACGGGACAGGTATGAAAATAGATCATATTGGTCATGGTATTTTGCGTTCCCCATCTAGCAATCTAAAATTGAATCACATACTTCATGTCCCGCATGCAAGCAAAAGCCTAGTCTCTGTCAATCGTATTGCACGAGATAATCATGCTTTCCTTGAGTTTCACCCTGATCACTTTGTTGTCAAGGAACAGTCGATGAGGAGAACTCTCCTCAAAGGCTGATGTGAGGGCGGCCTCTACCACGTGAAGCCGCTGAATAAAGAAGCGCTTGGAGTCATCAAGCCAACGACGTCGTTGTGGCACCATCGCCTAGGTCACGCGTCGCCTGCAGTAGTCCAGCAAATTCTGCATCGCCACAACCTTCCTTTTGCAAAAGAGTCGAATAAAAGTAGTGTCTGTGATGCCTGCCAACAAGGCAAAAGTCATCAACTCCCATACCCTAGATCCACTAGTGTTTCATCAGTCCGCTTGAACTAGTCTTCTCTCGATGTATGGGGGCCTGCCCCAGCCTCCGTTGGCGCAATAATTACTATGTTTCCTTCATTGATGATCATTCTAAATTTGTTTGGATCTATTTGCTACGTCAAAAATCAGAAGTTTTTCAATGCTTTCGTGATTTTCAGCAGCTTGTTGAAAGACAATTTGACACCAAAATTCGTGCCGCCCAAACCGATTGGGGGGGCGAGTATCAAGTCTTGAATTCCTTCTTTAAACGCATGGGCATCTCGCACCACGTCTCCTGCCCGCATGCACACCAGCAAAACGGGTCAGCCGAACGAAAGCATAGACATATAGTTGAAATTGGGCTTTCACTTCTTGCTCATGTGTGTATGCCGCTTAAATTCTGGGATGAGGCATTCCTAACTGCAGTCTTCTTGATCAATCGTCTCCCATCTAGGGTCATTGATAAACGACACACCCTACTTTTCGGCTATACAACCAGCAACCTGATTACACATCTCTTCGACGTTCGGGTGTGCCTGCTGGCCCAACTTACGACCATATAATACTAAGCTTGCTTTCTCGATCCAAGCAATGCGTGTTCTTGGGATATAGTAATCAACATAAGGGGTTCAAGTGTTTTGGATCTAAAAGAATTAAGCATCTATATTTCTAGGGATGTTGTCTTTGTGACATGTTTTCCCTTTTGCATCTCTTCATCCCAATGCCGGTGCTCAGCTGCGTGCCGAGCTTGCTCTTCTCCGGATGTTCTTTTAAATCCGTCTAGCTCTGGGGATACGCACTTACCTGATCATGGTTTATTTTCTCCTCTACCTAATGATTCTACACAGTTGTCTGCTGGAGATGTATGTGTTGCAGGAAAAAAAATCGCAGCAAAATTTGGCTTCAAATGACGTTTTCCTGGGGGCAGGGTGCCCCCTTGCCTTGTCTGTTCGGTTGGGGGAGACAGCACAGGCCCCGATGGCGATCCTCCTGCCGCGCATCCAGCTGGCGCCCGGCATATCGACCACGGGATCAGCGCCCCCATAGACGGTGCTGTCGTCTGGCACCGGCCACCGCGTCGACCCCGGCGACCAAGGGATCGTCTGTGGCTCCTTCCCCCTCGGTGCTGGCTCCGTCGGTCGGTGTGGCTGCACAACAGGATCCGGCGCCAGCTCCCGAAGCGGATGTGTCTCCGGATCAGGTGCGGCTACCTCGGGGATCTTACGTATACGCAGCTCCTACCGCTCCTTTTTGTGCAGCCTCGATGCCACTCACCAGCAACGCCCGGTCACTCGCTTGCAACAAGGGATCAGCAAGCCTAAAACCTACACGGATGGCACGGTACGGTGGTGTCAGCTAGCCACTACTCCGTGCGGAGAACCGTCGTCGGTCAGTGAAGCTCTTCATGACAGCAAATGGGTGTCGGTGATGGACTCCGAGTATCATGCTCTCCTCCAAAACCAGACATGGCGTCTTGTGCCCGCTCCCAAAGGGAAGAATATAATTGCGTGTAAGTGGGTTTTTATAAAGATCAAACGCAAAAGGCTGATGGGTCCATTGATCGCTACAAAGGCATGGCTAGTAGCTAAAGGTTATAGTCAAAGGTATGGTATTGACTATGAAGATACCTTCAGTCCTGTGGTAAAAAGCTGCAACCATCCACATTGTTCTCTCGACAGTCTCTCTTATTTTGGTCATTGCGTCAACTTGATGTCCAAAATGCATTTCTCCATGGTGTACATGATGAAGAGGTTTATATGCATCAACCTCGAGGGGTATGTTGACTCCGGCCGTCCCTGGTTATGTGTGTTGCCTTGACAAAAGCTCTTTATAGAAAGCAGGCCCTCGGGCTTGGTATGCTTTCGATTGTGTGGGAAACTTGAGCAACTTGGGTTTGTAGCATCAAAGCTGATACTTCTTTGTTCTATTACAACAAGAATGGTCATACCATATTTGTTCTTGTGTATGTTGATGACATCATTGTGGCTAGCTCTTCGCCATTTGCCACTCAAGTGTTGCTGCAATCTCTTCAGCGTGACTTTGCTCTCAAAGATCTTGGCGACTTGCATTTCTTCTTGGGCATCGAGGTCAAGAGGCGGTGATGGTAGTCGACTCTCACCCAAGAAAGGTATGCACGTGATATACTGAAGAGATCTGGCATGGATCGGTGTAAGTCTATCGATACCCCCCCCGTTGTTGTCGTCACGAGAAACTCAGCATTACGCATGGTGATCAGCTTGGTTGGGAGGATTCAACAAAGTACCGGCATGGTTGGTGCGTTACGGTATTTGGCGTTGACACGCCCAGACATAGCTTTTGCTGTTAACAAAGTTTGCCAATTTCTTCATGCTCCAACTACAGTCCATTGGAGTGCTGTGAAACGGATCTTACGGTATGTACAAGGAACAATCAATCTGGGGCTTAGTATTGGAGATCAAAGACAATGCTAGTCAGTGCTTTAATTCTCGATGCAGATTGGGCAGGTTGTATAGATGATCGTAGATCAGCGCTGGTGGATTTGTAGTGTTTTTCTTGGAGACAACCTAGTCTCATGGACTGCCAAGAAGCAACCCACAGTCTCTCGATCAAGTACTGAGGCTGAGTACAAGGCTCTAGCAAATGCGACAGCTGAAATGTTATGGGTACAAAAGTTGCTCACTGAACTGCGTGTTAAACATCCCCCAAAGGCGCAGTTATGGTGTGACAATCTAGGTGCTACTTATCTCTCAGCTAATCCTGTCTTTCATGCACGAACAAAGCACATTGAAATCGACTTTCATTTTGTACGAGAGAGAGTAGCTCAAAAGCTACTTGAAATCAGGTATATTCATACTGGCGACCAGATAGCGGATGGATTCACCAAGGCCCTCCCGGTGATCAAGCTTCGAATATTTAGGAACAATCTCAACCTTCAAAGTGGCTGAGATTGAGAAGGGGTGTTAGACGATAGGATATCTTCGGTTAGATAGTATCTTAAGTCTAGATACATTGTATAGATTGGTGTGTTGTACAAGTTAGTTAGTTGTGATTTGTTGCATGTAACCTAACCTCTTGTACAAGCCACGGTGAGGGCTGTTCTCACCTTATATAACACGGAGCCAAGGATCCCAGGAGGGTAACCTCGTTAACTCATTTCTTTACACTTAAGCCAATTGAACTATTGGTTGTTTTAGAAAAAAAAAAACTATTGGTGCATCTCACATAATCAAACCTGTGAACTATTGAAAGCTCTTGGGTGTTTAACTGTTCCTCTCCAGACTGCAGCATGGAAAACCCTGACATGTTCAATTAAGGGAAAAGCACCGCCACGGGTTGCTGAGAATTCATACTCAAGGTAACCAATTACTGGTAGTAATAAAAAACAAAGCTCTTTTGTTCATAAAACACATGAACATCTGAAAAACCATTATTTGTGGCTACCTGATGGGCATGACCGAACATATGAAAAAGGGAGTATTTTGGACCAAGCAAAGCCATGCTCCTACCTGCAAATCAGTAAAACACATGAACAAATTATTCAAAACCCTTTCACAAATGATTTCTACCTGCTCAGGTTCTCACTCTTAACAGGATTAATTTGAACTACTACCTCACCTATGTTTCTTGTTCATTTGAGATACAAATACTCGATATGTTATTTTCTGTATACACATTCAAATGTTCTGGAGCTTTTCTCAGGTTAGATGCATGTGGATTAGAACAAACCCCTAAAATGGAGGTAATACTCATAGGCTCAGTTGATTTAGAAAAAAAAAATACCGGTATGAATGCCTATATATTGTAGTTATCTTTAAAACCTCCAATCTCTACATAAGAGTTGATTCTGTAAGATGAAGCTAGACAAAGCTACAGCACAACTATTGCCACTCCATGGAGGAATGGACTACTACTTTGGTCTGCTAATCAAGATGCACAGAAAAGGCTTATCCAGCATTTGCACTAACAAAATACAGAAAGAAAGATTTCACAGCCGAAGAAAATTTTGCCGTTATCCATAGGTACTCAGATTTCACCCCTTTTTGTTTTAAATGCATAACCTGTTTTGAGAAAATGAGATCCACAGCAAGCCTTTGAGACCCAAAAGGTGATAATAGCCACGAGCAAAGCACTAAGGATATTGTACTGAACATTTTAAACTACCTGATCATGCACCAGTGTGACACTGAGACAGAAGAGGGCTTACAACAACAGCATGAACTGTTTAGAAAAAAAAATATATAGCTAATGTAGTTAGCAAAGAGATTAATTACACTGAGTATAATTATACCAAGAGAACCAAGAAGAAAATTTTGGGGAAAAGAAAAAAATCAATAGAATTGAGAAATTTTTTTTTTTTCTTTCGAATATCCACACTTCATGTTAGAACTGCATGAGTGAGAGAGAGGAGTGCCATTGGTTTCTAATTCTGAGTTGTCATACACGAATATGATGATTTTAATGTTTCAAACTCTTACAAATGTATTTCTAATTCTATATATGCATACTTTACTATTGAGAAACGACACTTTTCTATTATACATATAACCATTATCAGTATAGAATACTAACCATTTAGCGAAGCATTGATCTGCAAAATTCTCTGAAGATAGTTCTCAGGAAGTGACAAGGTTCTAAAATTCTAACTTAAAGCCTCACGGCGGGCGATCCCCAGGCCCAGCCCCCAGCGGCCAGCGGGGCCATCCCGCTCGCCAGCTCCGTCTCCCGTTGGTTGGCCGCCGGCGTGTAAAACGGCCCCCCCACCATCACAGCACTTGGCGCCAGGGCCGTGCTGCGGATGGGGTGCGTGCTCAGGGGGGGGAGGGGAAGTGGAGGAGGTGCCCGGTTTGCCCCCGCTGCTGGAGCGCGCGTCCTTTGTCGGTGGCAGCAGCGCTGGCGGCATCACCCGCCCCCAGCAATGGCGGCGTCGGGCGGAGCAGCCTGGCGTGCTCACCTTGCGGCTGGCGAGGTTGAGAGGCAGGAGGGGCGGAGGGGGCCGGCGCTGCGGAGGAGGATGCGGGGCGGCGGCGCCGGCTGCTGGCTCCTACCCGGCGGAGGCCACCAGCTGCCGCGTCGTCTGGGTGGCGAGTCCTCCGCGTGTGCTGCCGCTCGGCGTGGGCGGCTTCGGGCTAGGCTACCGCGGGGTGCGGATCCACCCCCTACGGCCGGCTGGGCGCCCGTGCTGGTGGCTCCCTGCTCCGGCTGCAGAGGCCGGCGAAGGTGGCCGTCAAGGGCAGCGCCGCGGCCACACCACTGCGCTCACGCCCGTCACGCCCCTCCGCGCGGGTGAGGAAAGGGATGGGAGGGAAGTAGGCGGGGCGGGGGGTGGGCGCGCCAGCGCCGGGCGCGGCGATGGTGGGAGAGAGCCGGTGCGGCTCCAGGTTGGGGAACTTGGGTCATTGTGGTGGTGTTTGGGCGGACGCGGTCGTGCTCGTGCGGAGCCCAGTGGCGGTCGCGGGGGTTGAAGGTGTGGCCCACCTATCGTCACAGCCTAGAGTTACAAGGGGTGAAGCCCGGTGGGGACTTGGAGCGCATTGTTTTGGTGCTGCCAGTAGATGTTGACAAATCGGGATGTTTTAGTTGTAGAGATAGAGATAGATATCTACAGCATTTTCGAGGGCAACAAAGCTCATTCGCCCGGCTTGCTGGTGCAAAGTGTAAACACACATGAAAAACTAACATTCAGATACCACACGCGTGGAATGGACCATAGTCTGAAACTGTGGAGGGCGATAGTATGATGGGCTGACACTAGGAATTTAGTAGTGACCATTAAAGGATGTGTAATAATTAGGATGGGATGCATCAGCAGTTAAAGATCAAGTTACTGTGCCGCGCCACCAGTTGGCACGGTACACTGCATTTTCAGCTTCAGCTCGGCTGCAGTGCAGCAGTGCAGCCTAAAATCACAACTGATGAGGCTGAATAATCCTGCCCTACTGGTAGCTGTGGACCTGTTACTCTGACAAACATATTATATATATTCTGGTGACAGAAAATATTCGTCTCTTTTGTGTGTAATTAACCCTGGACCAGAAATATCTTATTTGATTAGATTTTTTTTTCATAGATGGGTTCATATAAGGAGATGAGTATCAGTACAAATGCCCCAGGACCAGGGCTAAGAGCCTAAGAACCCTAGAGTAAATAGTCATAGACCTCCAATATAAATAATTTATTTACACTAGGTGGAGTAAAGCACCTCGATCTATTTGACGAGATTTTGTACAAATTTTGCTTAGTTTGCATGTATGTTTCTACTGGGCTATTGATAATAATATCACAGAAAGATAGGAAGCAAAATACCACTATGCCTGGACTTTAACGAGCAAGTATGCATAGTCACTCTTTTGGTCACTTTCATTGAAATGCGCTCGTGTATGTCGGAACTGGCTGTGGTTTACGTACAAAACAGGTACAAAACAGATGTTTATTTATGTATTTCTGAGGATTATTTTTTAAATAGGGAATCAGGGTTCAGCCCTACCATCCAGGAATGGTACATTGTTGAGCATCACAATAAGAAAAAAAAAACAACATCATGAGGCGAACACAAACACAAAACAAAGAAGTTTGCCCATCTAGTTAGCCAGTACATGAAGGAAGGCACTAAACACCAATACTGTTTGTGAAAGTTCAACTTGAACTACAAAAGACATAATCAGTGTCTCCCATCTTCAATCTTCTCCTTAAATAATGGCGGTCCTCCTCTATCACTATGTCAGTTGCCTATTGTGGTGGCGGTTCAAAACTCCCCTGCATTAGTGGATTTTGAACCGCCTACAACTGGCTAGGCCCGGGGGTAGCCATCTGGTAGTTTGCAATGCCAGCATTTGCTGAACGGTGGCGGTTACGGACTTCACCTTCACTAAGCGGTTCTAAACTTCAGCCACCAGTGTTCGCTACACCAATATTGGCGGTTGGATACATGAACCGCCACTATTGACCCTTCATCAACACTGGCGGTTTCAAGAATTCAACCGCAGTATATGATGAGCGCAGTTTGGCTTCAACCGCTAGTGTTGGTGAATGAAACACTAGCGGTTTTTTGCCAACGACCGCGATGATCACTAACACAACACTAACGCCCAAATAAGGTGGTAGTGATGGTTTCTAATTTTTTTTTTTTTTTATTTGCCACGATGTTGTGATACTATTAACTAAACACATCGAGATTACGATTACATCGAAATTATACCAATTGAAATACATAGAAATTGTACTACTTAGAGTATTTAGTCCATCGAGAATCTTATTACAACAAATATCACAAATGACTCATTCCAACTTTAGAACTTAAAGACAAGAATAATAAATTAGCCTTTCTTGTTGGTCCTTCGGATAGTTATCCTGTACTTCTTGGCCTTTGCGATGGAGAAGCATCTTTGTTTGTTAACTACACTCGTAGTAGAAAAATCTTGCTAGCTCCCCACTCACTCCATGGATCTTGAAGTCCAACAACTTATTGTGGCTAACTTCTTGCGTTGTAAGCAATATGTTAGTTTAAATAATTTGTAGACGAATTAGTGGATTCTAACTTTTGTTTAGAGAATTTGAAGCATACATGCCGTCACATCTCAGCGGAGGAAGTGTTCCCACCCATCAACTTGTACATTGCCCACATTTACACATGGGAGCCTGCGGTGATTGCTCTACGGCTGATCTAGTCTCAGCACAAAATCTGATCGATGAACCGTATAAGGACGGTCCTTGTGCCCATCCAACTCCGCCTTGATTCTACGTCAAATTGTAGGGTTTAAATGGCCTAAAATTAGATGTGTTATATCAATTCAATCTTTTGATGATAAATGGATCACTTACTCATTCCGCAATGTAACTAGGAGATTGATTTGTGAAAGTGGCTTGTTCTTCAAGTCCCGTACCTCAATACGATCTTCTCCAAAAATGACATCTACAAGTATATAATGATTCTTGCAATCATAAAGTCATTTTTAAGCATTAATAAACACTCAAAAATTAGAATAAATTAGTTGCGGGTAAACATACTCGATATTGTAGGCTAGGAA